>JAPEIS010000013.1:1800000-2387210 GCA_029531795.1 Sclerotinia nivalis
AGTACGAACGGGTAGATGCGGATGCCGTGGTACTATACCAAGTGTCAAGATTTCCGACCAGAAAAGCTATGAAGATAGTGTAAGGCGAACGATGGACTCAATCTACCCGAGATCTGGAACCAGCTGATCGTGGGGTTATGGAATTCGCTCATGCTATGGTATTTGCATGCCAGGGGCGGGCCGTTTCCCTGATCTTTGCATTCTCTTCGCGCTTGCTTAGTGCATTTTCGTTACTGTACACTGTACAGGGACGGTTTCGCCCGGTAATTCATCTTCTTTGTATTTGCTTGTTCCTGGTTTCGGAATTGACCTCCAGGTAGTCTGGAAACGTTGCGGTGGCTGAACCGTTCTTGGTTAGCGTGGGGTGATAATGTCATAGATTTATTTTGTGGACTGGCTATTGTCACCTTGCATGTTTGACTGAACAATCTCCGTACGTCAACTGCTTGCATTTGACCAATATTGATATGTGACTTGAAAGGCATCGGTGTATGTTTGATAATCTGCGGTGTACTAATGAGACATAGTATGGCCTTGGGGTATGATGGTGTATGATGGTGCAATATTAGTAAATCTAATAGTAGAGTCTTAGTGACGCTGACTTCGTCCTATCTCTACCTTGTGTTGTTTAAAAAGCCCCCTCTCCCGAGATCTGTTTAAGCATCCGCAGCAAGACTTCCCACAGTACACTTCACTTAAGACCATTTAATATGTCCGACCTCAAAGCGACCGTTTCAGAGACCACAACAAGTTCCGGTCATGCCGGGTTCCATGTTGAGGGTTATGAGAAGATCGAATATGACTTCACTTTTATTGATGGTGTCTTCAATGTCGATAATCCAAATCTTGCAGACTGCTATAGCCATTGGGGAAGATGTTTAGCTGTCACTGACTTAAACATCTACAATGTCTATGGAAAGCAGATGGAAAAGTATTTCGATCATTATAATATCAAACTGGTATTCCATAAGACAAAGATCGGAGAAAAGGCAAAAACCATCCCTACGTTTTTGAGTATTGTGGATTCCATGACCGAATTTGGAATCTATCGCAAAGTTTGTACTCTGACCGACTTTTAATGGCTTATCAAGTGCTATTCTAACATACTTTCAGGAGCCAGTCCTTGTTGTCGGAGGAGGTCTTGTCACTGATGTTGCTGGGTAAGTCGCATGCCGTTTCAATTCAATCTTTTCGAAATCATGTGACTAAAGTTAGATAACTAATTGTTTCACAGGTTTGCATGCGCAGCATATAGGCGAAACACCAATTTCATTCGTGTTCCAACTACTGTCATTGGATTAATTGATGCGTCTGTATCAATTAAGGTTGCGGTGAACTATGGCAACTACAAGAACAGACTAGGCGCCTATCATGCCCCAATTCATACTTTCCTTGATTTCACATTCCTACGAACACTCCCCACGGCCCAGATTCGCAACGGCTTTGCGGAATTGATTAAAATCTCATCATGCTCTCACCTCCCCACTTTCGATCTGCTGGACCAGTATTGTGAACAGCTCATCGACTTTTCTTTTGGTCGAGCCGATGGTTCTTCCAAGGAACTGATTGATGCCGCAGACAAGATTAACAGAGAGGGTATTCATGAGATGCTGAAATTGGAAACGCCGAATCTCCATGAGATTGGTTTGGATCGTGTCATCGCCTATGGGCACACGTGAGTAGCCATGCTGCTATAGATCTCAAATTGTTGCTCAGTCTAACATTGTTAGATGGTCACCACTACATGAACTTGTTCCTGATACCCCACTCCGACATGGCCACGCGATTTCTATTGATATGGCATACTCTGCAACCCTTGCCAATCAACGGAAGCTCTTAAGCGATGAGGAGCATCGCCGTATCTTGAACTTGTTTTCTCGTGCAGGTCTATCAATGGATCATCATCAATTTGATGAGGAAATTCTTGAAAAGGCTACTGCCGCCATTCTCAAAACACGAGACGGCAAATTGAGAGCTGCTGTCCCAAATCCACTTGGGTCTTGTACCTTCCTCAATGATGTCTCTGCCGAGGAAATGAATGATGCTTTACATCGCCACAAAGAGCTGATGAAAGATTACCCAAGAAATGGAGAGGGTTTAGAGGCATTTGTCGACGCTTCTGATACGGGTTACACCGAAAATGCGAAGATGGAAGAAGAAAGAGTGATGGAAATGGCCGCGAAGAAGGCCAGTCAGCTAAACGGCACTAATGGACATGTGAAGGCAAAGACGGAAGGTAACCATGTTGCTCTCACCAATGGAAAGGTGAATGGTTTTGTTAATGGCCATGGTAATGGGGCATTGAGCAACGGCACGACGGGCAACTATTGATGGATGTTTGAAATCTAAAAGAGGAAGCTTTTTGAGTTTTTAATGTTATCGCCATGGATATGACACATGATTTGTATTGTTTCTTTAGAACGATGAAGCTTTCTGGAAGATGGTTATAACGCTTTTAACATAATGGCCATTTAAATATAATATATCAAGTTGATATAATCCCCAAGTAAAAATGCATCGCTAGGTATCTAGAGATAAGATCTCGATTCTTAAATTGGTAATTCTTATATAATCTTAAAGGGTGTTTCTTATATATTTGAATTATATATCTAGAATTAATAGTCGATTCTTTATAGACTAGTCGTTTTAATAAGCTAGTCGGAGAAAACAAGTTTTTTTTCGGGAGGGGGAAGGGGGAAGGGGGGAGGGGGGAGGAGCGGGGGGAATTATAATATTGGTTTTAATTTTGTAGGTTGGGTTTTGTATTTTGTATTTTGTGTTTTGTTATTTGTGTTTTGTTATTTACGTTTTGTTATTTGTGTTTTGTTATTAATATAATTATTAGTTTTTAAACTTATTGGATTTTGATGATTAGATAGACTTTAGTGGGTTGATGGGTTTATAGTTGTTGAAATAGTTCGATGATTTATGAAGTTATTGGTAGATTATATCTATCTGGATTTCTAATTCTGAGCATTGGGTTTATGTCAGTATCCTTGAACTGTCAACATCTAGAATAATGTCTGTTCCTTATAATCTTGAGGATCAACAGTGCTCGAATCTCTTCACATATCAACCTTCTTGCCTTTCTATGGTTTTGGGCGTATATCCTTAACTGAGTATGGCTTGAGATGATTTGCTTTCTTTGATTAGTTTATTAGTTGATTGTTGGTGAAAAGAGTACTGGTGAAATGAAGATGAATTTTCTACTTGATTTAAGATTATATTCCTATAAGCTTTAAGAGGGTATTATATTGCGGATATATGTGACAGAACCTTGACATCTTTCGAATTTCATCAACTAATATCAACATCTAATTTCATAGTAATACATACAACAAAACTTTTCCATCTAATCCCAAAGATCCAGATCAAAACCACTATCCTATCTACACACAAAAGAACTCGCCACCATCGGATCACCCCCAACATACTTCGCAACCAACGGATACAAACACAAATTCCTCTCAACAACCGTCCCATTCACACCAGGTAAACTCCTCGCCTTTAAAATTTCCGGCGCCTCTCCCCTCTCAACCCAATCAACCAGCGCTTTAAATGCCTCAAACGGAAACGGTCCATTACCACCCGCACAATGTCCTACACCAGGCGCTTCAAAATACCTATAGTAATCCCGGACATTCTCATCCAATGCCTGTACTTTCTCATAGTAACTCGAGGTACCGTTTGGAAAGATAAGTTGATCGGCCAATCCATGCCACGAAAGAAGTTTGCCGCCCGCATCGCGGAATTCTGAGAGATCGGCGTCGGATGTCCCGATTATCGATGTGAATTGTTGGATGGAGGCGTGGAATATTCGGTCGAATTGTTTATGTGTGATGGTTTGGAGGGGGTATGTGGTATTTTTGTGGATGAAGAGATTTATCCAATCTACAGGCATTTGGAAAGGGATTCCTGTACAATTTGTATTTCCGTCCGTGCAAGTAGTGGCGGCGAGTGCGCCGAGGTTACTGGAGGGATGGATTCCATACCAGAGGAATTTTCCATCCGAGGTTCTGGGTCCATCCCAAGAGGCTTGCGCTACTTTAGCTGCTGCCTCGGAGATCGTCACAGAACTTCCGTCCGAACATGTAAATTCCTTCCCTATCGTTTCGTTTGCTTGGAACTTGCACAGGCCAGGCATACTCACGATCCCATCCACAACACCATCGATTCCATCACAAGCCTCGGTTGCAGCAGCAGTAATGCCATCGAATTCGCACGGGCTAGAATATACACCTAGAGTATTCATAACAAACTGAGCCCAATACTCCGCGACGACAAACTTCACCCAGTTAATGGCTGGCGCAGCAGCCAAAATCCCATTATATCCCTCCGGATACCGTTGCGCCATCATCATCCCCTGTCTTCCACCCGTCGAACATCCATTCCAATATGAGTAATCTGGGTTCTTCCCATAATACGAAGCCGCTACCGCTTTCCCAATAATCGTCATTTCATTTAGACCCACGGATGCGAAATCCTGAAGATGATATAGATTTATATTTCCCGATGGCAGTAGTGCCCAATTCGCCGTAGGAAGCTCAGAAGATCCAAGACCACTCTCATCACTATAATGACCCCCATCCGTCCCAGCCGCTGCATAACCTTCCGAAATCGGAACCGCCATCGAGGAATCGAAACCTCCTGTCGCGAATCCCCCACCCCCTGTCCCGACAAATCGACCGTTCCAGGTCTCCGGGGATGGGAGGAAGATCTTCACATTGATGATGTCGTCTTGACCCGGATGTGTATATGTAAGCGTAACATTGCAGAAATCAAGCGAGGTGAGGTTTGCAGCGAAATGGGAGTCGGTTTGCGGGGTTTCGATGCTGTAGTTGGTGATCGGGATTGCTGTTCCGAAGAGAAAAGATGTGCCCGGTAAGTAGGGGTAGGGGATTGTAGATAGGGAGCAGGGAGTTGTCATTGTTTTTTAAGCCAACTCGAGGAGTTTTGAGAAATATGTGAGGATGAGGAGGAGATTTCTTGCATTGTGATGGCTGTGGATATTTATGTATACTTGTTTGTCTGTTAGTTATACTTGCGATAGAATATCTAAGTGATAATTAACCTTACCTGCGAGCCAAGAGTGGAGGAAGCTCGATCACTTCAAGCGATTTCCGGGGTTTACACGATGTTCATCATGGGGGGTAGGTAAGGGGTTCACGTTTGCGGGGCATGTATGGAGATTTGATATTGGCATTTGTACTCCGTACATAGTAAGAAATTTTGATGATGAGCCTTCTTCCCTTACTTACCGATCGAACTACCGTGGAAACTTTGAGGGGTTTGGCATTTGCCGAACTCCAGAGGTACGGATGAATATCCTGACGATCCTGCCTAATACTAGAAAAGTTCATCTGCAAACTGAATACCCCGACCAATTGAACAGCTGGGTATAATTAGATCACCATCACCATCACCATCTTAACATATTCAGAGCTTAATAGTTTTATATCAACTCTATATTCAATGCGAAAATCCCCAACAATAGAATATTGTTGATGTATTCATATCGATCCATCTTATGAGACATGGCGTTCAATTGGCAGGTGAAGTCTATATTTACCTAGCTAGAGATAATTAAGGTTATAGGTTATACGGAATGCCAAGGGCCCGAATCTCTTAAATCTCTAATCTCTTAAGAATATCTCGGGACTTCCCATCGGTAGTCATAACCTTATGCGGTGTACACGGGAGATAATATCGGCATATACATACCTATACCCACCTATACATGAATATAAAGTTTCCGGCAGGAGCTAGATATTGTTCCCTCGTATTAGCGCAATTGACTTCGTAAGGTTAGTGGAATAAATAGATCAGTTCGATACGATACAGCCAATAGATGATGCGTCTATACGACGCACGTGCTTTTCTTTTATGCCGGACGAGAGAGTGATGCTATTCACACTTTCAATTGAACTTGACCTTTTCGGATTATTTATCGCTTGGATAGGTAGCCAGTCTTCGGAGTATATAAGGTTCTTTTGAGTATATAGATCAAGAGACAAGTTAATCAATTCCATTCCATTCAATAACATTCATTACCTTCCAATTCCCGTTCAAAGTACTCGGTACATAGTCATCCCTACCCTCCATTCTTCAATAGCAATCTAAACCCCATCCAAGCCCTCAAAAAGCCTCACCCCCCAATCCTCTCCCGGATTATTAAACCTACTCAACCATTTTCTCCCCACAAACCTCAATTTCGTCAAATCCGCACGCGTCAATTCACACTTATCCGCCTGTAGATTTTCCGCAATCCATTCTTTATGACTACTTTTAGGAATCACACTAATTCCTCTCCCCATATTCCATTTTAGAGCCACTTGCGCTGGAGTACAATTTCTTGTTTCGGCTATGTCGCGAAGAATTTCATTTTGGAGGAGCGGTGGTATCTTTGGTTGTTGTTTTGATGAGGAGGATGAGAGGTATGTGGGATTGGTGTTTCCCAGTGGGGAATAGGCCGTCATTTTTATCCCTAGAGCTTTGTGTGTGGCTACCCAGGCTGATTGTTGTAGGTATGGATGCAGTTCCATTTGATGTGTATATGGTAAGATACCGGTTGATACTACATTTTTGAGTTGGAGGGGAGAGAAATTAGATACGCCGATATTGAGGACGCGGGTTTTGGGGAGGGAGACTAGGGATTTGTAGGTCTGATTTCTGTTAGTTATGTGAGGAATTTTGGGAATGATCATGAAAAGAGACGAGCTTACTTGGACATGATCGAGATTTTTGGTTCCATCCGATGCAAATCCAATTGGCCAATGCATGAGATATAAATCCAAGTAATCCAGTCCGAGATCTTTGAGAGTTTGATTTAATCCATTTTCCACATTCTCGTAAGATCCATGACTGTTTTATTTCACCAGCTCATTAGTTTCTACCCAAATCTCACCTAAGCAATCCCAACTACACCATGTGAAAATGAACATACTGATCATTCCAAAGTTTACTCGTAACCCAAATATCCTCTCTCTTCAAACCTGCCCTCTTCAACCCCTCTTTTATTCCCCGTCCTACATCTACTTCATTTTGATACGCCGCGGCGCAATCAATTTGACGATATCCAATTTCAATTGCATAAGCAACAGCTTCGGTAGTATTTTCCGGGGAAATATTTAGATTCCATGTTCCGAAGCCGATTAGAGGTTGAGGGAGAGATTGGATTGGAGATGAGGTTGATGCAGGTGGCGTGATGGGATGTTGTTGCGGCGGGAGTGTGAGGGCGCAGATGATATTGGGGAAAAGTGTTAGTGGAAGGAAGTTGATGATATACATGGCTGATGTTTTAATGGATGAAGTTAGAAATTAAGGAATGTTTTGAGTTTGGGGTGAAACCATATTTGGTGGAGGTTGGTAGAGGTTGGTAGAGGTTTGTAGAGGTTTGGGATGGTTTTACGGGTGTATTGGGATATTCAGGGTTGAGGTTGAGTGTTATGACGTTGGATAATTTAGGTTACAACAAGGGTTCGCATGGCTGCTATGGGCCGTGGCGCGCTGGCAATGGAAGATTCATGCAAAACATCAGACGTCAAGATTTAGCCCGATCTATTCAATAGCATGAAAATTAGTACTCTGTAAACCAATAGACTCGGTATATCGTGTTGTTTGGATTTATGCTGTAATATAGATCTGCGGTTTAGTATCAGCATCCAATCCTCTGTTTATCACGTGATACAAGGTTAGATTCTGAACAGAGTAAGATCTCCCCTGTTCGCAAAATGCCTTGCGTGTTTACACTGCATCCTTCTTTTGAATCCGAACAATAATTATCACTTCACAACACAACAACAACAACATATCGCGACTCGATATTTGCGGATCAAACAAGGTGGTTGTTTCCTTGGAATGGACGATTGACAATGAGCAAAATTTTCATACGGTGTACTGCAAATGAAAGGATCCTAATATCCTTGAATTAACCCTGTGCTTCATCGTCGGACAACGGAGACGGGACCGATCAGCCGTTCCCGCATTATATGTCCTAACCATCAACCCCAAAGCCGACAAGAATCGTGGGAAATTTCATGTCCATGGCCTTGTCATTGGCCCTACAGAAAGTGAGCATGATTCAGTACGTGGGATTTGTTGGCAACTTACGTGAAAAGATATTGCCTCTTTTCACAAGTGCTCATGATTGGGCATTCTTTCGCTCTCTCATGCACAAAAAACTATCACCTCTGTCTCTCGGCATTCCATGTCGATTTGTCCCTTGAGCCTCTAATTGAGCTCGAGCTAATGAGGCCAGGTTGAACCGCCCTTCGATCCATATTACTATATGTTTCCAGCTCCATGGCACCGTCTTCCACCACGTATAGGGCACGATCAAACGACAAGGCCGAGCTCGAATCTTAAGCACTACCCCTGATTTCCACCGATTTTTCTTGGTCTAGACTGGAAGAATGTACCGTCCCCACTTTATTCGCCGAAGTATTAATCCCCCTTTTATCATGAGGAACATTGTTTGACTTCACAGCCGACTCGTAGACTGACTTCGTATTACCTCCATGTCGATGACCTCCAGTATGTAGTGACATTCTGAGAGCTTCCGACTTCTCGGCCGCTGGAGTATATAATTCAATGTATATACTTGAACGAGTTGGCATATTGCTTGTTAAGAGGAATCGATGTCGCAGGTGGGATGTCGGATGGTCAACACCAAACTATGGAAACATTCCCCTTCCTTTATACCTCTTCCCATGTGGAAAGAGACACATGTTAAAGGGCCGAAACTCGTATTCACGCAAACGATTCATCATATGAAGAGAGTTTCTCTCGTCAGAGAATGAGCTCCACTTACATATTGGCAAATTTCATTATCCACATATCAAGTAGTAAGCCTGCAGTCGTATTACCGACATTTCATCTCACCGTTGAGGCATGAGATAATTTCCGTGCCGCAACACCCATCTCGAAGGAAGTAAGCAGCCCGCATCCTTCTTGAGATAACTTTGCATGGTTGTTAGTTCAATCATAAGATGTGTGCATGACGGATTGGAGCACTTCAGTAGTTTGTTGTTTGTCGTCTGTCTTTTTCTATCCAATTAGAAGTTCGGAGAAATTTGAATCTAGATTCGCGATGCGAATTGTCGGTGAGAATTCTTAATGAGATAAGATTACACTGGTATTCCTTGCGAAACTCAATCCTTAGAACGAAAGTTTTTATGGAACACATACATAGTATCGTGATGAACATCCACCATTCATCAATTAAATCATCAAGTTCCACACGAATTATATTCCTCAGGCCACTCAAATCTCATCTCATCTCATCTCATCACATCTCACCCTCCCCACTACATCTTATGTAATGCACATGCACCAATAACCACTGCTGGTCACATCCCATCCATCTACTCTCTCAAGCGTGTAATCGTCTACAAATACTGCATAGACTATCATACCCTATCATACCCTACCAAATATCCGAACAAGAATACCTGTCAGACCAACATAAAGTGGCTGACTGGAACCACATACCACTTACAACAACACCATCCAGCTCACCCTCACCCTCACACCGTATCTTCCTCATGATTCATGTGCGGCTCCACATATCCTACATATCTTTGATTCCAAAAATAAGCATGTCAAATGTAAGTCAAATGTAAGTAATAAGCAACCAAAATTTCCGTACCCGAAAGATACAGATTGGAGATTAGGGGCCATTCTTGGATTCTTGGCACACTGGGTATGCAGAAACAGAATCGTGTGTATGGGTATTGTAATCCATAGATCATTATTCATGATAATGTCGTTTTTATCATTACATATCTGGGTGATACTCGGGTCTTCTGTGCGACATCTCGGCGATAATGTGGCGTTGGTGTATTCAGAATGTTGTGCAGCGCTGTATGTGTTGCGTCAAATGTTGAAGTTACCTTGTTCTTGATATCACAGTTAATATTCGAAAGACTTGGCACGCAGTGGGATTGAGTGTGTCGAATAATATTATATTCATGAAAGTTAATGTTCCTAAAGTGTTTCATATATGCATCCTACAATATCATGCGTACATACATCATTAAACCCCAACGAAACAGAAATAAAATCACTGCGGCCCCGGTATCGACATCCCGGTCCTCTCGACGGAGAATTCAAAAAGTCCAATTCCCCGCGCTCCAGAATCCATCGGTGCTTCCCCCTCTTTAACCAGATCCCCCACCGGCAACTGGCGTAACTCACCCTGCACCTTCCAACTCCCCGTCATCCCCAAGCGTTCCCACACCGTTCCCCACAACCGCACCCAACTATCAGCATCGTGTAACCATCTGCCCTGTTCCCCCTCTCCTCCTCCCTCCTTCCCCACCATACACCCGACAAACAAAGCACCCTCCACATTTCTCATCAGGCGAACCACATTCTCACATACGAGGAGTTGTTGTTCCCATGTGAAGAGGTGCATGAAGAGCGAACAGTGGATGATGGAGAATTGGTGGATGTGGTTGCGGAAGGTTAGGGGGAAGAAATTAGGGTCGAGGATGTTGGCTTGGAGGAGGGTGAAGGGGGTAGAGGTGTCGAGAAAAATTTTATACGAGGATTTTAGGAAGCTGCCGTTGTAGTCTGTGCCGTAGAGTTGGGTGGGGGGGATATGGGCGTGGTGGGCGAGGGAGCGGAGTCTGTGGTGGGTTAGTTTTTGTGCATGTGTGTATGTATGTAAGATTATGTATGTGTGTGGATTTTGAGATGGATGGTGATCCATTATTGACGGGTTGGGTTAGGGGCGAGAATTAACAGGGGAGAATGAATAGACGGGAAAAGGAGTAGAAAGTAAATATTACAAAGTAGAGAAAGAAAAAACACGGAGATGAAGAATATCAAAAGACAACAAGAACCAAAAAAAATAAAAAAATTATGAAAGACAGAGATAGAGAGATAGAGACTTTTTCCGAAAAAAAAAAAAAAAAAGAGCAAACGTACTCTTGACCAACACAACAACCTAAATCGAGAAAAAGAGCCGGTGAATTCGAAGGGGTTGATGGGGCGGAGAGAATCTGGACGATGCGGGGATAGAGTGGGTGGGTCAGGAGACGCAGGGTTAGGAAGGAAAAATTTCCGATGGAGGGGTAAGGGGTTTGGTTCCAGAGGAGATCGCGCTTTGGGGAGGGAGGCTGTTAGTTAAGTATTCCATGGTGTGATTTTTTGATTTTGTGATTTTCTAATTTCATGATTCCATGTACTTGGTGTTCATCTTGCTTTTGTGTATTGGGATGGGTGGATGAATGAATGGATGAATGAAGTCTCCATGTGGATACTGGAGTATATATATATATCACATATAAGAGAAATGAAATTATAATAAAAAGAATACTAGATATGAATTTAGGAAATAAGAAAACAGAAAATAGAAGATAGGAAATACGCGAATAAACTTAACATACCATCTTATAAACATGCGCATCTACTTCCTCCGGAGGTATATGACTATAATTCTCCAACAACTCACGTGCTTCAGGCCCCAATCGTTTGCCGATGGTAGTATGGTACCAGGGTTTGGAGGTGGAATATTTATCTGCTAGGGGGGATGTGGGTGTGGGCTGTGGTTTTGTGGGTTGAGGTTTTGTGGCGTGTTTGGATTTTGGAGAGTGTTTGGTCCATTTGGAGGTAGTTGATGAGGTGCTGGAGGGTCTGCAGTATTTGGAGATGGTTGAGGTGATGGTTGAAGAAGTGCTTGAGGTGCAGGAGGAGGTGCTGGAGGAGGATCTAGAGTTTAGTGTGGGTGGTGGTGAGGGGGGTGGTGTACCGAAGTCGAAGTGTGAGGGGGGAGGGCTGGGTGAGGTGGGTGGCGAGTACATTGGTTTTTGTTTGTTTGGTTTGTTCGATTCGATTTGAGTTGGGTTGATTTGATTGTTGGCTGGTTTGAGTTGAGTTGGGTATTGGCGATGAGATGAGATGAGATGGAATGAATTGAATAAATGATGGGTTTGTATATTTGAATAAAGTAGTTTTGATACGATCGTATACTCGAGTAACATTAATGGATGAAATAATTATTATTCCGAGGATTGGAAGAGGGGGTTATTGTTGTTTATCCTGTTGATCCATATATGTCGGTAGGTAGGTATTCATTCATGCGAAATATAGCTAGTGAGATTTAAAAGATTTCTCCCGTTGTTGTATGATTAAGCTTGACAAATTCTGACAAAATGTTAAAGTGTATATTTGTGTGTATGTATATAAAATGTAGGAAGTATATATTTATATAGATATACAAAAGATAGATACAAAGTGTAAAGTTCTTTTCAATCTCAAAAGTCTTTGGGGCTGCTGAAGTATCGTGTATTTTGGATAAACTTCGTTCAACTCAATCCAATCTTTAGGATGAGATCAGATATCCCTGTAAAGTTGATTGCTAAGGAATCGCTTACATATAGATAGATAATCTATATGAATTGAATAAATAAATTGAAGTTAATTTATACATGTATATACTCTGTATATATTATTGACTACTATACCGGCTCTTTGACTGACTCGTTCACAGAAGCTGAAACCATACGTCCTTTATCTCAATATTTCCAATTCCCAATCTTCAAATTTCCAATCACTCCACTAAATGACAAAAATGACAAAGTTCATCGCACTCGGTCGATGGTTTGAACGGCGAGAGATCCGTTTGCTCCGTACTCCGTAAAGCTGGAGCAGCTGGAGGTGGAGCAAGCTGGGCTTCAAGGTTTGTACTTTTTATGTTTTTGGTGGTGGTTTGTGCATAGTAATATATCTACCTAGGTAATTTGAAGCATCAATGCGAAAGGAAGGTGGAGATAGCTGAAGTTGATGCTGAAGATTGAGTTGATGGAATTGGACATGAGCTGTAAACTGGAAGCTGGTTGTAATTTTAAGGTTCTTAAGTGTGGCTAGTGTGAGTGTGAGTGTGAGTGGCTGAGATATAAGATAGATAGTAACCATCAATTCAATCGTATGCTTGAGGGTTTAAGAGCTAGAAACTGCTTCTTCTCGGGTATCGATATCCTCACCCCATAGGTATAAAGGGGTGAAGGATTAGGATTTGCTCCAGGAGAAAAAAAAAGAAGCAAGAAGCAAGATTTTAAGGATGGCCTTGGGACCCGAAATTATTAGTGGGTATTGATATTAGATTCGAAAATCTAGAATGGTTAAATGAATGTCTATTTGAGGTTGTCAATAATTGACAATACAACCCCGGTACACTGCATGGTACAAATCCAGAGAGCTGAGTGTATAGTGAAGTGTCTCACGATAGATATGTAGATATGATTAGACATGATTGGAGATGTTTGTCAACAATAGCTTTGAGCATGTTGTAATACTGAAAACTCCCTTCTGGGATCACTGGTGGATATATAAACATGGTAAATTTTGGTGCTTCATTGAGATACTCTTGTGCGATAGTAAAAATTGTAACTTTTGGTGGAATGTCGAATGCGTGCCCATCTCTCGCTCTTCATATCTAGAATGTGCGCATATTTGTAGCCTCATACACCAAGATCAGTACTGAGAACAATTCTTGAGCTGTGAAGTTTGGTTGTATCCTCTTTCATTTTATCTCCTTGGTCATATTCAATCCAAATCAAGATTCAAGTAACGCATCATCTTGTGTCTGGAACGTCGTGGCATTGATTTTACTTCTCGTAGCTACTGCACATGATTTTCATGCTGCTTTCCCAGTATTCATATGATCACAACCCTCCTGATCAGCATCCCGAAAACCACATGCACCCATTGTACGATAAAGAACCTATTTAGAATTTGCTGAAAGACTTAACAGCCTTACCAGTTCGGGGAAGGACACGGAGAACATTGAAACGGACCTAATGAGAATTTCGTTAGTTAAATTCAACTTGTTTGCTTTGCAGAAATAGAAGGACATATGATCATAATCCCATGACCAAAAACCAGGTTGTTTGCGCAAATTGTTACGTACGGTCTTGCTCAATGGTCTACATTGTCCAACTGTGACTTGATCACCCTCCTCGACACGGAAAGCTGGGGAAACGTGGGCAGCGAGGTTCTTGTGTCTCTTCTCATATCTGGCGTATTTTGGGATGAAGTGGAGGTATTCTCTGCGGATGATGAGGGTACGGTGCATCTTGGTGGAAACAACAGTTCCGGTCAAGATACGACCACGGATGGAAACGAGACCGGTGAATGGGCACTTCTTGTCTGTTGAAAATTTCTTATTAGCATCGCCCTCTCCGATTCAATTTTCGCGATCCTCTTCATATCCTTTTTGACACCCTCAATCCTTAATCCCAGCCCCACAAGAAATATAATCCAGTCGTAAATTCGTGTCGCATATTTCCTTCCTTCACTATTCCACAATTTCATATAAAAGTCCACATACCAATGTAGCTTCCCTCAATGGCATTCTTTGGGGTTCTGAATCCCAATCCAACGTCCTTGTACCATCTTCGGCCACCCTTTCCAACCTTGCTGGACTTGGTCTTCGACTTGGAGTTGAGGAAGATGTGAGGTTGCTTTTGGAAAGCGCGCTCCGATTGTACGGTAAGTTCGGTGGCCATGGTTGCGAAATTTGGTCGAAGGTCGCAAATTCGTGGTGGTCGTCGATAGGATTGTCTTGTCGATTGAATGTTCCTCTAAATTTCCAATTTTTCTCGAAATGTGTGTGCCGCTAATGAATTTGGCTAAGCGAGACTGAATGTTAGAAGGTCAGGTGATTGGGATCAAAAATTGTTATGATTTCTGAAATTTATGTTCCGAAGTTCATCCGCTTGATTCGACGCGACTGTTTGTTTACATTGTGATTTACTTTACTTTCGGCATAGCAACACCAAGACAAGATTTCTACAATTTCTTCCCCGGATTCCATAATTAACTTATAGGAAACACTTTATGGTACTTTATACAATTGATACTCGACTATATTCAAAATGTCTTCTTTAGAGGAGGCAACACTTCCTGCGACTCGTCGACCAAAAGCACGAAAGTCACTATCCGCAGTACCTGCCGATAAAGAAAATATGACAGCGGAGCTCGGAGCGCTTACTGGGAAGAGAGCACCAACCGGAAAGCCAGCAAGGAAATCGAGAAGTAAGAGTATTGGTCCTGGAGGATTAGATGCTCTCAAAGACACCACTGGAAATCGGCGCAAGGTAGGAATCTGGTACGAGTTGGAAGTAAAGAGACAAGCTAAAAATGTTTAGTCCCTGGCTGTGATACCTCAACCCCCTCCAAGATCAATCTTAAAACCTACAATGCCTCCTCTACGTGAGATTCCAGCGCATAATCCTAACAGAAGATCGAGTCCGAGAAAAGCCAAAACACCTTCACCACCTGTACCAGAATCCGACTTATTGATCGATTTCGACGTTGACAATGGTTCTAAAACTGCAGGCTCCGAAACGCTTGATGATCCATTTCATATCGATATGCCGAAATCAAACAATGATAATCGAGTTGCACTGAGAACGGAGGAAGAACAACAAGCTGCTGCTAGAGAAAGGGAAGAGAAGGAGAAGGTTGCTATGCAAAAGGAAGTCGATTCCAGACGAGATGCTCGACGCAAGTCTCTTGCTAACCGACGTGTTTCATTTGCACCGGAAGCAACACTTCATACTTGGGATGTCGTTGTAGAATATCAAGATTCAACAACTTCATCAAACTCTACCAATTCCACCCGCCGAGCCTCGAATGTTACTGGGGGTTCAGTTACTACTCCGCACCAGCAAAATTCTGGACCACCTAGCTCAGATCCTTCAGACCCTCCATCAACACCACCGGAACAAATTGAAGATGATACAGCAAATGGATCACCAGAACATCAACGCGACCTACATCAGAAGAAGCGCCGCAGAAGTTCGGTCATACCTCCTATGAACTTCAATGATCCTAATGATGCTTTCTCATCAAGTCCTTTGAGCGGAAGCTCTGTGGGTGCCGATGATGTTGAGGATGATGAATTTGCTTCTAGTGATTCAGATGATGACGACGGTACTCGGATGACCATGGATGGCGGAGAAACAACAAATATGTCAATGGCATCAGTTCAATCAGGCTTTAGCGCTGGCTCAGATACGATGCTAGAACAATCTTTACGGCGGGCCGCAAACCAAGCTGGTACCCAAGCAATGAGCTTTGATGAGCAAGGAGATACCAAAATGAGTGAAGATAATGAGATCGTTGCATCCTTTGCTCCATGGACAAAGAAGGCTCCTCTAGAATCTCAACAAGACCAAGAGAATGTTAATCCTTTTTCATCAGCACTTAAATCGGATGTTCAAGCAGATCCAGAGCAATCGGACGGAGAAGAAATGACGATGGATATGGATATGACAAGTGCAGTTGGCAGAATTTTACCAGGTCAACAACGGGAAGATGATGAGCTTTCCATGGATGTGACCCGTGCTTTCGGTGGAATTATTCCCAGTAGCCAACCTGGAGCAAAACCTAAAGCAGCGGGCCGTCGTCAAAGTACTCGCAGAATATCAACAGGGGAGGAGTCAGCATTCGGCGAGCAGACCATGGACTTGACAACCGCCGTGGGCGGCATTCACACGGCTGAAGATGAAGAAGAGGCATCTGAAGATGATGATATGAGCATGGACTTTACATCGGCAGTTGGCGGAGTGCTATCACAACCGGCTGCAACCAAGAATACGAGACGATCATCCATGGCTCCAAAGTCACAACCGAAGCGAGATCGCGAGAGCTTAGATTCTGCCGCCGATGATGGGACAATGGGTATGGATATGGACATGGACATGGATATGACCGCTGCCGTAGGTCGTATTATGCCTTCGAGTACAGAGGAAACCGAGGAAATGGATATGGACGTGACCGTTGGTATGGAAATGACCAAAGCACTAGGTGGTATCCTACCACAATTGAACGCTGTGGATCGAAACCAAGCGAAGAAGATTATGGAAATGGAAACAGACATTGTTAGCTCACCATTTCGAGTAGATGTTCCCGCCAATTCTCCACCAAAACCCATCAACCACCAACCTTTAACTGTAGCACCAGAAACTGGTAGCCCCAGCTTCACGGCGGGTTTTAAAGGGAAAGGGCTTCGTAGAAGCATTGAACGAAACTCTACCACACCTAAATCTACGCCCAAATCCAAGATGTTAACGCCAGTCAAGAAGCCTACTACTCCACAAAAACAAGTCACTCCACAACCTGCTCAACCATCTCATCCAGGCAAAACTCCACCCTCCAAAAATGTTCTCATGCGTACAGGATCGCCCAAAAGACTTTTCAAGCCTGATCTCAAAGAGTCATCTTCTACTCCTCGTACAGCTTCAAGCAAAAAACGAACACCGAACAAGTTATTCAAAAAAGATAGCAATACGGGCCTTGCGACACCTAACTTTATTCTAACACCACAAAAACGATTGTCCACTGGCATCGGTCTTGATAGAGTAGGACTAGGATCGCCAAAGGTTGCTGCATTATTAGACCGACGTGGATCGATTGGAGAACAAGCACGATCATTCACACCTACCCAGCCAGATTTCAATCGTGGTGTACGATTCCAAGATCCCCGTATCATGGAAGAAGAAGTCGACAGGGAGCGAGAACAAGAAGAAGATCGAGAAAATGGACGCAAGATAATGGAGCGTGAAGCGGATCAGGGTGAAGGAGAAGAAAAAGATGCAACCTTGAACCTCAAGGAAATGATCAACAGTCTCACACCTAAGAAGAAGTCAATGAAAGGTCGCAAGAGTTTGCACGCTGGTGCTGCAATTGGACTCCTGGGTAAACGACCTGCTGAGTTGGATGAGGATGACTCAGATGAAGATGAGGGTGGTATGAAGCGATTGAAAAATCATCAGGGCAGTCCTGTGAAGAACGTCCATCTTCAAGGGCCACCCACCAAAGAACAAACAACAACAGGGCGTCTAACCCGTGCAAGCAGGAAGAGTATGGAAGACTCGACCATCACTTCCACCACCCCTACTACCACTTCGTCGCCCATCAAGGACAAAATCACTACACCACGTGATCAAGGCCGTTTCAAAGATGCAGAAGCCAACTTGACTGAGCCTGTGGCAATCCCATTCAAGGAGACAGCACCAGTTGAATATCCACAGCTACCCGAAGAACCACTCGAAGATGAACGCATACAGTTGCAGGATTTCTTGAATATGACAAGCATTCGATTCATGGAATTGACAACTACCAAACGAAGGCATACAATTGCGCCAAAACGTGCTAGCGATGGACCAATGAGAAATAGATTGTCAGATCAAACCAAGGTTTCCTTTGAGGATTGTGTTGCTGCGGGTGCGGCTACAATTCCTATGCTTGAGCTATTCCAGCATGTAAGTTATCACCATAAATTTGTTCCGAGAAAACCTACCGATACTAACATACCTAGGCTTGTCATGAACTCAAGAAGTATATATCAGATGGCCGAAAAACTATTCGTGAGATTGAGAGCGAGACCTTTGAAGAGAACCCCCCACTTTTCCGTGAATATATTTCTGCGCCGGCAGATATGAAGCTTGTGATGGACAATCAACTCAAGAATGTCAAAACACATTCTCGTCTTCTTAGTAAAGGCATGTGGTATGAATGGCGATCGACTTTACTTGAGACTGTTAAGGATGAGCTCGTTAGAAGTGCTGAAGGTATGATCAACGATGAAGAAATCCTTGATAAACAACAAGCACTTCTAGAATCTGTACTCCCACAGATGATAAAGCAATCTCAGCAGCTTCAACACGAGGAGGCAAATTTGAGGACTGCCGCTGAAGAAATTGCTAGCTGTGATCCTGAAGAACTTAGTGAAGCTCGACAACAGCTAATATCTGTTGAAGCGGATGTTGATGCCAAAAGGCACATGATTGAGGAACTGAAGAAACAGCTTCAAGCAAGAGAAGCGGAGATTGAAGCTGGCACCGCCAAGAAGGAGACGTGCCTGGAAGAAATCCGTGAAGCGGAGAAGATTCGGGAGGAATGCCGTGGATGGAGTTCGAGTGAGATTAGTGCTCTTAAAGGTATGTTTCTTGTATCATTTCCTAATAATCCCACTAACGATTTCTAGCAAAAGTGGATGCTATCGAGAAGAACCATGGATGGACGATCACTGGCGTATCCGGAACCACAACTTCAATGACCTACCGAAAGGAGATTGAGCTTGTATTTGATGCATCTGCATTCAAGTCGAATGCTTCGAGCAAGACTACAAAGCCAGCAAACTCAAGGATCGATCTCTGGTACATTGCCGCCAATCGAGAATACAATCCATCACGTCTCACCCCCGAGAAGGAATTCCTCCTTCAATGTATCCGTAATCACGTGAGAGGTTTACCTCAATCAGAAACCGAAATCAAAACTCTCCTAAACTCGGTTAGCGTCGCTTGGAACAAGGCCGCAAAAGTAGTAGATGATATTCATTTACTGAACATCATCTGTCCAACTGCCGTCACAAAAACATCAGATAACTCTATTCTCGTCAAGTCAAAGTTGTTGATTGCGCCGCTGACCACAAAGGTCGAATTAGCTTTTAGTCTTATTAGTCATAGCACTGAAGAAGGATTCGATGTGGAAATTTCCCCGGTTGCGAAAGTGGTCTACGGAGAGAGATTCAATGAACCAAAGATGAGGGAATTTTTGCTTAATAGATTGGGTAATTATGTTAAGGAGAAAGGAGATGGAACTGTGTCTTGGGGAGCAGCAGTGGCTGAATTGGGGGATAAATTGTTGGCTAGGGGGAGGAAGTAAGGTATGGGATTGAGGTTAGAGTTCTGTGTTGTGCGTCCTCTTATCTCTTTTTAGAAAGAGATGGCGTTCTTATTTTATGATGGGTTTAATGACACTTATGATCGGCGAAATGAATTCGCCTTTGGCTTTGCCTGGTATTAGGATCGGGATCGGGATGGGGATTGGAATTGGTGATATGAATGGAGTATGGAGTTCATGTTTATGTGGTAGCGTAGGATATAGGATGTCAGGTCAGATCTTCAGAATTAAATGTTCGGTCGTCGTTTATGGATATTATTTCTTTGATTTAACTTGATATGTGTGATATGAAATATTTGCAGAATTTCCGTCCTGGTTTATTTTACTCCCTCGTGAAGGTTGGTTTTTGAATTAGCTCACCTGGGACAATTTGGCTTTGTTCAGCTCAGCTGCTCGTCAATGCATCTATTCTATCTAGGCTTGCGCAAGTAGTTTGCCGGGAATGGGTCGGTGGATTTTCTTATATAGTTACTAGCTAGCTGTGTTCTTCACGCAGACTAAAGTGAATTGTGCCTTCGGTTCAGGCGGGATCCTTTCATCATGAATGTTATTGAATATATTGATATATTGTTCATTCTCGTGTTTCTAATTTCTAGGATGTTGATCTGGATAGTATATGAGCGGGAATAGGTATCCAACGCTTTTCTTTGCTTGTCTTCTCTCTTTTTTCCCAATACCATAATATTTCGAATATGTCCAACGCAATTCAATTCTATTATATCCTCCGCTATAAATCCCCACATCTATTCCTCTCCACTCCCACCCTCAGAACCATCAATCTGTCCCTCCACCCCCATCCTCCCCACCTTACTCGCCTCCCCAAATTCCTTCAACCCGCCCTTCTCAAGCACGACACACCAATCAGCGCCCCGAACCGCCTCAACTCGATGCGCAATCGTAACCACGGTACTTTGAGCCAACTCCTCCCTAATAACCTCTTGAATCTTGCCCGCTGTCTCCTTATCAATACTCGCTGTTGCTTCATCCATAACCACTATTGAACTTCTTCTCAAGAGGGCCCGCGCAAGTCCTACTAATTGTCTTTGCCCTTGACTTAAATTTTTTCCGCCAGAATCTATATTCGTATCCAGGGTCCAATTATGGCGTAGTGCGATCTTGGAAAGAACAGATGAACATTCAAAATCGGTGTATTCGTCCATCGGATCAAGATTCATACGCATAGTGCCGGGGAATAAAACGGGTTCTTGAGCGAGGAATGTGATGCGTTTGCGTAGAGCCTGGGTTTTGACTTTGGAGATGTCGAGGCCGTCGATGAGGATGCGGCCTGTGCTAGGTAGGATTGTGGCGAGGAGGGAGAGGGCGAGTGTGGATTTTCCGCTGCCGGTGCGCCCGATGAGCGCGGTGCTCGAGCCGCCTTTGATGGTTAGGGATATGTTTTTAAGGGAGGGCTCGAGGTGAGGTGCGTATTTTATGGTTACATCTTCGAAGATGATGTCGCCGCCGAGACGTGGCCAGTAAGCTGGTGGATCAATATCGCCGGGGCATTCTTGGTCGAGATGTAGGAGTTCTACTACACGTTCTACTGAGACAAATTCCATTTGTAGTTGGCCGTAAGATTGGCATAATCCCTTCGTTGACTGCACGAATCGACCTGCGGCGGCAAGAACGAAGGCCGTAAGACCAGGTGATAAATTTTGGTATACTGCTATGACTGTCATGAGGAATGTTGATATAGCTGAAAGTATATTGAATCGAAAAGCAAGCCATGCCTGTAATGACCAATAGAAATGATCCATTTTCTGAAAAATGTCCGTTACTTCAATTACTCGGTCTTGGAATCGACGTTGGGCGCAGAATGCGCGTATGGTACCGAGCCCCTCGGTAAGAAGACCAAAATTCGATATCAACGGAGTTAGTGAGACCATTTCCAGACGGCGCAAACTCTGAGACGTAGGTAGAAATTGTATGTATATCAATACAATTGTGATGACGAGGAAGATTGCAAAAGCTAAAAAGGTTGGCGTGAGAGATCCAATAACCAGAATGGATGTGAACCACATGATCACTAAAAATGCAAATGATGTAAAGTGAGAGCTCAGATTTCCATCGATAACACTAATGTCTGATGTCATGCGATTCATCAAACGTCCCGCTGGTGTCACATCGTAGAAGCGGAATGTAGCATGGACCACTCTGGTCATGACCTTCTCAAAAATGGTTTTACCAGCGGTATAAACCATTAGTTGTGCAGAGGCCTGAAAAAATACCCAGGCAATGGATTGAGCAACAGCAAGGAGAAAGAATCCCAGTAACCATGGTTGAATGTTGGTTTCAGGTGATGGAAGTCGACTTAAGGGATCTCGGGATGGCTTTCGTGGCCCTTCATATGCTTCACCCCAGGATTTGAGAAACCACGTTTCGGCAATATCGATTAGTCGAAGAGTAGTAATGACCACTATGATTAGAGCCCAATATCTCAACTTTCCTGCTTTGATATATTCCCAATAGACTGAAGCTTTGATACCACCATGCTCTCGATGTTCATCTTCCATGAATTTCTCAGGCATTGCTGCGGCTGCTTGATCTTCATCTTCCTTTTGCTCTTCTACTGCAGAATTTGAAGGATCCATTGTGTGTAGTAACTCAGACGGGATAGATTCAGGATCAAATACCTCTGCTGTTCCGTCTGTCATTCTGATAATTTGTTGTGCTATTCCTTGACATAACTCGGTACGATGAGTCACTAATATAATAGTTCTTCCCTTCGCCAATGAACCCGTTAGACATTTCTTCACTACTGACTCCGCGGTGTGGTGGTCAAGTGCAGAAAGAGGATCATCGAGAAACAATATTTTCGCATTGGAATAAATTGCTCGTGCCAATGCAACACGAGCCCTTTGTCCACCAGACAGTCCAATTCCATTTTCTCCAATCAAGGATAAATCACCATTCTTGAAATTTACCATGTCTGGGATCAAAGCGCAGGCATCAAGCACTTGTTTGTATCGACTCTCTTGATATGGAGCAGAGAATAAAATGTTGTCTCTAATACTCATACTCTGCAGCCATGGTGTTTGTGCACAATAACCCACCACCTCGTTCACTGGCTTATATCCACCACTTAAATGATCAAGCTCACCGAGAAGAGCTTGTAGTAGGGCTGTCTTTCCAGATGCAACCTCTCCATAGATAAGTGATAATCCAGATGGGAATGAGACTGTCATGTTTCGTAAGACAGGGTCCGTGGCCCCAGGCCAAGCAAATGAGGCATCATTCATCTCAAGTCCATCATCTGGCCTTTGGTTCGCATCTACCTCTGGTTTATCAGGCTCTTTCATGAAGTCTTCGATACGCCCCATTGCTATTCGAGCGTTGAGCAGAGTTGTTACAAGATCTGGCACAGTCTGTAGTCCCATTTCGAGCATCTGAAAAAGTTGAAGAGCAGGAAAGGCTACATCAACACGCAATGGTTGCCCTGCCCACACGCAATAGGCCCAGAATGCCACCACGGGAAACATTCCACTTGAAAACATGTATACAAACGACAAAAGAGTTCCCCAGGCCTTAGTTATAACACGCAGCCACAATTCATTCTGTCTTACTTCCATAATGCGGGCAAGCCAAATATCTTGCCATCCATACCAACGCAAGTGTCTATAAAGAAGTTACTTCAAAAATTCCAGTTTTCAGTGAAGACTAGCAGTGATAGCTCAAGTGCATGAGGTGACATACCTGATCGACTCAACGAGCTGAGTAATCTTGTGGAGTTTGGTGTCTGAGGCCGTTCTTCGTTGTCTTTCATAAAACATAAGTGCCTTTAAAACGAAAAAACTAAGAGCTTGACCTATGAAAACAGCTATAACTCCAATGAAGCATGGCCATCCGAGAAGCTTCCAGACAGCAATAATCGAAAGTATTAATCCCAGGGGTTGCGTAATAAAATTAGCAAAGTCCCAAAATCTTTGTTGCATATTAGTAAGGTAAGCGAATAGTCTTTTGAATTAGGTCTTACCGTTGGGCAACTTCATAAGCATCTCCTCTATGAAGATTGTTAGTTCAATTTCTAGATGATGGAAGAGCAAGCTAACCTCATCAAGTTCAATATTTTGCCCATTGAGGCCGGTTCTTTTGGCTTCTTGGATTCTTTGGTTCGCAAACCACAGCATGAAAGAAAAGGGTTTGTAACCGTATTCAATCCTCTTTTCCACCATGGAATCGAAGGCTCTTTCGCCGAATTAGTAGAAAGAGTTCCATTTGTTCCATTGACTCTATTTGATTCTCCATTGGTATGTTCATCCTCCTTTGGCTTTGTGCTTGCACTAATTGTTTTTCTTGACAGAGATTTCTCGAAAAGCATAGTAATGAGTGCTCCTCGGGATCTCTCGTAAGAGCGTCTACCATACCAAGTTGAAAATACATCGCATTGAGCAGATACTAGCCTGATGACAAGGGCGATCAAAGAGTATGTCAGTGTGGCCTGCTTGGGGGCTAGCGAATTCTCCATGCTTGCGAGTATTTTCTGGAGTAGCAAAGGTGCAGCAATATCTTTGAAAATTCCAATTATTAGTTTATATTTTTATGACTCCGGAACGGTTATGGGATGATTACCTGCAAATGATTTGTAAATACCCAAAGAACTGAGTATAATAAGATCGATACCTGTAACGTCTATAAGTCTTTTTAGTACCGAGCCACGCGTATCTCTAAACTTCTCATGTAGTATCCTATGTTGGAACTGGTAGCCGAGGCTCCAAACGTTGTCTTCATTCAGCTGTTTAGCTCTTCCAATTGACATGAGAGGTGACATCCAAGACACGCTCATGAATTGCCATAGAGTGAGATTATCTTCCGGACTTCGAAGTGAGTCGGTTGGTGGGCTGAAGACTGGACTTATCCCGTCATTACCGAGAGATGGATCACGCATGGGCATCTGCAGAATAATGTTGATCGCTGCAACTGAGGCCAC
Organism: Sclerotinia nivalis; assembly: GCA_029531795.1. Taxonomy (NCBI): domain Eukaryota; kingdom Fungi; phylum Ascomycota; class Leotiomycetes; order Helotiales; family Sclerotiniaceae; genus Sclerotinia; species Sclerotinia nivalis. Next base: position 1,824,623 of record JAPEIS010000013.1, read on the forward strand.
CCAAGAAAGAACCAATGGACCATCTTTCGCCTGTAAAGTCGAGAATCGATCAAGCAAAACGAAGTACTGTGAGACAAAAATGCTGATATAGAGGGCTAGTAGAGATTTGGGTGTCTTCACTGGTTGAAGAATAACAATGAGGAGGCATGTCACTGCCCATGATATTGTAGGAAATATCATCATTAAGTGGAAATTTTGATTTTGATGAAAGCCAGGATAGAATATCGACGATAGCTGTAGTAGTGCACCAATAATTGAGACACCCAGTAAACACAGGGTCATGGTTGTGAACATGTGCGGTCGACGCCCTTCTTCAAGCTCGCCAGATTTCTCCTCTGGTTCTTCTATAAATGGTTGAAGCCATGATGGTGATAAACGACGGATTGGTAGTAGCTGTGTCAAAAATCCAAGAATAATTAATGCACTAATGATTGCTGGAATACCGGCTATAAACGGTATGAAGCAAGGTTCAAATCTTGCATTCACAGGGTCCTTGAATTTGTGTCAGCGGAAATGCAATGAAACCGAGAATTACAAAAAAGGAAGCCATACCCAAACTCGATTACAGGAAGAATTGTCGCTCTTCAAGTCGAAACCAAAGTTGTAGTTGGAGGCTCCTTGGATATTAAGTGAAGCCGCCATTTGGTCAGGCTTCAGGACGAATTGTGTCGTCATCTTTCCAAAAACCGCACTCCTTAAGTAAAGAGCTTTCCCTTCTTTTTACAAGCAAGAGAAAAGGGATTGAAGGGAGGAGCTTTTATATTGATACCATTTGAAAGATGAAGATATACTTCTGATAAAAGTAACGATATGAAATGATGTTGGTAAATTATCAGTATGTAGTATGTGATGTCTGCCTGGAAATTATTATATGTAAGGAAACCAAAGACTTTACTCCGTACAAATCAATCAGATTTGTGGGGAGAGCGTTGGTTGGTTGGCTTACCAAGGTTCAACGGGTTCCTGGCTAAAATCAATTTATGCAAGGGCTCTGCTAAATTGACGTATCAAAATCGGGAACATGAAAGATATTTACTTTAAAGAGTTTAGCTGCAATTAACGATGAGTAATACAATGATGTGATTCGTCAAAACACCCCCAAAATTACCCAAAACTGATATTTTATTTTCCGGTGAAGAGTGGCAAATTGAGCGGTGAACAAATAACTTTACGGCGTCAAGTCTACTGATATCAAAGCTATTCACCGACTACATGGAGTGTAGAAAACCCATTTGATGAATCAATTGTATGAAAGTTTACGAGGCAGTATTGACAGTCTTTATAAAATGCTGGGAATTGTAGGTGAATGGACTACTTCGATGGCTACGCGCTGCAATAAACCTGCTAGCAATGTATTCGGGAACCTGCAGATGTTTCTGTCGACATCCATCTCACCATCTTACAGTCCCTACCCGATGAGCGCTTCACTGTGAATAGCAGAGCAATTGTTTGCCAATCATATGCGTATGCACCGTCAAGTCCAGACAGCTGGCAGTTATCACATTGGCAGGGTTTGGAAGCACATCATGGCAATGGAGGTCATCAAGGTGGTTAACCTTGAAACTCATTTAAGTAGCTCATCAAGGTGCCTCATAAGAATTTACTCCCATGGTTGACGATATCGGATCTAACGATTTTTGTTGAACGGCAGAGTTTGTGGTGAGCTCCCACTTCGATCTGCAACGAATCGAAATCTACCTCATACGTCGCCGGTAAGATCTGCACGCTTTTTAGAATCAAACTCAAAAGTTTTCAAGTCCTTGATAGTTCCTATATGAATAATTTCCATGCTCAAGATATTTGTAGCTTTCAAATACACGACTATGTTGCGTATTTGACGTATCGTTCTTGGGTAGTTCCATAAGAGAAAAAACCTTCATGGCGTGATTTGCTTGTCCTTGTTGGCATTTCTTCATCATCCAGGTGTATTCTTCGCCGAGGCCAGTGCCAGCCAATTGTCTCCTTACCTTATCCATCATTTCTATCAATAATACACGTCGGAGAATGCTATCAAGCCCCGCCTTGCCGAAAGCGATCACGGAACTTCGCACACCACGGCAATTCCGGTAGAACGGCTTTGGTATAAGAGGTCTGATTTTCCTCTGCCTCCTTGACATCTTATGGATCCGTAAATCGACATCATTTCTCCATCACGTGGGCTTTCAACCACCCCCTCTAAAACCTGTCCAGAATATGAAATCCAGAAAAACACTCCCGTCGCTCGCCTTTCATCAAATTTCCTGTTTCCGAATATCAGTTTGAGAGGTGGGAAGCAGAATTCAGGTTCTGACAAGCTGGCTAATGTAAATCGATGTCGAGGGCAATTCAACCATCACAAAGTCGTTTTTGCAGTATGGATCACTGGTAGAACAGACGATTGATACCCGTTACCCCTTCATGCGAAATTTGAACGAAAGGTCGTACCAAAATTACGCGTCATTCACAAACTTCAGAAAATCATCTCTTCCTGGATCTCGCGGAGCTGTTATATCCCAATGGTATAAAGACATACCGCTATATATGTCATCCCATCCTCAACCTACCTTCAGTGCTCAAATCTACACTACTAATACAAATAATATACGCCGGGGATCTAGATTTCTGGCCTGTATATTGCTCCCCGCTTTTATCCTTGGTTTCCAGCCTCAATCTTCCAGCTATCTAATTCCTGGATATCACAAACGTCTTCGACGATATAACACTCCAATTATCAGATAGAATGAGTAAATCGGCCATCTAAATAATGGGATAAGATCAAATGGGATGGGATGGGAGAGAAGGAAATATTCAAAACTTTTGTTGCATATCTCATTTTTGGACATTGACCATAAATGGAGGGGAGTCGGGCATGCCTACTTCCGAACTCTGATCAATTGACAAATCATCTTTATATAATATGTATTGAAAGAGTTTGGTTGCATATCTAAGTTTTGGACATAGGCCAGAAATGGATGGATTCGTTCCGACTCTCCGTTGAAGAACATCAATACCAATCTAGATATTGAATGAAAAGCTTTCTTGTTGGAAAAGTGGTATTATTAGATATCTATTGTATGGGATGGGATATCATTAAGTTGTTATCAATCATGAATAAGGTCCATATTGAAACTTGTATGTTTGTCTCAACAACAACTGATGAAAATCTCCTTAAATTTATTCTCTATATTTTATACTTGTGTTACTCATACCTTTACTTGCACAAATACATAAAATCACAAAACTCCCAATACTACAATAAAAAAAGGTGGGAAAATTCTTCTTTGAGAATATAAAACTCATCTTGCAATACAAAATCACAAAGATGAATCTTCAAGTATCATTTGAGGGATTATGGAGGTAGAAGATAAACAACACTATGCACATCATCTGAACACTATGCACATCATCTGTACACAATGTTTTACTTGTTCAACAAATCTCATTTTATTTGGAAGTCTCGAAGGCTATATACCAAACCACCTCACAATTCTCTCATCAAACCCCTCACAAAATAAAACCCTACACTCGCACCTCCACCTTTAGAACTGGAGGACTTATTTGATATTATAGAAATCGGCGCGCTGGTTTGAATAGAGTTTTAATCTTGTTGTTTATTTGGCTTCTGGTATAGTTTTTCTTTTATTGGTGTTTTGGTGGATGTATTGAGAGTAAGATGATGAAGGACTGGGGTGGGGAGATAGATGGCATAGATTTTGATATTTTGATATCTTTGGTAATGCTTGAGGATTTCTGTCAAAGTTTGTGGCTATGGTGTTTATTGAGGTTTTTATTGATTCTTTTGGAGTCACACAATCTTAGTTCATGGCTATCAAGTTTTTGCATTCGCGTGGTGTATGATATTTTGATGATGGGTATTTAAGTAAAGCATGTTGGATTCTCCGAGAGCCAAAGTTGGATAAGCTTGTTCAGAAGTGAGGTGGAATGTTTCTGAAACCAAGTGAACTAACTGCCCAGGTGTTACATGAAGATGTTCTTGCTGGCCATGTTTTGCAATAACCAATTTGGTACACCTGCCATCTTGAGTAGAATGCCCTCATGAACCGACTCGCGCTCTGAATAGTGCTTGGACATCACCTTGTTCCCACACAATAGAGCAAGGGGGCATAGCATCGAGGCAAGACGCAGTACCACTCAAATAATACATAGATCTCATGTTTCTAGTGCCTGAAAATATGTCCGAATCTGCCTTCTGTCCAAGACACCAATATCGAAGTATTCTGAGTAAAGCATCCTCAATACACAGCATATTCGCATACAGCCTGTGGGGATGCTCTCACTTCTATGGACTCAATTAGAGGCATGTAATTACTAACGAATAGCACACAATCATATTTATTCCCAATGATTACCACAAAGTCAAATTGAAGTCTACAAAACAGTATCCCCTTTCCAAATTCTACTCGCGAGACATATAAACGTACGTAGCACTTCAACTTCAACAATACCTCGACCATATTATCACCAATGATCAACCCACATGCCTCAAACCCTCTCCTGAACACCAATCTTGAAAGCTCAAAAATTCACCTCCTTTGCACCGCCCACTCAAAATTTTCAACCTGCATATAAAAAATACTCACTAAAAGCAATTGCGCCATCTCTCTGCCGTTTCCCAAGCAAAAATACAAACAAAATTGGCCTCACAACGGCGTATACCGCGTCTACCTAAAAAGCGGCAAAGAAATCAAGGTTGGCAGAATGAAAAATCAAACCATCTAATTTCCCAGCCGGCACCAACAAGGTGTATTGCGCCATTGTATCCCGTGTGTATCGAGATTTGACACACTAGCGAGATGATTCAGCGCGCAAAGATCAATTGCGAAGGAACATAAATAGGTTGCTTTGGGTGGGAAACTTTCTGATTTCCTTTTTTCTCGACACGAATCTTCTCCAGCTTGGGTTTGTCCTTTCTTGCAGACTCGCCACCTGCATTGAATTGACTTACTTCTTAGCTTGGTTTAACATCTCCATCAATGAGTGCCCTTTGATCTTCATTAATTGATTTGTTCCTCGCAACCTACCGATTTCCTCTACCTCTTGTTTCTTGCCAACCTCCTCCAACTCTTATTTCTCGCCAACCTCCTACCTCTCTCTTATTTTCTCACACCAACCTTCCCCAGCTTGGATTTGTCATCTCTTTGCAGACTCGCCACCAGCAGGGAATTGGCTTATTTCTTGCATTGGTCCAACATTTCCAACATTGGCTTCGATTGCCGTCGATTCTCTTTGATTGTTCTGTTCCTCATCGACAACCCGCCGACTTTCTCTTCGAAACTCTTTTACGCCTCTCACACCTCTCACGCTTTCACCGCTCAAGCCACCTTCGTACAACAACAATCCTCATTTCCATCGACCCACGCTTTTCAATTTTTGTCCTTGAAAACGCCAACCCTTTGAACAGCATCACCAACAAACGTCGCTAGTTCGTACCCCTTTTACCCTTCTTGTCAAGTCTGTTAGGTCAAACGCTGTTTTTGCTAGTTTCCAAGTAAGCTTTCATCTTGATGCGTCCCCATACATAACAATACTAATTTGGCTGAAGGTTTCCTCGTCACGTTGTTTCTGATTTGTGTTGTTGGTTTTAAGTTTGATATAAGTGTTTAGTAAGTATTAGCTTTAACGCGTCCTCACAAAATCCAAATAATAACCAACGCGTGCAGATTCGCCACATGTAACCTCTTCACCTCGTCGAATTCCTTCATTCCCTCACCAACACCTTCTACATTTATCATTAATTTTAACAATTATCCTTAACCCCAACACTTATCATTAACTTCAACGATTATCCTTAACCTCGACACTTATCAACAACAGGCCTTCGAAGGCCGGCCTGCTCAGGTGCAGGAGGTATGTTTTCTTCAGGCGTTCTCCCAAGTCTTCATGATCCTCCTCTCCACTTACCATGTCTTAGTCTCCCCCCATTGATTTCAACCCAGCATCTTGATACCGCTTATACGGTCTCCCTCGATGAACCATACGTCCAGTGCGGAGGTTCTTCATTAGCAGGGCTGTACGTCCGGGGTCGCCGTTCAAGGTACGACAGGATACAGTCCCTGACGGGAGACCAAAGGTCAGAGTGAACAGTAGAGCCAGCAAAAATAGCGTCTGGGTCGGCAGAGCTTGAGCCCCTCGTACTTCCTTCTCGTTAGCGCTTTAGGCAGCTTTCAGACCATCGATAGCCTGAGGGAAACACCAGAATGGCAGGGACTCCCGTGAGGGGCAAGTTACCGGTTAGCCGTTGCTGGGACTCGGGGGGATGCGGAGCGTCAGCCCGTGTCTTTCAAACCGGTTCAAGTGTCAGGGGGTTATCTTTGGGTGTTGGGTCGACTTTGAATGGGATGTGGAGTTGGTTGGTGATTGAAGACTTGGGCGGGGGAACGTGTTTTTTTGGGCTTGGAGGCTGCGGCCATTCATGTATTAGATTAGTGATCTTTGGATCAAGGTTTGGTTGTTTATGCCGGGTTGGGCTGGTGTTTGTTTCCGTCAAAAGGACATAAGGGCTCATGTTTCGTCAGGTGTTTTAGGGGATGGCTTTGAGCATCTGAGATTTGGTGATAGCTGTGATGTGGTGGAGTTAAGCCTGACTTCAAAGTCCGCTTCGATGACGATCGTGGAGGACTCTTTGGTGGAATAGCTTGGCTCCAGAATCCTGTAATTATAATCTTGTAAACCTTAACATCATTTGGCCTTGTGAACTGCTTTGATAAGTGTGCCTTGTGATTTCCATTGACATTGACCATACATTATTCTGTTCTTCTCTTACTTGGAGAAACTTTCAATCATAGGCTTTGCGAGCGAAAGACCTAGATAGCTACAGCATAAGTATATCGCAAGGAGAACAATTCTTGAAATGCTACTGTGAACATGAGCTTTAACCTCAAACTTCAAAGAGATAATTTCGAGCTACTTTTACCAGCAGCAAAAGCTGAACTCATAAACAGAAATACCGCATTACCTTTCTCGGATACCTCATTCCTTCAAACTACTATCACCTACCTACTAATAATCTCTTCACCGCAGGAAATCAGGACAATAACGACAACTCAAACAGATATGCTTCTTCCTTTCACTCTAAAGGAGAGGTGACGTTGAAATTGAAAAATGCACGGTGCCGGAGTTGATCCCTGCATTTCACCACACGAACGAACCCCTCAGCAGCAAACTTTAGACCTTATATTGGTGAACATTATGATTATTGGAGAATCTTCCAGCTTTAACTGCCAATTGAACAATCATTGATATATAAGAAATATGTTATACTGAAAATTGGTTAGAGAGCAATGATACGGCTGTGCCGCTGAGATTACGGTTCTACTACTATCGAAATGCAGACTTAACGCGCTTTTCAATGCGGATCAAACGAGTCGCGGAAGACATTACTTATTGATGATGATGGTTGCTGCTAACTACTAACTGGGCATCTGCAGGTTCTTTAGGGGAATGTTCTATGTTATGCCATTATCTGCGAGCGAGGTGCGAGGCTCGTTATGCCATTCGAACGATTCCTACTTTCACAACCGGAAATGCATTTCTCAGTCAATATCCCGAGCATCTGCGGGATCCACAGTGGATGATACGAACACGTTTAGTAAAGAACTCGATGTGAAGCGTGTACCAGAGAATAAAGCACAGCAAAATAGGAGATTAGGGAGCCACAACTCATAATTCATTATTTCTATCATGCTCATAAGAGAGTTGATTGCAGAGGTGTCCTAAATACGTAGAGCTTAGAGGTCCTAAGAAATGAGAAATCAATGAGAAAGGGAAAGAGGCAGAAGCCATACCACTACACTCAATATACCGAGTATACCAGAGATTGGACGGGTTCGCGACCACAGATGGCGATTGGAGCAGATGGTAATTCAGTAGTGGTGTGTCTGAGTATCTTGAATAAGAGCCATACATTCTTGGACTGTCAGGGTGATGGACCGTTGGTGTTGGAGCCGTATGGACTTGTTCTCCGGAGAACAGCTGCGGGTGGTGAGATTATGGGATGGAGTGCTCCGTTGGGATAAACATGCAAATTCTGATTACTTGCTCATGGCCATTCATGGCCGACTATCGGAAGAGCATAATAGGGAACTTAGGCAACCTTGAGACCCAAAGTGAGGACAATCACAAAATCATTTCTTCAGAGGAAGTGACGCGATCGAAGCCAAAATTTTTACTGAACCGCCCCACCAATCCACGAAGCTGGATAAGGCCAAAGTGTGGATTTGGATGGGGTTTGTGGCAACTGATCTTTTTCCCGTTGCCAGATTCAAGGTGCGTGGTAGGTTGAAACACAAATGCGGAACCTCTTCCTTCCCGCGATTCAAACCAAATTTTACCGATTGCATGTCTGCATATCTTTCCAGCTGAAGTTAGCGACATCTTGGTCGCCGTCTGGGTCCGAGTACATGTTGTCTTGGAACAGATCTGAGTACTGAATTGTCCCATGGGCTTGAGGAAGAAGCAAATTAGATAAATTTACCAAATTGACCTCCCACGGACAATCAGCGGAGTCTTTCGGAGACTACAGTACGGCATTTTCGAAGCCCGCTTACGTGCCTAGTCGTTGATCCGACGATTTTTCGGAGACGACGAACTTGCAGGAGAAGCTAAATGTTACTCGCAGAACGATCAAAAAACATTACACGATACTTGCGCATCACTTTTCCCATACATTTTGATCTTTCCAAAATGATCATGTTCCTATGTACAAGCGCACGGTCTGGGAATAATCTGCAATAGAAAGTCTATTTCCTCCAGGAAACTATGCCTGGTACAAGATGATCTCACTATCTCTAATCTAACATACAGAGTCCTTCGTGGTACAAGGCTTTTCCAAATTCTCGAATCCATTTCACCTCTTCACATCACAGGAATCAGGTCCTGCCTTTTGGAGTGGTAGCCTCAAGACTCTCATATGACTTTTGACCTCAGTCGCGTCACCTTCCATACGCTTTGCAATCGCCATAGACGTGGCCTAGTTCTTTTCTTTGCCTTTGAACTGATTTAGACTCCAACCAAACCACTTGACCATTCTCTTTCCCATTGCTCCAACTACAACACTGGATATTTTGCCTTCCGTGATATGAGATCGGTGAAAAACAATGGATCCCATTCTGGCCCACCGAGAATCCTTCTCTGGTTCAAATTTCGCCATGGACCCGCCCGTTCTTTGAGCAAGAAATCCAACTTCCTGCATTGCCCTGCAGAAACTCTCCCATCTAAGGTCCGTTCTCTCCTTCCTAGAAGTTGCAAGGATTGTAGATATAACCTTGTAAGTATTCTTACTCACTAGAATCGCGGATGGTACTGGAGAATGGGTTGTGGAAATTTGCGTTGAGACTTTACGGCCTGACTGCGCGGACGTATTCAAAGATCCCTTATTGTTGAGAGTGTCCCAAAGAGATCCTGTCTCGGCCAGTCCCGATAAAGTGTTTGGTGCTAATGAAGATTTGGAATTTCTGACAGCTCCTGGCTTTTCAACATTTGCCAGTCTTGTTTGGCTGTCGCTTTGCTCTTCGGGAGCTGGACTATCTCCCTTCGGTTGTGCTCGGCCAGCGGCCTTCTTCTTGTTCCTCTTCCTCTTGCTCTTCGTTGACTTAGGTGCTGCTATCTCAGCGTGTTCGGCCTCCTCGATTTGTTTGGCGTGAATGGCATCATTAATCAATTGCCAATCGACATCCAGACTGTGGAGATGGTTGGGATCGGTATCGGCCATTAAACGAGATGTAACTTCCCGAATTTCCTCTTCGTTGAGGTCCCACGTCTTGAGATTGAGCACATCCTGGATCCTCATTGCTTCCCAGAATGCGCTTAAGGCTTTACGCGATGACTTATCAGTTCTTATCCATGCTTCGTTTTCTGGTCCCTCTGGCAGTGGCGTCCGAATGGCTATCTTGAGTAGTAGATATTGTTCGTCAGTATTTTTGACGGGAAAGGTCCATCCGGCTGCATTGAAACCTTTGGTCTTTATCCATTGGCGGAAATCCATAAATACCGGGTAGTTGGATTTGAGAAATTTCCATCCGGCTCCAGGCATTGCTCGCAATACATCCTCGGTTTCTATTTCATCATGACAGAATCGGTACTTGCCAATGTTCTCGAGAATATCAGTCACCATGGCTATCTCTGAGATTTTCTTGTTGAAATTTTCGTCGATATTTTGCTTTACCGATGATGGAGATCTCGCGATGACGTTGTTAAGATTTCTCAAGAGATTCGAAACCCTAGCATCTTGCCCAACTTTTTGTTTCTTCCATTGGTTGTCTATCGCAACCAAGCACCAACTTAAGGGATTATTCACGGTGGTTTGTTCGTATGCTTTCTTATTGAAGAGATTGGCAGCCTTTAATATTTCGACAAAATGCGAGTCGAATTCCCACTGCGTCTTGATGATTGGAGATCGCCGGTTCCTTGACTCATCAAACCTCTCCATCAGAAAGTCCCGCAATTCTATAACGAAGATCTCGGCCTCCCGAAGCTTTTGCGAAAATTGCTTCTCTGCTGTGGATGGACTGCTGCCTGATTCCAATCTCTTTGGTAATGCGGCATGCAACCTTGCCAATTGTTGAACATGAGAGTCGAGCGTATACCACAACAGGTCGGAGCGCATATCTGCGTCAACATCCCTAAGCATCATATCGTCTGGGTCTGGACCAGACGTGCTATCTATACTGATCTGCACGTATCTCAAAAAGTATTCTGGGTTCGTTTGCATTTCGTACATATGATCTCTTGTAAGATCCGCCATGGACTTAACGACCGATGCCAGTTCGTGCATATCAAATTCTGGGTTTGTTGCATATCGTGCCGTATATGTCGAAGATTCAGTGCCGGATTGTCTGATGCTCAAAGATAGTGAGGTATCTGGCTGTGGTAGCGATTCAGGTTGGATCAGCAAGCTCTCAACAATTTCTTTGAGGGTATTCATCATTAAGGCTTGGCCTTCCAATACGAGGATCGCTCGGGGGTAACCAATGATTTTGGCCGCTAGAGATTCCAAGTGGTTAGCAAGCATAACAAAGGCTGATATTGATATTACTTACAGTGAGCTAGACTTGGTTTGAACGGTGTGAACTCTCCATAATTCTCTCCATCCATAAGAAGCCAACTCATGTGATAACCATCAAAGTTAAAATATCCCACATCGAAGAAGTAATCCGATTGTTTTTTGTCCCAGGCGATCCAGTGCGCCGGGCTGTATTGTACTCTTCCCTTAAGCATTGCAAGTAATGCGTTCGGATCTCTCATCAAATTCTCGATGTTGAGGCATGGATTCAGCAAGACCTCTCTGTACTCGTTGAATACTTCGAAATCTTCTTGGGTGTTAAATCCTTGTGTAACATACTGTGCAAATAGTTCAACCAAGAGGCAACGCTCAAGAAGATCATACACAAACATGGATGGAAAGTTAGATTGCAAGAATGACTTGCGCTTTTTTGTGGACATTTCCCTCCATTGCTTTTCAATGAAGCTTCCATGAGCAGTAACCTTATCAACTAGGAATAGATAATCTGCATTTGCTGATTCTTTGTACATGTCAATTTTCTTCCGAGCATCTTCATCACTCATTGGTAGGTTTTCCTCGAAAATAGCTAGGTAATCATTTGGTTTGTCTTCTGGCATGCCTTGTGGGATGAACTGTCGGATGCATCCATCACATTGGCAATCAAGATCCTCCATGGAGAAGCTAGGTGTGCTTGCAGTCAGGTCAATGATGTGGTCGAAGCTGAATAATGAGAGGATTGAGGCTAGTTTATGAGTTAGCTGTGGGTCTAACTGAGATATGAATTTAAGAAGAAATTCTTACAGATTGATGGTTCCTGAGATGAAGACATCTTGATTACTCTGCCACTTGCTGGAAACAGATTTAATGCCAAAATAGTGTTGATTGAAAGGTGCCAAGTGGAATGAAACACTTATACTTTGGCAATCAAAGTGTAAAATTGAAGAGTCTGTGAAAGTATCCAAAAGTGTTCTTCAAGATGGTTGTTGGAACAAATAAACCCAAAGAGTTACTTTCCCTCGAGGGATGGATAAAGTTTCAGATTCGGCTGTGCTACAACTGATATCTAGATGGTGAATTAATAATGAAGATAATATCTCTATAGTAGTGACTAGGTGGATCTCTATGGTTCGAGCTTGTTGTATTAATATTGATCTTTATCACCTCGGAAATTAGTCTAACAACATCTGGATCCACTTATTAGTATAGGATGGTTAACGATTGGATAGGATATATATAATTCAAAAACTCTTCACATGAAAAAGAGCATTCCCTTTATGATTGGCTACTCAGTGGTTGAATTGCACTTTTTCCTTGTTAGAATTTACTCTGCCCTCTCTCCTCTTCTATCTTATCTAGTTTTGGCTTCGAGCTTTCGGTGTTCAGGTCAGATGAACTACCTACTGAGTCTCTCCAAATTCAGTATATTTCACTATATTTCCCCAGACTCACCAGATCTCTCCAGATCTTTCGGAGTGGGGAGTAGTGATATTGAGGACAGGGAGGACCTTTTTCTCCTTGTGGAAGAAATTCTCAAAGATGATTGGTGAACTTTCACTGTTTACTATCTTGCTAGTGTGCTCTAGTCTCCCGAAGGCTCTCTTATCTTAAGATTATCTGTATACCTTATATTCAAGTGAAATACAAAAGGAAATTCATGTTTAACAATTGTTAAACTCAATGGATAACTTCAATTTTCGTTGAATATATTGAACATATTCAATACAACAAATCTTTCATTACTCCCCTACCCCTAAGAATCTCAGATTTGTATTTATCTCCATATGCTAGTTGTCAACTGTCTCTCTGATGTCTTTCAATTTCCTAATTCCATAGGAGATTGGTGTCTGTCCAGCTTTTTTTTCTCATCAGGATCGGGTTCGGGGATCGGGAGGTAGTGAATGAATAGTCTTCCATCTTATTTCTGCATGTAACATTTTTGACTTTCAATTACACATCTTAGGTTCTTTTTGGTTCAAAGGATTTGGTGAATGCGATGATGAACTTCACTGCTGATTGAGGAATGATGAAAAAGGTAATTCATTGATATAAGAACAACACTGTAAGAGTTTAAAATTGGGAAAGAAATGCAGGGTTGAGAGATAATTGACAATGACTGTGGGGGATCTCATTATGAATAAGGTCAAATAACAAAGAAAGACCTCACCAAAGATAATAGCATACATCAATGCCAAAGTATAGCCCATCAATCCCTCCTCATCTTCTAGCCCCTGAATACTAGACTTTTAATCCCAAATCTACAATATCACAGTCTACTATCCATATCCAAGATCACCCTAAAGTAATGAACTCTGAAGGTGCAAAGTACAACTGCAACATATATATCTTTCCATGCCTACCTAAACAGAAAATCCAAACAATATTTCTTTAGTTTTAGAAACTTCTTGAGTGCAGGCTATTGGGAAACAGAGGATGATCTTTTTGTTAAAACCCTCCGGTATGTATAATGTACCATTTCTCTTCAAGAAGTTTTATCTTATGTGGTGATGGTGTTTCTAGTTCCTGGGTGGTAATCTTATTCTGGATAGATAGTCTTCTTTAACTCATGCGCGACTTTTGACTTTTGTAGTACTGCATGTTAAATTAATACTTATTTTTCATTTTCTTCATTTAATAGAGGGGAAGTGAAAGACCTTGGAAAATAAATATTGAGGGTATACAGAGGAGCTTGGATGCTATATATGTTTAATTAGATCTCAATTTTTTTTGGCTTGAGGTTTGAGATATATCTTATAGAAAAATGATCTATGAAATCTTGTACAGATATGTAAAAGGACGAAAGAATAAATGTCTTAATATATATATAACTCGATTTGTGATCTTTCAAGTCAGATATTCATAAATCCCTAAAGTTCTTTCGATTCATGAAGGATGTAAGAGAGATCGAATTAAGCCTCTGATTTCCCAGCAAACCTTATGGTTGCAGTGGTATATTATCGATATATCTTCGTTATCTTTTTTATTCTATTCAACTTTCATATCCATACTATTATATAAAAACTAATTTAACTTTTAATTCTTAAAAAGTATCAATACCGGCTTTACTCACCATAATCGCTTTCTCTTTTGTATTCATTAGCCTTTACGTACTTTGTACATTATCTCTACAATATATCCAAGTATACTATCATTTTGTATATACCTTTACTGTTTATATCCTCTACTTCAAATTTCTGATATATATTATATAATCCTGTAATTTCTTTTGGCACTTTTTTTTTATGTTCTATTGTCTATTAGTGGACTTCTTAAAAGGTTTTTGTAATTTGGAAGAATTAAATGATAATTAATAGGTTTGGAGATTGTCTGTTATTGTGTATTGCTTTTCATATATCAGGAATGGGCGATTTTGTAAAAAATTAAGCGGTTTGATGAATTCGTCGATTCGTGGATTTGCGGACGGCGAATATAAATAGTGAGCATCGTGTTGCTGTTATGTTTTGTGATTGCGCAGAGTGGCGTGGAAAATGTACATATTTTATACTATACGTTTTACTTCAGTAGTTTTTTTAAGGGTCTTGCAAGAGAGGTAGTACTAAGTATGGATACCCACGATACTGGAAGTTCGATTCCGCAGCCGGGTTGGTGGTCGTTGATTATTTATCCGGAGAATAGAGGATCATCAAATCCGTGATATTTTAACCAATGCGCCTCCGTGATCCAATAGCAAGTGATTGACAGGAAAGCTATGTCCGGCTCCGTTATATGAAGCAACGAGAGGAGGTTAACATCTGTCGGGATATTCATCACGTGAATTCACTAGCGTTGACGCTAGTGCCTCGATCGAGCTTTATATAGTTCGACGTTTCCATAGTTCTAGTTCTTTAGGCAAATCAATACAAGTAATACGAAACTAGTGTTGAAGCTTCACCCTCCCCATATACGTGCCTACCGACAACATCTATATCTGTATCCAATCCATCGTATTGGGATGTAATTTGACGACGGGAAAATAAGATTAGCTCATTCATCGCATAGGCGTGGCTAAGCGAAGAGATTGGGGTTTCATTACCCTTAGTGTGTCACCAGCGAGTCAATATTGCTCCTACATAGTCTTTTTCGATATTTCATGGCATCTTGGCCCAATGACTAAGTTCCAGCCTTGCTCGTTGCGAAAAAATCGTCAATGTCATGCATAGGACAGTTGTGTGATATATATTCAGCGTCCCATCCGTGGTATTTGAACAACCATGATGCAAAATTTCAACAGCAGCAAGTTCATTCTCTGCAAAGCAAATCGATGTTTTATCAAAAGATGAAATAACGATGAGGTTACCATGTGTAGTACTCTTCTTGAAGCCGAAACGAGTCTTTCCATTGCGGAATATGTGCAGAGATCAAAATCCAAAATATTCTCAGCATATAAGAATAGATTGGGATATACAATGGAGTCCCGCAATCGGGATATTTTGACTCGCACTTCAATTTCCCATTTCCCATTTCCCATCCTTCCCTAACCTTTCCCCTCTGTTGATTTTCTCCCAGAAATTTCCCTCATCCACGGATCAAAACCTATCTGCGTAATTCGTAGATGATTCTTTTTCTCCCCTTTTCTTCTTTTCTCCTTTTCCCATTTTCCCCAACTTTTCAATTTCCATTTTCCATTTTCGGTAATTCCATTTTCAACAATCGATTTCCTGGATTTTGTTATTTTGATCCCCATCCTCCTCCTAAACCCAAAAACCCAAAACCCTTCCTCATTAGATGATAAAACCGGGAAATGGATGGATTTCTTAGAAGTTAAGAGTGCGACGGCAGTCCGACATGCATCTTAAAGATTTCGATGTGCATCTTATGTATCGTTCTACATTTAACAAAGGAGTATTTCAGAAATAAAAGGAAAATTGCGATAATCGAAGGTACTGTATTTTAAGTATTAAAATGATTATGATGTGGAGAAAAGTGAATTAAGTAGCTATTTGTTCCATCATCTGTCTACAAACAAATTGTAGTAATCTTCTAGTAAGTTTCTAGCAATATGAGCAATATTATGAGCAACATCATGTTTAAGTGAAGCAAACGTAGCAAAAATCCACAGGCACGTGTCCACCAGCCGGTGAATCATATGATCAAGTAATTCTTCATCAAAATTTCCCGCATTCATCCTCCTCATCTTATCCCATCTCCCCTTCATTCGCCATAACTTCCGATTCCATTATTGCATCCACCTTCCCTATACCTTCATTGAGATATAATCACCAACCAGCATTACTCTGCACTATGACACCACATGGCCAAACTAACGAGAGGTAAAACCATCTATCACACATAAACATTAGCATCATCTCATATTCCCATCTTATCTTATTCTCCTCATAACACTCAATCAAATCATCTCTCCAATCCAAAATCAAAGCTCAAGAATAAAACATACCAAATCCGTAACCTGACAACAAAGTCTATGTTCCACCACCGGACAATATCCACCATCATCCAAATCCTTGCCTATTCCCAAATAATTATTAGCACACATTCAGTCATCTTCCTCTTCCCTTCCTCACTCTCTCCCTTCACTTAAACCCCATCTGCCTTCCTCCCTCTCTCCATACCCCATGTCGTCCAAATCACAAAAAACTCAAAAAAAAACCAAGAAAAAAAAAACTCACAACCTAACCCATTAACACTATCCGCATTCAACCTCAAATCAAACAACTCCGCCGCCCACAGCACAACCGGCTGATCACCATCAACCATCCCCTCACAACAAAGTAGTTCTCCCTGATTAACATCTAGACATTCCTGGGAATGGATTGTCGTCATAAGAGCTTGAGGGGGAGGAGAATTAAGCGTTGAGGCTGTGATTGTCGTGTTGATGATACTGTCGAGTATTGGGATGAGAGGGGGTGTGGGTGTTGCGAGGGTGAGGGAGAGACGGTAGAGGAGGAGGAGGAAGGAGAGGAAGATGAAGGTTGGTTGCATGGTTGTGGGTGGTGAGTGATAGCGCTTGGAGGGTGTTGTGGTGTTGGGTGTTGTGGAATGCGGAAATGATTTGCTACAAGCAAGTATTGAAGTAGTGAGTATTGAATGAAATTTGTAAGGTCCAGCTCCGACAAACAAGCAAGTAAGCAAACAAGCTCGCAAACAAGTAATAAAAGACACAAACTCAGCAACAAGCAAAAGAAGATATTCACAGATTGCTCTTCGTACTGTGTTAATATCGTGTCGTGATGTAATATCTTGGAAACCCCCCCAAAAAAAAAAGAAAAGAAAAAGAATCAACCACGAAAAATTCGTGTTTAAATACTATCCTATAATATACTATATTCCGCATGCATGTAACCAGATGGCAGCTACTTATCTAGGTAGATAGTCCTTACTGTATATGGAATTATGAAATATGGAAGTGCAAAGTATACGGACGGAATAATTGTGTATTTCCTACCGAGTGTATAAGGAAAGAATGACTCTCTCCCCCCTCTCTCTCCCTCTTTCTCTCTCTTTCTCTCCCATCCCATTCATCCCACTCCACTCTACCCAAATTCCAACCAAAAAAGTAACACACACCCAAATATCCAAATATCCAAATCACAAAGAAAGAAAGAACCCAACAACCCATATACACATAAACCTTTCCTACCCAAAAAGAAGAAAGGAAAAGTAAAACAATCAACAAACTACCC
Organism: Sclerotinia nivalis; assembly: GCA_029531795.1. Lineage (NCBI taxonomy): Eukaryota > Fungi > Ascomycota > Leotiomycetes > Helotiales > Sclerotiniaceae > Sclerotinia > Sclerotinia nivalis. Next base: position 1,842,260 of record JAPEIS010000013.1, read on the forward strand.
ACCTATCTACCCACCTATCTACCCACCTACCTCCTACCTACCGATCAAGAAACATATGAGATTTTCAACCTCAGATTCCCGACGTATGTATGCATATATGATAGATTGACAGATTGATTCACGATATATTATCCAAGGGGAATAAATAATAATTTTATTCAAATTCAGATGCAGATATAAAACGTTACAAAATTTCATCTTCAACATTCTACAAATATAAATCTTTGTTTATCTTCACATCGATTCAAAATTCATCTTATATCAATTCATTTATCTTATCTCATCTCATCTCAATCTACTCATCGCTTAATTAACTCCATCATTATCCAACAAGTGACGCCAATTTTTTAATTACAAGCAAGCAAGCAAGCAAGCCTATTATCAATGATCTATCAATCAAGAAAGACAAAGCCTAACCTTACCTACCAAATAAATGCACAAATGCAATTTTTTCCATGCTCGCTGAGAAATAAGATCTATGATTCACGGCCCCTCCTCTGTTGGATCCTTAATTTATTCCCTTCTCTACCCCTTTTACGCAATCAGTTCATCAAATTTCAAGCCTTCAACTCTTCAAAATCAATTCCTCCAACTTTCCCCTCTCCCCACTCTCCTTCACCATCCCCCTAAAAACCCCCTCCTTCAACCCCAACAATTCCTTCGGCGTTCCAAATTCCACAACCTTCCCTTCTCCCAACACCAAAATCTTATCAAAATCCGCAATTGTAGAGAGTCTATGTGCGATAACAATCAACGTACTATCCGTAAATTCTTGTCTGATTGACCTCTGAATAAGTGCATCAGTTTCCATATCCACGGCACTCGTCGCTTCATCTAGAACCATGATCTTAGGATGTGAAACGATAGCGCGGGCGAGACAGAGGAGTTGTCGTTGACCTTGAGAGAGATTGAGTCCGCCTTCTGTGATGGGGGATTGTAGGGATGTGAAGAGATTTTTATTCTTTTGGGTTTGGAGGGAGGGAGTTGAGGTTCCTGATGTTGATGGTGTATTTTGAGATGTTGGTGGAATTAATTGTACGCGTTCTAGAGCATCGCGGAGTTCGGAGTCTGAGTGTTCATCAAATGCATCGAGATTAGATCTAACGGTACCGGAAAAGAGAACGGGATCTTGTGGAATGATGGCTAAACGAGAACGTAGAGAATGTAGGTTGATTGTAGAAATGTCGAGACCGTCGATGTGAATTGTTCCTTCCCGGGCTTCGAGAAATCGGAAGAGTGCAAGGGTTAATGAAGATTTACCAGCTCCGGTACGTCCAACTACTCCGATTCTTTCACTACGTTCAACTCGGAAAGTGAGACCTTTGAGAACAGGTGGTAGATCATCTGCATATGAAACAACAAGATCATTAACTTCAAGACGACCTTCAGTAGGCCATGCTGCTGGTGGATCTGGTCCTTCTAGAGATTCAGTCTTTAAATTTGAGTATTCAACAATACGTTCTGCTGCCTATAAAATTAGGAGGTTAGTAATTGCCAAGAGAAAAATAGGTTCTGAGAAGATGAAGAACTGAGTTGTATGGAAGAGAGGAGTTTGCAGAAGGTGAAAATATAAAGTTGACCATTGAGAAAAGAGATGTAAGACTTATCAAACTTACATTCATGTTAAGCTCCAAATTGGTATAATGACGAATCGTCCACATGACCGTTTGTCCATAGGTAAGTGCAAAGGATAATGCGAAACCTGCAAGTCCTGCATTAATCGTAGGAATAAGAATGATAACAACAGCGACAATTGTAGCGAAGAATCCTCCGATGAAAGACATACGCCATCCCATCCAGCGATTAAAAGCCCAAAGATGCCAGAATGTAGTAGAATGATCATCAATCTTAGCCCACATGTTTCTGATGTAAATATCAGTCTTATCAAAAGCTCGAATCGTACCAACGCCAGTAAGAGCAGAACCAAATTGTTCAAAGATTGGTGATTTAGCAATTGATTCAAGTCTTTTAACTTCTCTTGCACCAGATAGATAGAGAAGTGCAACGTAAACACATAGTGCTAGAAGAATTGTAGACATGAGAAGAACCCATGGAGAGATGAAGATACTGATTATCATTAGTTTTGAGGTTAAAGAATAGAATCTGATCAACATACCCTGTGCCAATAATGCCAATCAATTGAAATAGGTTATTTGCTCCAAATGCAAAATCATTGGCTAATCTCCCGTCAACTACATTGAAATCCGCAGTAAATCTATTTAAGATTCTACCGAGTGGCACTGTGTCCATCCATCTTAAGGGTGTTCTTAAGACGGTGAAGCAAAGTTTCTCGAAAAGAACCTTGGATGCACGAATGGATCCAGTGTAGATGTAAAAATATCGAAGGGTTCCCACAATCGCAGAAATTGCCGAAAGACCAACATATACAGTCAGATAAAATGAAGTATCATGCTTGATAGTTTCAGTTTGGAAAGAAGAATTCTGAGTATTTCCATAGGATGGTAAGTGATTAGCTTGAATTGTGAACATGGAGTTAGTAATGCTAGATTCCTGGTAGCTTTCTGTCCAAAGTTTCAACCACCAAGAACGACCTAAAGAAATATTAGTAACTGTTCAAAGTAGACGACAATGATTATTGCTATCTTACCGGTGACTAAAAATTGTTGCCCGAGAAATGCAATCAAGACAAGTATCCAGAAAGACCATCCACCAGAGGCGTTAAGATAATGGCCGTAGACCTTGACTTTAACACTGCCACGCTCTCTTGTCTCTTCTTGAACGAATTTCTTTGGATCATCCTTTCGTGATACAACCTTCGCCAATGTATTTCCATCAGTGTTTTCATCATCAGAAGACTCAGATGGGTTAACAACAGTAGATGATCCCGATACCGTATTGGGAGACTCATCCTCAGCAATCTGTTCCGGTGTTTCTTCGTGACTAATAATACGTTCGAGTGTACCTGCTTCTTCAAGATCCGAAAGAAGACCTGCACTTTCTACAGTTCCATCACCGAGCTCAACAACATATTTAGCCTTAGCTTTGCAAAGAGCAACGTGATGAGTAACGAGGATACGAGTCCTTCCGGCACCAAGTTCACCAGTAAGACCTTTTTCGTAAATGAATCGACCAACATGAGCATCGACGGCGCTGAAAATGTCGTCTAGAACCAATATACCAGCACGAGAGTAAAGAGCTCGAGCAAATGTAACTCTCCATCTTTGTCCACCACTCAAATTGATACCGTTTGCCCCAATTTCAGTATTTTCGCCATCTCCAAGCATTTCCAAATCTTTACGAAGGGCGCAGTATTCAATAACCTTCTGATAACGATCCTCGTCTAATGGTAATCCGAAAAGAATATTGTCCTTAATGCTAGCATTTTCAATCCAGGGAATTTGAGCAACGAAAGCGATTGAGGATGGAATGATCCAGTTGTCTTTGTTGGCAAGATGATCGTGTCGTTCTTCGGCTTTTGGGCCTCGAGGAACATGGACTTTACCAGCAAGAATATCAACCTCTCCAAGTATTGAAGCCAGCATTAAACTTTTTCCAGTACCGGTTTTACCACTGATGACACTTAATTCTCCTTGGGGAAATGAAACATCTACATTCCTTAGAACATATCGCTCGTTTGCATCCATCTCATCTTCACCCTCAGCACATGGCCATGCAATCGAAGCTTTCTCGAATGAAACATTCGGAGCATCACTGGTACTTTCGGATATCTCAGGTCCAGCCAAGTATCTTTGAATACGATTTATAGAGATATAAGCATCAATCAAGTCCGTGGTTAGTTCTGGAATGACACTAAGGGTAACTTCAAGACTGACGAAGACACCAATAGCAGTGAAGGCGACCGACGGTAGGAGAACTCCGTGGAGGTATGCATATACAGCTAATGCTACCGCAGCCAGGGCGATAGGGCTTGTAATCCAGCAAAAGAGTAACATGGTATCGTTGAGATAGACACTCCATTGTTCATCCAATTCCTTCTTTCGGACCATTCCAATTTTGTTGCCCCAGTTCGATTCCAGTGCGGAAAACTTGATCTGTCGAATACCTTGAAGTGCTTCAGTCACAACTGCCATCTTAACATCTCTAACTTTCATCAATCTGTCTTGAGCTGCTGAATAACGTCTGCTAAAGTAAATGTTGAGAGGGATGGTTAAAGACATGGCCAACATTCCAGCAACCAAGCTCTTCCATCCAATGATACTAATCAAGAAAGAGAAAGAGACGACGAGCTTAAAGACCGCGCCAGGAAAGTAGTTATTGAATGAGCAAAAGTCTGATACTCTCTTGGCATCCACACCAATCAAATTGACGGTGGATTGCTTTCCCTTAGGATCACTATCCTCTTCTTCGTCGTCTTCTGGTTTGTCTTGTGCGATTGACTCTTGTGCTGCTTCAGTTGTAACGGTCGTAGACTTCTTTCCAGATCTAGCTGCACCTTTCACATCCTTACGTCTCATGGCTTTCTGGAAAATTTGAGCAGATAATTGGGACCTAATAGGAATCGCCAGTTCAGACCAGGAAACCCAAAACATCCAGGATTCAATCCAAGCTGCGGCGAGAGTGACCAAGAATAATGTAGCTACCCAAATCCAAGCCTCGAACTGTACTTTATCTCCAGGTTGACGGGCCTCCAATATCTTCAAAATTTGAAAAGTCACAAACTGTGGTGCAAAATTTCCAAAAGCCTGGAATATGGTAAGGATCCATTGAATGACGAAAGGCGATTTATGGGCCAGGAAAATTTCGAGCCAGAGAGCTTTAGTATGCTCTTTCTCCTCCCACGCTTCACTGAGATCCTTTGCCCTGGTATAATGGTCCATCTTAGGTAAATCCTGTAGTTCTAGCCGCTTTTTGTCAGAGGCCAAAGCCAATATGTCTCCAACCCAGGCGAAGGTATACCTATCAAGCGCGGAAACGGACCACATGCCATCGACTGGATGCTTATCCAAAGTAACATGTGGACGTCGAGGGAATGAGATGGCGAAAACGGCGGCTAATAAAGCGAGTATCAATTGAGATATGCGAAGCCAGAAAGTTGCACTTGATAGGAAATTGTCCTGGACAGACTGATTCTTCGCAATGAGGCCATCCTCGTAAAGGCAAAGGGCGAAAAGGCAGGTACTGGAGATTGCTGTACGACCACCATTCGCATATGCTTTCGTAGGGCTTCTGTTTAGTATAGTGCTAGCCGCTTGAATTAGGATGAAGGACTACAATAAAGTTAGTAAAGTCATCTATTGCTCAAGTATGTGAATGATCCAACTTACCCATAGCGCCACATTGGTCCAATCTTCAAGGTTCAATCCATCATGATGAAAGAGATCCACAATGGCCAAAGTTAAAGATGTTCCAAATCCGAAAAGTGTAGACACAATTAGTAGTGTCTTGGGAGCCTTGGTTGTAAATGCAGCGATTGTTTCTTCCGTGGCAACTCCATCTTTATCAGTATAGATATTGGGATTTTGCTTTCCCTTTCCTCGAAAATGAGACATTACTGAAAGTACTGATGGGAAAGTAAGGACAATGACCACAAGAAGACAGCAAATTGCCGCGGCAAGGGAACCGGAATTGAAATGGAGCATCTTGAATTGTCTAGTTTTAAGAGAAGAGTGGTGTAAAGTTGAAGATCATTCTTTACTGAAAGATATTCCCAATTGAATGTAATGCAAAGAAGACTGCTTCAGATGATGTCGTCGATCCTAAATAAAACGTGGGGATAAATGCAAGCAAAGGGAAAATCTAAATGCAAATTTGTAAGACGAGTCCCAAAAGATTTATTTTATTCTTCTTCCTCCGAACGAAGATATATATTTGGGCAAGGCACAATAAAATCCGGCTCAGAGAAGGGCGAGAAGGGCTAGAAGTGATAAGTGATTAGGTAGGTACTCCGTGCTTGTTGACTCATACGGCAAGAAGATAATGTCAGGTAGTACAAGCAAAAAAGGTTAGTAGTGGATCAAATGAAAGTAAATATTATACGTGAAAAGGTGAAAAGGCGAAGAGGTGAGAATAATGATTAGATTGATAAATAATTGATAAATTGATAAATTGATAAATTGATCAATCGATCGATCCATCAATCGATAGGGTTAAGATTTAACTCCACAGACTCGAGGGCTACCAAAGAATTGGCGGGGACAAGTCGAGTTTTATCGAAAGGAAGATGTTGGTTGGTGGAGTTGGTGGTGGATTTTTTTGAAGTACGTGCATGAGTGGGTGCGTGGGTGCGTGGATAATAATAATAATAATAATAATAATAATATATGGATGATGATAAATACCCTTGTTTATGATTTGACCGTTGAAAAATTATTAATTAGGTGGCTTTTCAATCAATGATTTGACTGATGAGATATTGTACTCGGTATGTATGTACTCAGTACGGAGGTAAACGCTCTTAAGTTTTGATATCAAGGATGATGAGCTATCATTACCTAAAGCAAGTGAGGTCAAAAGACGAACATGATATACCTAGTACACACATATATACATCGTTGAATGTTAACCTTTGTCCGACCATGGATGATATAAGTTTTGAAGTCAGTGAAGTTTGTTATCAGAAATAGGTAAATATTTTGGTGGATATATAAAATTATACCCAAGGTACCTGGATAGACGGATAGACATCATAATATGACGAAAGGTATAAATGAGATGAGATAAGAAGATGTAACTAGACTAGATTCATTACCGAGTAGAGTACGAATTGGGGAATTGGATAGATATATACCTATATATGCATCATCCACTTCCTCTTTCTTCAATTCCAACCTAATAAGTTGAAACCTAATAGTTTCATATTCACCTCAACATCCATCATCTGCATTCTGTTTTCCCTTTGACCATTGTACAAACAGAATAGTCCGTATATGATAAATGCAAATGTCAGTCAAGATCACAAATTGCCCCCACCAAAAATCGTACCCAGAAGATCATGCATCCAGATCGTTGGGACAACCTTCCATCTTTTGGGTTAAATTCCATGCATGCATACCATCGCCTACTCTTTGTTCTCTGGATGTCTCGTTTTCCCCCATGTGTATACCGGTATGTACCCACCATGTAAAGTGATAGTAACAATAACGCTGGGGCAGTCTGCAAGATGGGAAATGTGAGTTGAGATCGATGTTAACTCCGACCGACACAATTATCTAATCTAATCTCTGTCAGCAAGATATCAACGCTTTCTAGGCAATTCTAATCTCTTACTCATGCCCATCCTCGTGTCATCAAGGAGTCGGAAAAGCAAGGTTGACTCTGGGTACATAGATATGACCCAGACAAGCTAGTCGTTTAGCTACAGTAACTAGTGATACGAGAACTAATTCCTAAAGTGCCTTCCTGTTCAGGCCGACCGAGAGCGGTGTGAAAATGAAGCTGCATTTGACCTGGCCGTGTATGGATCAAAAGGATCAAATACGTGATTGTCAGCAAGAAGGCTCATAAGGTATAAGTGGATTAGCTTGGCAAGCACTCGACCTCTTTAGCGAATTGATAAGATTTGAGAACAATCCAATGATTGCCAAGAGAAATATAGCAAACAGATTTCTTACCTTCCTGTCTGTTTTATCTGTTTTACCCATAATCATCCTTCGATGCAGATACCATTTTACATCCACGGTTGGTTGTTTCTCTATCATCTCTATCATCTCTATCATCTCTATTCTATCATCTTATCGGAAGATCAATCTTCAAACTTCCAGGCGTTGCTCCTCCTACACCGACGATAAATCAAGGCCAACAAGACCAGACCGAGAATATTCCCCACGATAGTAAATAAATCCATAGAAAGGTGAAAGAAGGTTTCTATGATGGGTCGTACGATGCTTAATTCATCAAAGAATTCAGGGCGGGATCCAGGAGCTGGGGATGATTGACCTTACAAGTTACCGACTCGCTCGAGTTATCAATGACCTCCACTCAAGTACATTAGTTTTACTGCAGTTGTTGTCTGCAACGTCAATAACCAGTTACGGATTTCAACAACGGGACCGATGGAAAAGCTTATACACCATGTGTGGATCAGGTACAAACATTTGATTTGTACTCCGTATAAGTACTTACTTGAGTAAGTATCAGTAAGGAGACCAGGAGACCAGGAGGCCAGGAGACCGGCGCTATAAATACCTGTAAACATCTAACCTATATTTAAACGATTCTCCAATGATATGTTGAGAGGTAGTCCGAATACACACTTTGCATCTTTTCCTCTGAATAGAGGGCTGAGGAGAAGAGAATTGGTATTGACTGCACATATATTTATCAAATGTGATAGATATCCTTCCAACGATGGCTAGAAGAAGCTTTCGTTTGACGGATCTGATAAGCAATCAATCATTAAGAGAATGAAGGGGCTTGCCAGTCTATTGTCCAATTCAAGAAGTAGGGTGCAAATAGTAAAAGTATATAGGTAGGCTCATTGTTAATATTGATTTTTTTTGATTTTTTTTTTACAGATTTAGTAAAATGCATTATTTTGAGTGAAGATTCATTCTTACCTCTTTCCCTCATTTTAATTGGTGTTCATTCAATTGATTTTGGAATCAAATGAACGCGTAAAATTCATTGGACGCGCATAAACGTGAAAGCATACCTACCTACTGTACCCGTGAGTAACCTCGCTGACTTTTGACTCTGGCTGGGTGCAACCTTATGAGACATCAACTATTTCACTACACTACACTACACTACTATTATCACTCTGTTCAAATATCAATTGAATAATTCCTTGGAAAAGGAATTCACTTGAATTTATTGCTCATTTGAACCATCAACCACAATACAATCCCTTTGAACAATCTTCTGTACCTTTCTTATCATCACTTCAGAGGATGATTAAAGTTTCTATCGTACTGAAATTCAAAACCATAATCCCAGTACCAGCAATCCTACCATACAACCTTTTCCAGGTCTTTCAAACTCGTCAAACAGACCATCATTCTGCACTTATCTAATTCCACGTCTCAAGATCATTCGAATAAGGGGGCTACGAATTGAACCACGAAAATATATTGGTCAGTCCTCGGCCGACGCTCATTTCAATACCCTAATTATCAACCTCGAGAAACACCGGCATAATGAAGGCTACACCATTGATCATCAACTGGCATGATCAGAATTCTCCCATATATAGTTGTGATTGGGAAAAGACAGGAAAAGGAAGATTAGCTACTGCAGGAGGGGATGGAAACGTTAGGGTGCGTTTAGTCTACTCGGAATCGAAATATGAGAAATACTGATTGGGGTATAGTTATGGAAGATAGAATCCGATGGAGAAGACCGCAAGATTGAATATTTGGCTACTCTACAAAAACATACGCAAGCAGTTAACGTAGTAAGATGGGCTCCGAAAGGTATGAGCACAAGATTTTACATATCAAAATGGAATGAGACTGATCAATTTTGTAGGAGAACTACTAGCATCTGCTGGAGACGATGGAAATGTCCTACTTTGGGTACCTAGCGAAGCTTCAAACATTACACCTGCATTTGGAGGGGATGGATTTGAAGAAAAGGAAACATGGCGGACGAAACATATGTGTAGATCATCGGGTGCTGAAATATACGATTTGGCTTGGTCTCCAGATTCCGTTTACTTCATAATTGGGAGTATGGATAATGTTGCGAGGATATACAATGCTCAAACTGGTATGCGATCAAGACCATGGATCCCTCCATACCGAAAACTAATCAATTACATCTAGGTCAATTAATTAGACAAATCGCCGAGCATCAACATTATGTCCAAGGTGTTGCATGGGATCCATTAAATGAATACATCGCGACACAATCTTCCGATCGATCCGTACATATTTATACTTTGAGAACGAAAGATGGACAATTCAGCCTCGATAACAGGGAGGAACCGAAGAGGATTGGGCATAATTTGAAGATGGATCTACCTGGAAGAAGGATCTCCTCCAATAGTCCAGCACCTCCCGAGCTTGGATTTCGATCGCAATTTCCTCCAGAAACACCAAATACAATAGGTTCACCAGGACCATCATGCCCAGGCACACCAACTTCTATGGCATTACCAATGAATCCTCCTAGTGTTATTAGTCACAGTAGAAGATCTTCATTTGGTGCATCTTCTCCAGCAATGTCTATGCGAAGATCAGCTTCCCCTGCACCTTCTATGCCACTACCCGCCGTCATGCCGATGGAAGCATCACCAAAACCATATTCGATGATTGGACTTGGAGTTAAAAATGCGCATATCTACGCCAATGAAACTCTCAAATCATTTTTTCGCAGATTAGCATTCACACCCGATGGCAGTCTTCTTTTTACACCAGCTGGTCAATATCAAACACAACATAAAGGATCAGAAGATGGTGCGAAAATGATGTATGAAGTGATTAATACGGTTTATATCTATACAAGAGGTGGAATTAACAAACCTCCTGTCGCACATTTACCTAGACATAAGAAACCTTCTGTGGCCGTAAAATGCTCACCAGTTTACTACACAACACGAAAAGCTCCCCCACCAGTTACAAAACATATCACTATTGATACATCATCAGCTGATGACACAATGGCAGCGTTACCAGAGCCAGCGATGGTTCCTAAATCACCATCTCATGCATCAATGGAACCACCTCCACTTGTATCACAAAGTAGTGATTCGCCAAGACCCGGTTCTTCATCTAAACCAAAGACTTTGGAGGTTGAAACAAGCGTAGCTTCTCAAGGTCCAACAATGGCATTTTCTTTACCTTATCGTATGGTTTATGCTGTTGCCACAGAGGATTCAGTTTTATTGTATGATACACAACAACAAACCCCACTTTGCATAGTGAGCAATTTACATTGTGCAACTTTCACAGATTTATCCTGGTATGTTTACACTAATCTATGAAAGTTGATTAATGCTGATTATTTTAGGTCATCTGATGGAACTACATTATTGATGACATCTTCGGATGGTTTCTGCTCAACATTAACTTTTGCACCTGGTGAACTTGGACAAATTTATGAAGAAGAAATACCAACTGCAAAACGTTCATTCGTCAGTGGTTCGGCTGTCTCATCAACACAAAATACTCCCATGGCGACACCAACAGCTGGTATTGCACCTCCATCACCATTTCCAATCTCAAATAATCATCATCGTACATCTTCAAATCCTATGGTAGCACCATCACCTCCTCCTGCTCCTATCACAACTTTCCGACCTTCTTCACCTACTCGATCAAATTCAACTTCTTCGGTAGCAACACAATCCTCTTATGCAACACCAGCTCTAGGTATGATTATTAGTAATCCAACTCCATTAGCGAGTAGTGTTCCAGGTATCGCGGCTGCGAACATTGCATCAGGTGTACCTATAACGACACCTCCACAAACTCCTCGAAGTGCTACTAGTTCAGTAGCTGGTATTAAACGACCAGGTGATGCAAGTGAAAGTGAAAAAGAAGATGTTACAGCAGGACATGAAAAGAAAAAGAGAAGAATTGCACCTACTCAAATTTCTTCGACGAATTCAGGAAGTGGAAAACCTTGATTTTCATGTTATTGAGAAATAAAATTTCCTTTCGGCTTTGTGGGACGGGATAGGATGGGGTTTGGCGTTTGACGGCCTAGGAACGGGAGTAAAAAGGGAAGAGAGTATCCAGTAGGCGAAATGGAAAAGAAAGGGAAATGCGCTAATGGATTGATGTGCTTTGTATGAAATGGATGGGATGGGATTTTAGCGGGTGTCAATACAATGAATTCTATTTCGACTTCGGACTTTTGGCTTTTATTCTATGTATATTTTATTCAATTACTTTTCTTTGATGGGAATTTGTAAGGAGATGAGGAATGAAGGGATGAAGAGAGGAAAAGGGGTGTGGGTGTGTGTTATTTAAAATAAACGAAATTTTTTTTTTTTTAGGATGTTGAAGATGTTGAAGATATTGATAAATATATATATGAAGAAATAAATAGATAAATATTATCATTATTAGAAACGACGGAACGAAGGAAATCGATCTATCGGATCAATTATCAATAGGCGGAACGGCAGCGAAGAAAAAGAAGCAGAATGCGGGAATACGGGTTGAGAAGGGTGGGGATTTCGTGACGTTGGGATAACCTTAAAGTTTTAAGGTTAAAGGTAGGTAGGTATAAAGGGCCGAGGTGTTATAATAATAATAATATTTTAGGTTTTATTTTTCAATCGGATGTTTTTAATCTTGAGATAGTTAATTAATTAAATAAATGGAAATGAAAATGGAAATGGAAATGGAAATGGAAATGGAAATGGAAATGGAAATGGAAATGGAATTAAAACCACGGTACGTAACCCGATACTCCGAATTAGAGTTAGAAGCTAAGGAGGCCAAGGAGGCTAAGAATATGGGGTATTAAGTTGTGATACAGTATGGAGTACACATGATAAGTAGGATCGGAATGCAGGGAATTTTTATCGGATTTGAGATTTGAGATTTGAGATTTGAAACAACCTATCTCTATCCTGCTATCTAAACACAGAACACTTTCCCTAACTACCAAGTATACAGATACCCCTCCCCTCCCTTCCTTTCCCATATACATATCATCATGGCAAACATTGACCTAAAAAAACAATTAACCATCTATCCCTTAACCTCCTCCTCTTTCTGCAAACCCCATCCCCCAGCGCCGCAGATTGAAAAGCAAGAATCGTTACTTACTATAATAAGCACTACTAACAACACACTGACTCCCCGTCGCACAAGTCGTAGCCCCGTTCCATCCCTGTCCACCACACTGTGCATATAGCGCCGCAACCGCCGTTCCCGTCGCGGCCACACTACTACTCGTCTTCGCACTACTCGCTAATGTCGTCGATGTCGCTTTGGTCGTACTACTCGTACTCGTACTACTATTCGCCGTGCTCTGCGCTGCACCACATGCAAAAGGTGTAGGGCCGGGTATCGCATATGACGATAGACTTTGATAGATATTTATCAAAATGCCCGGATCATTCTGTGCGTAAGCTCCGGGGAACGATACGGTAGATGGAGAAGAGGTACCCGTGCCGCCGGAGACGTTGATCTGCGCACATTCCATATAGAGTTGGGCGCCCTGTAATCCGCTTGCTGCATGTAGAGCGATTAATTCGGCGCGGAGAAGATATTGACCGTTGGCGATACAGCTGGGAATGGTCATACTTTGAATGCCTGCATTATTGATCAAATCCGTGGTGGCCCATCCTTGTGTTGCGACATTGAGACCTTGTTCGGAGATCTTGAACCAGCCGGGTCCATAACCGACGTCGGTGGTTGCGTCGTTTACTTTTTTCATGTAGGCCATTACGGGACCTAGGTGAGAGGGATCGAGAACATAGGTTGCGTCGTTAGAGGGTGTGCTGGTTAAAGTGTGGCGCCAGATGGCTTGTACTGTGCTGCCGGCGACTACATTGATTATGTCTGAGGAGGGTGTGGTGGGGTTGGGCCCACCGTTGCAGGCGACATATTGGGTTGTTACGTCGGTTATTGGCTGGAGATGTTAGAAGTAGTTTGGTGTGTGGGGGGAGAAACTTACGCCGTCGTATGTTGGAGTTCGGATGGCATAGCTGGTATCTGTTCATGGTGAGCGTATGTTTTCGTCTAAAGGTGGATGAGAGACATACTGTAAAGTGTGCCCCCTGATTCTAATTGCGTAAATATCGTATGTGCGGAGGCATACGAAAGGAGAAATGAAAAAGGAGTGATAAGTTGTAACTTCATGATTGTTGGTATTCTTGAAACTCAAGGTACAAAAAAAGGTTTGAATTTAATTTCCAAAAGGTAGAAGGCAGATACTTGATACATATATGTAAATTATTCTAGCTACATGGTTCAATAGATGTATCCTTCCCTCCTACCCGAAACCCCGGATGAGATTTGACAGGCAACACTGTCATGAACACATAAAATTCGACGCGATTTCTCGGCGATCAAGATTTCCATCCATAGAAAAGCAGAGATCAAGATATTTTCGGGAATGGGAGCAACATTCCCCAGTTCAGACTTCTTAGTCATCCCAATAAAGATTTCCATAGGCGAGACTTTAAAGAATCCCCGGATTTTTGTCCTACTAACTTCACAGTCCCTAGAAGGAAGCCATTAGTCCAACATAATATTCATTTATTTCGTGCCATGTGAACAGATATTCGGCTCAGAAAACAATGATTCCGTCTTACCCCTAGGAAACTGCCTTGTTTTGATAAATTAATCAATTGATCGGTCAACGACTGGTCATTTTTTGTTGAAGAGAAGCTTGGGAGGATGTATGTGTGAAGACGTAAATGGGAGATAATTATAGTATATATTGATGAGCTAGGAAATCTTGACATAACACTTGTTGGAAGAATGGACGGGAAAATAGAAAGGGTAAATATCCTGACACGGGAGATATATCATGGATAGCCGTGATGGAGAGTACGTGACTCTTGAGTTCTGCAGTAATTGAAGAACTCAAGAATTTAACTATTCTTGAGTAGAAAGTGGGTAGCTGGGTAGCACGTTAATTGAAGCGAGCTGTATATTTTCGTCCTTTTCTGTTCCTAATGCGTTATTCCTACCGTTTGGCCCAAATGGTCCATAATCCACCATAAATCGGATCAATTATATCGATCATCCAGTACTGTATCCGATAAAAGAAATCTCTATATCCTTCTCCCTATCTTTGGACTATAACCAGATCATAAGAAAACTTCCCCAACTTTAAGCTGGGCATGGCCAATAACTTATCGAAGTACCACTCAATCCCTGGGAAAACTCCACAACTCTAGACACACATCTAGCAATAATCAATACCGAAGCCGCGAATAGCAGTATAGTATAGATAAGCACCCGCCCAAAAACGCGAACTCGCAAATAGAAGGACAAAATTGGTAACGACTTTATTTGGTAAAGATGGTATTTGAAAGAAAAAAGATTGCTACTCACGATGGGAGTACAGGCATAATATGTACCAAAAGGACATCACCCGAAAGTAGCACTAGCTCCTTTTGATAACTAGGTATTGCTAGAGCAATTTGAAAATTCATTCTACATTAACCTTACAGCCTCGTATATAGTTCATTCGCCCCATTAATTGAGGCGCACGCAAATAGTTGTCTCGATACTCATGCAATGCATTAAATGAATACATGTACTGACAACGGAGAAACCCCAGGAACGCGGCCATTGAACCCTGAAGTACAAGCACATCAAAGCTTGATTTGTTGTCGAAAGATCCATTCCACATTGATTAGAAATTAGATGGTATCGAGAATGGAGACGATGAAATTGTGAAGACGAATTAGAGTATTTCGAAATGATGACCACGCCGAAACATGAGATGATTGTTGATGTTGGAAGGCTGGAGCTTGGATCTCTGAGGAAGAATGGAAGAAGCTGAAAATTCCACTTTTAATTTCCCTTGCGGTAGAATTAAGGTGACAAAGGGTCAAATACCGTTCTAAAACTCACAGTGCGAGATGCGAAATGCGAAATGCGAAATGCGAGATGCGAGATGCGAGCGAGGTCCGAAGCAAAGGTTGTAAAAAATTGGTACTCCATACAAGGTACAGTACAATTTTGCAGGAGAAAAAGGTAGATATACGATTTATATATGCTCAATAACTTACAATTGAGGTAGGTACCCGATAATTGACTGGACAGCGGATGTCCCATCTTCTTATAGCTATCGCATCGGCGGGAGTAAGAATGTTGAATCACGTGGAATAGACCGAGTACGAGACCGAGATGTACGAGATACGCTATACGCTATACGATATACGCGAAAAAGAAAAGCCAAGACTTTACTACGAAACTACTAGGTATTCGCTGCATAATGCCCAGCCATCAGTTTTGATTGAACATGACTAGTATTGATATGCACTGCCTCCAGGTAGGTAAATATTCAAAAGATATATATGACTTCAATAAAAAGTTTTTACGAGTGGTCCTCTCAAAGTTCTCTTCCAATTCATTCTCTTCTTTCGTAACGTTTACGTACGTACGAGTTTTTATTAATACCATGACTAAATCTGATCGGGATAGGACGAGGAGCGATAGTATCGAATGGGATGTTCCTCCTCCTTACGAAGCAACGTTTGGCAATGAAGAATATGGTGTTTCTACGGCAGTCCAAGGTGATTTCCACGATATCTTCTGCCAAGTCGCATTACTAACACATAGCAGACAATGGACGAATTACTATGTCATTTATGGGTAACAAACCTCCATTGCCTCCAATTTACATGCCTGAGGACACATCGAAAGAGCATCGAAAGCCCATCGGGAAATACCCTAGACTCAATATAGTCATTCAAGTAGTTGGAAGTCGAGGTATATTTCTCATTTCTCAAAAGTCTTTTTGATACCTTTAAATGGAAGTCCGGCGCTAATAATCTGCTTTAGGCGATGTCCAACCTTTCATAGCATTAGGGAATGAACTTCAACTCGCAGGCCATCGAGTGCGTATTGCCACTCACGATGTATTTCAAAAGTTCGTGCGAGACTCCGGTATAGAATTCTATGCAATCGGTGGCGACCCTACGGAATTAATGGCAGTAAGTAGATCATTCCCCTTCATGACGCACTCATAATAATCTCGTTTAGTACATGGTTAAAAACCCAGGGATATTCCCAAAATTCAGTACCTTACGCAGTGGAGAAATCCCCAAGAAAAGAAAAATGATATCCAAAATGCTCGAAGGATGTTGGAACTCCTGTATCGAACCCGATTCCGAGACTGGCGAACCATTTATCGCGCAAGCTATTATTGCAAATCCGCCTAGTTTTGCCCATGTTCATTGTGCGCAGGCTTTGGGAATACCAGTACATCTTATGTTTACAATGCCATGGACAGCGACGAGATCTTTTCCTCAACCGCTTGCGAATATTCAATCTACGGAAACGGATCCTAAAACTGCGAATTTTTTGTCTTACGGATTGGTAGACATGATGACGTGGCAAGGGTAGGTTAAAATCCAATATCATAGAATTGTACTCTGACCACCTTCACATAGTCTCGGAGATATAATAAATCACTGGAGAAAGAAGTCCTTAGATCTTGAGCCGGTGCCAGTTATGGCTGGTCCTCATTTAGTAGCTTCTCTAAATATTCCCTTCACATATTGTTGGTCACCAGCACTTATACCAAAACCTCAGGACTGGCTTCCACACATAGGTTAGTAATCTCAGAACCCCCCCAAAGAAGTTTCTATTCAGATACTGACCAACTATCTAGATGTTTGTGGATTTTTCTTCCGTCCTCCACCATCATACGATCCTGATCCTAGGATATTAGGATTTCTTGAGGCAGGCCCAAAACCTATCTATATTGGATTTGGTAGCATCGTAATGGAAAACCCTCAAAATATGACTGCAATTATTATGAACGCCGTTCGTGATTGTGGCATCAGAGCAATTGTATCGAAAGGTTGGAGTAAACTTGGACAAGGCATTGAGGATCAGAATGTCTTATTCATTGATGATTGTCCTCATGGTAGGAATATCCAAAATACCATACCCAGGTAATCATCGGCTAATATTCATAGAATGGCTATTTAAACAAGTCTCAGCGGTTATCCATCATGGCGGTGCAGGAACAACAGCATGTGGACTACTAAATGGTCGTCCGACTGCCATCGTCCCATTTTTCGGAGAGTAAGTCAGCCTCCTCGATAGTAAACATTGTCTATAACTAACCATCTCCACAGCCAACCATTCTGGGGAAACATGGTCGCAGCAGCCGGTGCTGGTCCTCCACCCATTGATCATCAATCACTCACAGTGACTATTCTCTCATCCTCTATCAAATTCCTCCTATCCCCCAATGCCGTCATAGCAGCCCACGATCTTGCGGTAAAAATTCGACAAGAGAACGGAGTCAAAGAAGCCGTCAATTCATTCCATCGAAACCTTCCACTCAAAACAATGAGCTGCGAGTTAATGCCACAACAACCCGCAACCTGGTTCTGGAAAAAAGGCAAAAAAAATCTGAAATTATCCCATCAAGCGGCCGCCGTCCTCGTGGAGAAGAAAAAGATTAACACCAGTAATCTCTCAATGTAAGTTCGCTCAATCCACAAATCCAACCCCAAAAAATCACCTCATGAACCTAACATCACCCAGCTACAAACCCCACCCAATCACCATCAAAAACCGCCGCTGGGACCCCTGGACCGCCACCACCTCCGCCGCGCTCGACAGCGCCGTCGACATAACCCTTGCCATAGGCAGCATCGGCACAAACTACCGACAAGAATACCAAGGCGCGCTAACCCGAAAACGAGAAAACGGATCGACATCTTCGCGTACCGCATTACAAGCAGGGGGTATCGCCATTGGAAAAGGATTCCAAAATCTCGGCATGGCGATGACCAAATCGGCGATTGAGGTTCCGCTTGCGGTGGCGGATGGTTTTCATGAGATTCCTGGACTGTATGGGGATAAACCGAGAGATTATGGGGATGTGAGCGATTGGAAGAGTGGGGGATTAGTGGGAGTTAAGGTTAGTTTTGAGCTGTTCTTGTTTTTTTGTGATGTGAGTGAAGATTTGAGATCGGTCGGCTAAATGTATGAATAGAGTTTTGGATACGGAATCGCAGATGGGTTTACAGGATTCTTTACACATCCCATCAAAGGCGCCATCAAAGACGGCGGAAAGGGATTTGTGAAGGGAGTTGGAAAAGGTACGATTGGATTTTTGGCAAAACCAGCTTCGGGTAAGTGGATTCCTTCCTTTTCTGCATTGAGAAAAAATGGCATCGGCTAATAAGAGGATAGGTGTTTTTGGATTCGTTTCATATCCAGCCTTAGGACTGTATAGGTCTTTGAGTACATCTACTAATCACGGAACACAAGGGAAAATATTATTGGCGCAAAGGGATTATGGCATGCATCTGGCCATGACACGAGAGATACCGGAAAATGTGGCGGAGAAAATTGTGGAAGATTTTGATTGGCTTGTTGAGGGGATTTGAAGTTTCCTTGGGGTAAAAGTTCTTTTTTTTCTCTTTCCATCGGTGTCTGATTTGATCGCTCTTTTCGGGTTCCATGAGAAATCATCATTGAGATGGACCAAATTCATCCCCAAACAATGATATAAGTAGTATATAGTATAATCCTACACTTTTTATTATAATAAAATGTACGATAGATACGCCGAATAATAACTTTTTAATTTTCGATATCTTGTTTAATATTAATTGGTAATTGAAGTATGACAACTTTTTCCCCCGAATATTATATAAATCGCTAAAACCTAAATCATTACAGACTTGCTCTGTTTATTATTCTCACTATATATAAGAGGATTAATTATAAAGACTAGGAAAAAGAGATTCAGCGTTAGATAATAAAATCTATTCCGTGTTTTAAATAATCTAATTAATAAATATTCGATCTATCGATTAATGTAAAAAGAGAAACAATTAAAATGAAAATCAAACAATAAAAGATTTATGCAATTTATCTTTTTTCTTTTTTAATTTTTAATTTTTTATAAAGGATTTAGTCCAATCTTCCTTAATGAGAAGAGGATTGGGATTTTTTCATTTTTTATAACAATCCGTTTCGAAAAATGAAAAATTTTCTAAAGAGATTCGAAAAACTATTAAAATAAATATATACAAAAAGTATTAAATGCTTTATAAAAAGTTGCATATCTTGTTTTCGATTTGTCGATTTGGATAACGATTGGTTAAAGTATTCAAACAATCTAAAAAGATCGTTGATGAAGCTGATAGAATTTCTGAAATAGTTTTTTTTGTTTTCGAAGCATTTTTGAAAGAATTATAAAAATTGAAAGTTTTATAAATCTAGTTTTTGTTTTGTTTTTCAATATTGTTTTATTATTGTTTATTGATTTGGTTTTATGTTTTTGTTTACTTGGTATTTATAAATCACAATAGTATTTTTGAATTTATTCTATATGTTTTGTATTAATAATATTGTTATTACATTAAATTTGAATAAAGAATAAAATAAAGGATAATGGGAATTTGATAATTAATAATTAAAAAGTTTTTTAAAGAATTAGGTTTATCCAGCGATATACCGGTGGCGATTCGGCATTGAGGTATACGATTAAAATTGTTACGGGGTCCCCGTATATGGTATACGGAGACCGCTCGGGTTCCGATCCATAGGAGTCGGACCTCGGATAAGTGTAGGCTAGCCCCGGTCGGGGCTAGCGCTATATATAAATGTATTTAGGGAACCGTTTCTTTTATAGAAACGTAGCTCTTGGAGTTACGTTTTATTAATAAAAGTGATTCCTGTTGTTCTATTTGTTGTTTCTGTGATATTATATAGCTTCCATCTATTTGTATCGATACTTCTACGATGTCGTTCTGTCTGTATCTGTTTAGCTAGTCCGGTTCCTTTGAAGAATTCGCTACTGTTGTAATCAGCGATATTGCGATCTGGTATCATTATCTTACCTCCTTTTATGATTATAGTATAAAAGTAGAGATAGAGGTAACTAATCTGCAATTTGTAATTCAAAAGTTTATTCTCGATCTGCAAGTCGAGAAAACCGTATTCATATAATGAAAGGAGGAGAATAATAGGTTGATTATCTATCTGATTCAACTTCATTCCATCCTTATCGCCCCATTTGTTTCAACCGATTCTTCGCCCCTGATGCCCGTTACGATCCCGGCCACCGCTTCTGTTCTATCGAAGTCTCAATTGAGTGAAAAGGTATTTGACCCCGTACCGTTTGATAAAACGAAAATCGATCTTGATCGATTTGTCGATCAAATACAGAATAAAATGTATATCAATTCCGATTGCTTTACTTCCCTACATTCCCGTCTGATTTATGTAATTGGAAGATTAATTGGATTTGTTATTGTATAAATTCGATTATATAATATTAAAGGGTAATTTGTTAAATTTGTTGATTATGAGGATCTGTTGCAAATATTGGAAAGAGTTTATAGAAACCAGAATAAGCAGATCGAAGCCCGAAAACTCTTGATCAATTTGAAACAGAAGAATCAATCGTTTTATATCTTCTATGCTGAGTTCCAGAGACTAATATTGGAAGCCGGAATGGCCGACGATAATAGTACCCTGATTATTCTGTTAGAACAAACTTTGTCAAGCGAATTGAAGAACCAGATTATTATTGTTGAGTCATTTACAAATAACGCTAATACATTCATTGCTTTCGTATAGATATTGGAGAATCGCTGTTTGTATTTGATAGAACCGACCGATTCCAATTGCAACCCAATCGTTCTGTCGCTCTATACTACAACTCAAAATCTGAATCCTGTTAATCGTACCCTTGCTTCGTTTCCGAATATTATTATCCGATCTGCTGTTTTTGTTACAATTATATCTGCTGGAGATTTAATGGATCTCAATTCCCAAAGACGTACTAATAAACACAAACAAGGGGAATACTTTCGTTATAGGTCGATCGATTATTGTGTGAAAGATTGCCCGTTCCCAGATAATCGTTTCGTGCAAGCTAGAGCTAGTTTTACCAGTCTTGCCCTGTTATCCCCTGTTCCGTTTTCCGCCTAGATTCAACTATATGCTATATCACTATACAATCTGTCCTCTTCCGATTTCCCGAGTTCAGGAAACAGAGCCCGTTTGGTATAAGTTGTTGTCAGACGAAAGCCCTACACACATTACGTTTATCCGCCATTGCAACTCAAGGCTTATCTTTTGCTAAAGAAACAAACAATCGAGCAAATCTAATAATATTGTTTGTTATTGTCCTATCGACACTTGATCGATCCTGTTTCACTTATACTATAGTAGATAACGGATACAAAGGATATGCTTTCGCAGATCGAAGTTGAATGGAAGCTACCAAGCTCCCAATATACAAATTACCTATCCCGTTCGAAATCATTGGATTCGATGGAAAAATACTGTCCGAAAACCAAATGGATCGTTATATTCTAATCGATCTACAAATCAACAATCATTATAAGAAAAGATCGAAAATCTATATTATTGAATTAGCTTATTATCCGATTATCTTGGAGTTGGTTTGATTAAAGAAATACGATTTCTATATCGGATTTGTATCCAATACTTTTTGCTTCGATAATAAGTTCTGTTGGAAGTTCTGTAATACATTTGCGCAATTATTGAATATTTGAGTTCTATTCGATATCTTTATCAAAGTTCGTTTTGTTTATTTATTGTTTCGTTTTGAAGTGCTAAAGAAAAGAGATATAGCAAGTGTTTCAATCCGAGTTTGTTCGATGTATATCTATCGAGGTTATAAGATATTCCAAATTAATATCGATTTGATAGACCGAATCCTGAAGGAAAAAAAAGATCCTGTTTTTGAAAACCTGTCTGCTGAATTCCGTTCGTGGATCGATGTATTTTCTTCACATAATGTTGATAAACTACTTTCGCATTGTCTATACGATTATGATATCCGATTGCAAGATGGAGCTAAACTATTGTTTGGAGCCTTGTATTCAATGTTTCGGGACGAATTGAAAGCTTTGCAAGAATGATTAAGGGAAAACCTAGCAAAAGGATTTATCCGATCGAGTTCCTTTGCTTCCGCTTCACCTATCTTATTTGTTAAGAAATCCAATGATGATCTTCAATTCTGTATAGACTATTATATATTGAATAATTTGTTTGTGAAAGATCGATATCTGTTGCCTTTAACCAAAGAGTCCTTGAATAATTTGAAAGGGATAAAGTATTTTACAAAAATAAATATCATCTTAACCTTCAATAATATCCGAATCAAAGAAGGACAAGAATATCTAATTGTATTCTGTATTCGATTCGGTCTATTCGAAATCTTGATTATACTGTTCGGGTTGATCGGAGCTTCAATAACGTTTCAACGATTTATCAACGATACTCTAAAAGAATATTTAGATATATTCTATACTGTTTACCTAGATGATATTCTGATTTATAACAAGATCCGTTCTGAATATATAAAGTATATACAAAAGATACTAAACGCCTTACAGAAAACCGGATTGTATATTAATCTATCGAAATACAAATTCCTGAAACCTGAAACGAAATTCCTGGGCCTAATTGTAGGCCGAGAGAGGATCCGAATGGATCCAATCAAGATTAAGACGATAATTGATTGGAAAACACCGAAGAACTTAACAGATATACAAATGTTTATAAAGTTTAACAATTTCTATCGATGCTTTATTCACGACTTCTTCTCGATCATTCGTCCAATAGTAAATCTGACTAAAAAGGATGTAGCTTTCCAATGGAATCCTGATTATAAGAAATCGTTCTCGAATCTGAAAGCCGTATTTACAATAGCACTTATATTAGCTTCTTTCGATTGAAAAAAGAATGTAATTCTAGAGATGGATATATCGAATTATATATCTGTTGAAATCCTTTCCCAATATAATAACAATGGGATTCTAAAATCTGTTGTATATTTTTCAAAGAAGCATTCGATTGCAAAATGTAACTACGAGATTTATAATAAAGAATTACTAGCAATTATCTGCTGTTTCGAAAAGTGGTGATCCGAATTAGAAGATGCCTTTTCCCTGATCAAGGTCATTACGGATTATAAGAATCTGGAGTACTTTACAATAACAAAACTATTGAATTGTTATCAAATTTGCTGATCTGAATTTCTGTTTCGTTTCAATTTCAAGATTATATACCATCCCGAAAAGCAAGGAGCGAAACTCAATGCTCTAACTAAGAGATCAAAGGATTTGCTTAAAGAGGGGGATAAATACCTTTTTCATTAAAATCAGATTGTTTTGAAAATTGAAAATCTAGATACAGATTTGTTTCCTATTGTTAAATCAAAGAAGAAAATCCGTTTCGCGATTACAACTCATAGCCAAATCTGTACTGATATTCTGTCGTTTGTCCACAATCCCGAATCATTTATCCGCAAACCTGGATTATCTATTTGTGAATCTGAATTATCTGTGATACCCAATAACTCAATCCCTGTCCAATTGCTTGAATCTATACAATTGGAACCCCCTGAAGAACTGAAACCCCTGTTCGTTGAAGTTTACCTGTCCGACCCGCTTCCACTATCGATCTTAAAGGCTTTAAAAAAGAATATTGCTAAATATTTGTATATTATATTATTTGAATATACTATGAACAATGACTTATTATATTATTGTAAAAAGCTTTATATTCCTAACTACGATCTTCTGAAAACAAAACTCCTTCGAATGATCCACGATTCCTTTGTTGCCGGACACCTGCACTATACTCATACCTTCAAACTACTTTCCCGAAATTACTATTGGTTTGGATATTATAACTATATTTCCTATTGGATATGTAATTATCATAATTGCTATCGAGCCACTCCGAACCATAAAGGACAAAAAGGAGTCTTACACCCTCTTCCGATCCTATAACAAATCTAGAGAGATATCTCAATCGATTTCATCATCCATCTTTCGAAAAGCTTTGGGTACGATACAATATTTGTTGTAATCGATCGATTAACCAAAATGAAGTATTTCCTGCCCTGCCGAGGAACCTGTAATTCCGAAGAAGTCTCCCGTCTGTTCCTGAAGTATATATAGAAGCTCTATAGTCTGCCGCAGATCATTATATTCGATCATGGAGCTCAGTTTATCTTTGATTTCTGGAAGTATATCTATAAACGATTAGATATTGTTTCGAAGCTGTCGATAGCTTATCATCCTGAAACCGATGGACAAATGGAAAGGGCGAACGCAATGTTCGAACAATACCTTCGTTCGTATGTATCCTATCTGCAGAACGACTAATCCGAATGGCTACCGATCGCTGAATTCTCGATTAACTCTACCTAATCCGAAAGCTTCCACCTATCGCTGTTCTTTGCCAATTACAATTTCCATCTCCGAATGGATTTCGAACCCATTGTACTCTCCAATCGCCTTGGAATCCTGGACATTGAGGAATTCATCAAAAAGATGAAATCGATCATTGATCACCTAAAGATCGAACTGATTGCTAATCAAGTCTGCTATTTGAAGAATGCCGATTCCCATTGTTCATTTGCTCATCGATACCAGTTTGGAGATCTAGTCTAACTTAATGCTAAGAATATCCGAACTCTTCATCCCCAGGAGAAGCTAGATTGGAAGAATTTAGATCCCTTTCGAATTCTGAAAGGTATAAGCTTATACACTTACAAACTGAAACTCTCTACCTCTATAAAGAATCACTCAGTCTTTCATATTAACCTATTGTATCCCGCCAATAATAACCCTATCCCCGATCAACGCAACCCGCCTCCCCCTCCTGTCGAAGTTGAAAACATTGAGCAATTCGATGTAAAAGAAGTTCTGGATTCCCAATGGGAACGTCGAAGCTATGATAACCTCCATCTGAAGTATACTATCCGATGGATAGATTATGATACGTTTACCGAAAAGTCTACGAAGTATTTGGAGAATACTCAAGAACTAATCCGTAATTATCATCATCGTTATCCAAATAAACTTAATCCTTCTAATTGTCTCAACGAAGCTCGACCCTAAGGAGGGGGATACTATCACAAAGTCCCTATATATAATATACGAAAACCGCTCGGGTTCCGATCCATAGGAATCGGACCTCGGATAAGTGTAGACTAGCCCCGATCGGGGCTAGCATTACACATAAATGTATTTAGGGAACCATTCCTTCTATAGAAACATAGCTCTTGGAGCTACATCTTATTAATAAAAGTGATTCCTGTTGTCCTGTCTGTTGCCTCTGTGATAAAAATGATCAATTCTATCCAAATGATCAATATTCGGAATGACCGGTAAAGTAATAAAGCCTTTAAAAAAATAATTTTTGTTATTTTTATAAATACAATTGAATAAGTTTTCTCCAGCTTTCCCATCTTTTAAATGTAAACAAAAAACAAAAAACAAAAATATTGTCACGGGGTCCCCGTATATGGTATACGGAGACCGCTCGGGTTCCGACCCATAGGAGTCGGACCTCGGATAAGTGTAGGCTAGCCCCGGTCGGGGCTAGCGCTACACATAAATGTATTTAAGGAACCGTTCCTTCTATAGAAACGTAGCTCTTCGAGCTACGTCTTATTAATAAAAGTGATTCCTGTTGTCCTGTCTGTTGCCTCTGTGATAAATATCACGAATGAAAATGATCTCTTTTTGATATTTTTGTTCCCAATTCGGTTATATTCGCTTCACGTCTTAACACCGAGATATTTACATAAGAGGTCAGTTTCGTAGAGTTAATAGTAATGCACAAATAGTTTGATATTGAATCGTTGAATCAAGAAAAGACAAAATTAACAGAGATTTGAGAAAAGTCTACAAAAAGGAGATCAAAGAATAATAAAAAGAATCAAATTAAAAGAAATCTATTCATCAATAATCTGCTGACCAATACAGAATTACTGATAAAATGTATATCAAATTGGATATGATCTTTATTTAAACGAAGGCTTCTATATTAAGGCCATTCGCACTCAATAGTTCTTTCGAATCTTGATGCACAATTAGAAAAAGTATTAACAAAAGTTTGTTTAGAAGATTCATTTTGTTAATCGATAAAAATCTTCAAAAAAAAAAAATTGATATTATTTTGGTTGTCCTTGATTGTGTTGTACCAGTAATATATATCACTCTCATATCTCCACTAATGAATGTGTCCTCGAAGTTGGGCAAGCGGACTAAAGTTTCAATCTTTAACTTTAGTACAGACGGCTTTCTCCGTTCGCCGATCGTTCCAGATTGCTATAGTAAAGCCTAGTATCATGAATGATCTATATTCAATCAGCTTATCATCAATTTAGAAATTCAATACATTTATATATCTTACTCGTCCCAGACCTTCAGGACCAACTTCCAGAAATTCTGTTTCGCCCAGCCCCGCCAGGTCTTTGCTGCCTCTCTATATCAACATTTGTTAGCCCTTGTCTGCTATGATAAATCAAAGAAATTCCATGACAGTTGAAAATAACTAACCTCATATTGATTATCTCGTCCCTTAGATTAATAGTTAGTTTGATACTATCATCCCTTTCTTGACTTGTGAAGTATAATCACTAACAGTTCTTTCACCCTCATTTCTCTGCTTATATGATTAGCAAATTGACAAATAATAGAGTAGACTGGCAATAAGAGATTGGACATCAATCTCCTCTTGTTATAATCCAGTTTGATGTTCGGAGTGTAATTACTAACAGTACTCTGTTTTGGAACTCACTATAGAGTATATATGATTAGCCTCATTGATAAAAAAAGACAGGGTGGGCAGGTAGTATATGTAATGCAAACTCGTGGTGTAGAAGATCGTGGTGTATGAATACCACACGACCTTGTATTGTATATATATGATGTTCCTTCTGACCGTGGAATAACATGCACCAAAAGAAAGTATAAGAAAAGATAAATAAATACTAACAGTTCCCGAATCTTCCTTTGACTGCAATACAAATTAGTAAAATCCGAATACTCTGCAGCACATATGGACAATAGGATGCGCACTCACTCTTCCTCGCATCCTTTTTCACTGAAATATATCAATATCAACATTCCAGCTTTCAATAAACATCTGGTCTGGTGGTATAAGAAGATATTCTTACTAATATTCGTTTTCCTTTTTACTGAAAAACAAATTAGAACAACATGCATGAAAGGAATTAAGTACTTACGTTTTAATTACTTTCCTTTTAATACTAGAATATATTCAGTATATGATATGGTCCTATATATATGGAAGGTACCAAGTGTAGGAATTTACTTACGACAAGATTATCTCCAATTCGTCTCTGGTAGTGCTATTGTTCCTTTTGTTGGTGATACTTATTGTCTGACTGAATCGGATTTCATCGTGGATTCAAAGCTCTCGTAGAGGTGGCCACCACCATGCGGATGTGCTTGCAATTGTTGAACAAGTATTCCGTCCTCATGAAAAAATATTATAAATAATTAAAACATGTAGTGATTTCGAATCTCCTTCAAAGTCCTCAGAGAAGAATCAACATATAAGAATACCAGAAGACATTTTCTTGAAATGAAGAAAGGTGAATAATCAAAAGAGAAGCTGCCATTCCAAGGTTTCGTCTTGATTCGGTTATATCGAACTTTCCTAATTCAGATCTTTATTGACAACCTCGAGTTACGAAAGGAAGGTACAAGTAACCTTATTTATGTGTCATTGAGCTCCATTATTAATACTATTCACACCGAAGAAAAAGTACTGAAAATTCAATTTCATTTAGATAGATATAGAAATATGACTACTTTTACTTTCCTCCCATTAGACCTTCCACTCTAAAGCCCCGACTCTCTTCAATTCGTATAATGACCGCCGTCTCATTCATTCATTAATCCAGCCCATACTCTCCTCCACATACATAGCACAAGCAGCCTCGATTTCCTCCACCCCAAGACACGCATGCTTTCCATCAAAGTAGATTGACATATTAGAGGTCTCAATTAATTTCTGGGATAGAATTGACTACTGGGGGAAAGGACGTGAAAAATATATTCTCAATAATCAACCGTCGAATTTTCCCGCCAAAATACAATTACCTTCTCAATGAATGTCCTCCTCCCCATTGAAAGTCAATGCAACTTCGAGCTGATGCTTTTTATGGTTATATATCTGGCAGGATAGACTGTATGGCAGGTGCCCTTTCGCTACCACCCATATCTTTCCTTGAATTTTTTAGTACTGGGTGAAGGGAGATCTTTGATTGTCAGGGCCCGACTTCTTTGAGAGTTTCGGGGTTCTTGGTGGATTTTTCGCCGTGGATTTGGAGGATGAGGTGTGGTGTAAGTGAAAAGAGAAATGATTTTGTAATACAAGCCAAGGCAAAAAGAAAAATTTCTTATAGAAGCTTCTTGACTGCTGTCTCAAAAAGCTTGCTAAAAAGAAAAAAAGAAATTAGAGACTAGTTGGTGATCGATGATAACCTCGTTTATCCTTCAAAATCTTGGAATATGTTTTGGTCCAAATTTTGGCGGCGGTATATATATCCCATCAGCATTTTTCTCCAATCGAGAAGAATCGACACAATATTTTTCCAAAAATTCTTCGTCCATTAAATCATGCAATTGATTCATTTCATGTATGAAAGTAGCTGCCTTCGCGTAACCCTCTTCAAAATCCACCGTATCGTAAGGCACTTCAAAAGCAGTGTTGATACTCGCAGCTAGGTCTCGTATTTTCACCATGCGGGCAGCATCTTGTTGATAGGTTTCAACCCAAGATTGCTTCCTTTCATCCTCCAATAATCTCCATCTTGCGATGTTTTCATGCTCGAGGGTCGAAATTTTTTGATGACACGTTTCCACATCCATAAAACCTTGTATCAGCCATTTGAGAAGCAGCACGAATATGAGAAAGATGACGCTCATGATCCAGATTGGAATCGAGATATTCTCTTGGTTGGTAGTACAAAATGAGCAGAAGTAATCATCGGTTGTACGATTGAGTATAAAGGCAATGGTCGTAGGGAGGGAGGTTGGAGAATTGCTGGATGTTGATGTCATGGTGGTTAAACTTGTGGTTGGAAGAAAAGGCGCCATGAGATCTATAGTGGTATATATCTTGTAGAGCTGTATATGTATGCGACAAGAAATCGTGAGGAAAGAAAGAATGCGTATGATATGAAATTTTCATGAGGACAAATCCGAGAGAAATACGGTTCTATAGGATCACTAGTTTTGGTATGACGTTTAGACTTCTTTGAAACTAGGGTAGCTCGAGTTTTTTTTAGGATAGTATGAGCCTTAGTCATTGAGCATCCATTTTAAATGTCTCTCAGTCCAATCCTCTTAGCCTTAGAAGGATTAGTCCCTCTATAACAACGAATAAGACCTTATGTCCTAGAGCCTGCGAATAAAATCCCCTGTGTAGTTTTTCAATTTTTCACATGCCGTTCAAAAAATCATATATTTTTTTCTTATACTTGTCCTGGGTATTCTTTGTTAGTATCATATAATCATATAATCAAATACTAAAACAAAGGATTCTAAAACGCTGTAGACTCGAGCTCATCCTAATGTCTACTCCATCTATAACTATTAAGGAATAGATATATCTCATAGACACTCCCCGAATTATCATCACGCGATACTCTTTTAAATTAGAAGTTTCTAAGATAGAGTTCTTGATATTTATTACTCGAGACTTAAGTCCCTTCTCACACTCTTCACAATATCTCTTCCTCTTGCTCTTTTTTACCCTCTTTCGTATTTGTAAGACTTGCTAACTTTTCACATTATCCTCCTCCTCCTCCGACGATAAAAAGAACAGCTCTTCAAAATGAGTAGGATTTGCCACACCTTATGACTCAATCGACGATGATGCGTAACTAACTCGACACTATAATGAATAGCTTCGAAATCGCCTCGCTTAAACACTATTTCAGCAAAAACAACGAGTATCCAGTACTATCTAGTTTAGCTTCATTTTAGCTTCATTTCAGATCAGACTTCTCACATCATTCGCTTCGACTTGTTGATCGGGTTTCACGGAGAGCGCACCACCGATTCTCCATTCACCTCATTAAGAATCTCCGCTTTAGCCTAGCTTTTCCATCTCATTTTCCCTAGACCTCTCCCTTAAAATATTCATAGTTTTCAAGATACCAGATACAAAGAAATACATTATTCTTCTATGCCAACGCTCCACTAATCTCTTTCTCCCCCCATCAAACCCCTCCTCCAACCCTCTAACCCCTCCGCTCCCCCCAAATTATCCAAAAACCTCTCTATCCAACCCCTCTCCCTTACATAACATCCATCCACTCTCCATCCACTCTCCTCCCATCTCCCCTCCCCTCAAAAACTTTAAAATTTCCATAAAAAACACTCCCTCCATTCCCTCTCAAAGCAAAAATCATTCAATCCACCTGGTGAAATTTCTATCCCATCATCTAAGCTTTAGTCATCGAGTATATTATTAGATATCACCGCTAGATTAACAATGACAGATCACAATATCTCATACCAATAACAAAATAGCGAATTGCCCAAATCCATTCATCCATCCATTCATTTATTCATCCATCCATCACCATCATCAAATCCCCCAATCACTACTAAACACCATACGCATAAAATCAAAAAAGTACTCCATAAAGCATTTAGTTTATTCCGTAATTTATTCCGTAGTTCACTTCTACATCTCCTCTCCCCTCCACTTCCACTTCCACCGCAGAATTAGTATCTAGAACTCAAGATTCAAGATTCAAGATTCAAAGAAAAACAAGTTAAGAAATAGAATATATATATCCTAGATGTGAAATGTGAGATGTGAAATTTAAGATGAAAAAGGGTGGGGTTGGAGAGCGGATGTGAGATATAAGATACCAATGACATAAAATGAGGATGATAGATCACATTACAGAGCCATCCACATCCATATCCCACTAAAAATCCAACTGAATCAGAAAATTAGGGTAAATGTTAAAATAATGACTCTTCACAGGAATGACGGGACGTATAAGAGCTAGAATAAGAGGGCATTCAGGCTATATTGTATCAACTAAAGAGGAAAGGTTCTATAGAATGGAGAGCTCTGATATATCAGAGCTCTACTAGTACTAATTGGGACTAGCTCCCCCTGCTGATTGATTGATTGATTGATTGATTGATTAAATTAACGTCTACACTGAGTCTAAGACTATCTAAGACGGCTAGGAGCTTTATAGGCTTCTAACAAGTAACAAATGGAGAATTGCTGGCCATATTCGGTTGTAGCTAATACAATTTGGGAAGATCGAAGTGGCCTCAATCTATTAATTTTTGAATGGGGGAAGTGAAAACTAATCCTAGGGAATAAAACCCGCCTTGCAAATACTCTTGTATATAATAAGGAAAATAACAAATGAAATATGATATAATTCGAAATTGAAACGATTTACTCCACATAGAAGGGTAAATTGACCAAATTGACCAAATTGACCAAATTAGCCATTTTCTCCCAGTTCACCCTCTTCACCTTCGTCTTCTTGTTCTACATCCTCTTGCATCCTAGTTAGATACCATGACCTGGTGGCTATTTTTGTTTCCTCGATAAATTCGAGGGTCTTAATGATTCCTGTTTTGGTGTGAAGTAGATATTTCATAGTGAATCGGGAGATAGGGTTGTTTTTCTTGAATATTCTTCTTGTTGATTTGTATAACGGGCAACTGAACAGAAGATGATTAGGAGATTCTCTCTTTCCACATCTACAATTATCATTTGCTGAGATTCCGAATCGTTGTAGGTAGGATTTGAAATATCCATGACCGATTTTAAGCTGAAACAAAGCATTAATAGAGCTTCTCTTGGTGTTTTCTGGAATTCCGATCTTTGAGCTAGTCTTCCAGGGGTATATTTTCGTAGCTCCCCCTGCTCTCTTGCACCATTGGAACCATCCATTTCAACAGTAAAGTAAAAATCCAAATAACAATAAACAATAAAGGCATAATCCGCACCATTCATAATATCAGAAGAGTATTACATGGCATTCTTGATTCTTATAATCTTATAATACAAATATAGAAAAGACAAAATTCATCTTGTAACAGCACAGCTGTATAATGTATATGTAGTATAGAATGGTATGTACAAAAAATAAGTCAAATCTTTTCCCTCCTCATCTATTCCTTGCTCATTCTTCTCTTCTATTTCGTTTTCTTCCCTTGACCCTTAAGCCCCCAAGTCCTTGCAGTCCCTAATCAGAGCATTTAAACCACAAGGGAATCAAACCTCACACTCATCATCACCATCCTCTACCTCACCGGCCGGTTGACACCGCAACTCCAGCACTAGGAACGCTCATTTTGGTACCAGCAGCTGAGCTGGCAAAAGTACTAGTTCAGGCAGCTACAGAACTAGGAGCTGGGTGTACCGAGATCGATTTGTAGACCGAGGGTTGCGTTCATGATTGCATTTCCATAGAAGAATTCGGTACTTTATTTTGTCAGTATGTTATCATCCATCTCTGACCCAAACACACAAAAAAAGAACCAAGAAGTTGGACGTCCCAAGAAAGTTAAAAAAAACTCACCCAGCATTCCCAACATTAACATAAGTACTCTCCTTGAAAACTCCTTGTTCTACAAGCGCAACCAACCATTCTCTCAAATCACCCTCAAAAGTCCCCTCAAACTGTGTTCGCGGCAACATACTACTAACCCTAATACCCGAATCGGTATTAACACCTTGATACAAATCCCAGCTCGTTCCAAATAAATTGTCAATGGTGGCTACGCTTCCATCAACCCATCCGATAGGTAACTGGCCGCCTTCATATTGGAGCCAGAGCATTAGTTCTTCGGATGAGCTAGAGGTGGAATCCCCTTTGACGTCGTTGGTCATGAAATCATAGCAGATGTTTCCTTTGAAGGCGGTGGTGTTGGAGCGTGTCCATGTGTAGGTTGTGGGTATCGAGGCAATGCCTGTGAGGGGGGTTTCGAGGTTTTGGGTTAAACCAACAAAGGAATAACCTTTAGGGACATTGTTTCTAGATTATCACATTAACCTTAGCCAACAGCTTTTAGGGAATCCCCTGAATACATACGTGCTCTCCACATAAGTTATATCCGTCTCACTATTCCACTTCACCTCAGCAGTTCCATCACTCCCCGTTATCATCCTATCATAATAAGTACACTGACTTCCCACAATCTGATTTGCATTATATAACATATTATAAACAATCCAAGGAGAATTGTTCAAGATGATAAAATCATAATCACCGCAGAGATTTGTCGATGCTTGAATTGCTCGAGTGTTGAGATGAGGGTAGGCGAGAACGCTTGCGGCAGAGCTGAGAGCTATTAAGGCTGCTGCTTTACGCATTTGAGATATCATTTTGAAGCTGGCTGATGGTATTGAAATCGGGTTAACAGAGAAGAAAACGGGTATAGTAAGATAGGAAATAAACGAATGTATGTGGTGAGTAAGCGTGGAGTCTGAACTTTCAAAGTTCGATCAAAGAATGACAGGAAAGAAACTTCCGGAGTTAGTGACGAGAGAGTAAAAGAGGAAAGGCTGAGCAAAATATATAGAAGAGAGCGCAGCGCAAGAACGGAAACAAGACAAAAGACTCTCACTCAAGGATCGTCCAATCTCCCTACTCTATCCCCTGGTACTTAGCCCTACCACAACCCATCAAACATACGATGGCATCATGGGTCATTCATACGAATTTTAAATCTTTTCATCAACAAACTTCCCCTGAATGCCACTCCCCATAGACACAATTCAGAGGCCAGGTTGTTCCATTCAATCAAAAGATACCTATACCTGAAGCAAATAGAACTGGTATCCAATCATGGCTGCAGATCTTGGGTGGATAAAGAGATTAAACAATTCAACGTAAATTAACGTTGTAAATGTGAAACACACTAGAAGAATCTAAATAAATGGAGCTTTATGCGACAGCCCCCACTGCCGCACATTGTTATAGAAAATTATATGAAAGGCTACGATTGTCGGGGTCATCAATCTCTCACCGGCGAACTGGATGAATAATGGATGATTGCTTGATACTGAATGCAAATTCCAGGTTGCTGACAGGTGATCTTGAAGGGACGCGACTTATCTTTCCTCAATCTTGTTGGACTAGTAGCCAACTCCTCCTCATGTTCATGCACCTTACCAACGCAAAAAGCAAAGTTATTGCGCGACGGAAACTGAAGCTTTACAGCTCTCATAAGATATAGGAAATGCGTTGATGTAACTGTTTTGTACACCTTCCTAACCAGAGAAAATGCACAAAAGAATGCCAAAAGCTTCAGAAATGCTTGGAAGCGGGAGGATGAAAGCTTGTCTTACGCCACCCATGTAAAGATTTGTAAGTGACCGCAATCATTGTAAGTGATTGAAACGATCTCGAGCCATTTTTGCTTTCTGCCTTGTGATAGTACGAAAGTCCCTCATTTGATGAGATTTTTAATATGACAGAGAGAGTCTGTATAGCCAGCCAGCCGAAATCATCAAGACTAATGTTCTAGAAGCTCCGTTGAGCACTTACGTTAGTTGAGCAGCATAGTTTGAGATAGTGATGGCGATAGTGACAATGTTTGAACTATGTGGTAGTAGGCGACGTAGAAACCGAGGCGAACAGCATATTTGTGCTGACATAGCCATGCCCAAGAACAATTCTCTTGTCGTATATGAAGATTAGCTGCGCCGCACACCAGAGGTGAAGTGCACCCGCCAAAACCTCACTGCTTCTCATCTCTTCACCATTGTACTTGCAGAACCTTCATACCCAGATATTAATGGCCGTCCGTGTGGAATTTGATGACAAGACGGTTGTCGAATGCAGGTTCAATCCTTTCGCAAGCCGGTCCAAACCTGAATTTTTGGTTGGCGCCTTCTCCATGACATTGCTTCCCAGCGCCAACCCAATTTGGTGCTTGTACCTCCAACTTGCTTGTACCTCCTACGATATATATTATATCTCGACCTTAGATGACTCGCAATTTTGAAAGAATTCATGATGCGACTTTTATTCCAATGCTCGGATCGTAGAATAGGGCGCGGTCTAACTCTTTGATACGACACTGAGGGATGGTAGGATCGAGGTTCGAATTGCGCGACGACATTGGAAATGGGTATCCGTAAATAAGAAAGAAATGAATCCAAACAGATCTGACTAGCATTGCGAGTTCCAATCGACGTTAGCAGGTATCTCCTTCATGATGATAATATACCGACATATGCACATATGTACAAAGAATAGACGTTGAGTCTGGTGGTTGTAATTGTTTATCCTATTGACCTTTAGGCTTGGCGAGGCTGAAGAAAAGTAACCTTAACGCTGTGCAGCTGCAGCTTCTAGCAAGGAGGATCTCTTATCTCATCTCATTCAAGGGAATTTAAAGAGCTTAACCATAATATCATAATATGCGATGAAGCCGTCAGATCAGCGAACCAGAATCCCGCAGAATAAAAAAAACTGTGCTTCAGCTCTAATGTTACCCCTCTGACTAATCCTAATCCCCGAACTTCTCAGAGCACACCGCCTTACTAGTTAATATTGGATCTTCTGTTCATCAATCATTTTGATGGAACTATACTGTTAGACACTTTTGCATTCTATTTTTATGAGAATCTTGCACCCGACCTTGTACCTGTGCATAGTTCGAACATTCAGCTACTCTTCCTGCCAATAGTTCTAAGTAGCTACTATTTGGATTCGGGTTATCATGGGATATCCACTTTCTTACTGCCATTCAACGAATCACCTCGATCGTTTACAGGCAAGAGTTCGACCTACGTGTTCAAATAGTGTTTCCTTAAATACTGGGAACGGTAAAGTGCCGAGATATATAGGCCCTCGAAGTTCTAGGACCTGATCTTCTTCGCATGCATGCAAAAAGGCTGCGCTTATTCCTATTCACGTGTATTAATTAGTATATCAAATTCATGGAGGGTTAAAGTACCGGCCAGCTACAACCAATTGTTGACCCTGCCTCTTCAAGTCCTATAAAACTGTGCAACTTAGTGCACAATTTGTTTTCACATTAGCCAGTCCATTTCTGGGATTTGATAATCAATATTTTCTTGTCCATCAAGGCTAGAATATGTAGATCCTCAATATCACTATCACATTCACGCGATAGACTTGTAAATTCAAGACTTCGTCGTCATATCTTGAGAAGGATAAAGATCTATTAGTAAGAGTTCCTTTCCCTCTCAACTAACCATCATCTCATCATCTCTCCATCCATCAAACATCAACAATAAACAACATCTCACACATTCCAACTCTCACATCAACCAAAATCACCACTTCCAACCCACAAACCCTCAAATTGCAATTCACAACCACAACACTCATCATCCTCCTCAGCGCCCTCGGAGCCGCTTCTCCCCTCCAACCACGTAAATCCGATCTCTGCAGCTCCGCTCTCGACACAGCACGATGCTGCGACATCGACGTTGATAATATTGTTAGCTTCAACTGTGTTCCTCGTATGTTTCTTCCTCATACTTATACTTATGTCTACAAATGCCTGTGAGTTACTAAAGAGATTTATAGCATTCGCCGCCCCGTTGTACTACTCCTTCAGCTTAAGCTTAAGCTTGAGATTATCATGGACTTGTGCATGTTAATGGGGTGTGAATGGGGATAGGGATTAGTGCAGCAGATTTCTTCCGGGCAAGTTATTTTCAAGAGGAAGGAGGACAGTACGATGGATTTAATTTTTGCACGATGGATAGGATGCTAGTTTATTTCATGGTTCACGCGAAGTTTAATAATGAAAATGATTATATCTCCAATCCCTTCTTTGGTCTGATCTCAAAGCCACATTTCATTTCACTTTTTTTTTTGGATTGATTGGTTGATGCTTTACCTACTCGAGACTCTGGTGATACTCTAAAAATGATTAATTAAATATAAGCAAATGTTGTTTACTAAATCCTTTGTCTTTTTGTGTCCTTTGTTCCTTTGTTTTCTTTGTTTGCTTTGTTTCCTTTGTTTCCTTCATTCCCTTTGTTTCTAAATCCTATTATATAAAATGATAATAATAATTCTTTAATTTCAATTCGGTTTTCTAAAGAATCAAAAACCCCGTAACCATCTATAAACCATTACAGGATGTGTTTGCGAGCAATATGCTTTTATGAGTTTTGTGGTCAACAACCATACTCTTACATTTTGTACTCCTGTGTAGAGAAAGGAACTTGCGAAAATATACATACAGTAACTCACCCTGAGAATGATTTCTGCCCCGAATGCTACATGCTGGATGATCCTAGGATAGCCGAAGGATTCAACCCCACCGCTCGACAAGAATTTGAGGACCGTTGGAGATTCGAACTAGCCCACTTTGAAGAACTCAATGCACTGGAAGACATCGATGGCATATTTGCTCGAGCCGATGCCTTTAAAAGAAAATCTATCAAAGAGGAAGAGAGGGAAAGCCCTTTTGTCTTTTGCTCCTCAGGAATTCTCAGCCGTGATGTTATTCAACATCTTGAGCGGCTGCTCTATGGCCGGCTTCTGACGTATTTTTGGTCCAATGTCCTGAATGGACGAGGACAGGAAATATCAAGAGAGCGCAGGATGATAATTATACAGTTACAGCAAGCCCTACTTTACAGTCGTCTATTCACGGATATACAACATCAAGCGATGGCAAACGGAGATATGGGAAAATTGAGACAATCAATCAACGCGGGGGCACCGTGGATCACCACGGTTGTCACCGACCCTGCGCTTCTCGATGAAGACTGTACAATCTGCAAGATGGAGCGGCTCAGCAGTAGGAAAACTGTAAGGCTTCCATGTAATCATATGTATCACGAAGACTGTCTCAAACGTTGTGTCGAAATAGCTACTTGCCCCTACTGCCGGTCGAAAGAAGCCCGTGGTGAAGAACCCAAAATATCGGCGCCAGCAGCAGGTCCTATACCTGAATGGCTTTTTGCGATACATCCTTTTCATCGCCGCGACATCCGACGTCCTTCTCTTACATACGAAGAAATTGAAGCATTGACGGGCATTTACAATGATGCCAGCGACAAAGCCTGGAAGTTATCTGAGCCTCTCGAGCCGCACTATAGGAAACTTTCGGGTATTAGACAACGTATAGACATACTAGAGCGGAAAATCGAGGGTAGCTTTTTCGACATTGTTCAAAAGAAGTTGGATAAATTGCCCGATGCTCAAGTAGAAATGATTCGTCAAGCTCAGCGATTAAATGATGGGATGAAGTTGAAGGTTAACTACTGGGGCTTG
This sequence comes from Sclerotinia nivalis, assembly GCA_029531795.1. Taxonomy (NCBI): domain Eukaryota; kingdom Fungi; phylum Ascomycota; class Leotiomycetes; order Helotiales; family Sclerotiniaceae; genus Sclerotinia; species Sclerotinia nivalis. The sequence continues at coordinate 1,880,861 of JAPEIS010000013.1, forward strand.
CAACACTTCAAGGCTATTGGGAGGACCAATCAATTCGATAAGACGGATTTTGTTCATAGACTCAACCTATACCAAGAATGGATTTACGCGAAATACCTTGATTCAGACGAAAAAAAAAAGCAGGCCTCAGGAAAGGCATTGGATGAAGTTTACGCGCCTCTCAAATTCCTCTCGTCTGACGATTTGTTGGAGCTTTCCTCTCTTAGACTCGATGAAGAAGACGCAGTAAAAACGCTATATACGGCTGTAGATCAGTGGAGGGTGGCTATATATGCGAGGCAGGCTGCAGAGGAGAACTGGAGTATATATCTTGGTGATAATGAGGATGTAGCTTGAAGAGAATTTCCATTAAACTAAACCTCTTCTCGGAGGAGGTTGATCGGATAATAAATAATATAATATTATTATTTATTAAATAATAGTGGAAGACTTAATCGTATTTAGCTTCGGAGTGATTGAATATATGAATAATAGTATAATATTGAAGTTAGAACTATATAAATATTGAAACTGATCTTGATCTGCTTGCTTTTTCGAAGAATTCTTTGAAGAAAATCTTCGTATTTATAGATTTTAATGAAATTCTATACTATTCTGGGATTATAAATAAGATCGATTTAAATCGAATCTTATAGAATCATTTTATATAATAAAAAGAAATAATAACTAATAATATTCAACCTAAGAAAAAGAAAATTCTATCTGTTTTCATTTCATTCTATTCCATTATAAATTATTCTGATATAATATATGATCGAAATTTTATATAATAATAAAATTTGATAATATTAAATCATATTATCAATACATCACGTGATCATACTACTATTGGTTCGGTAAATATTATTAAGTGATTTAATAACTTATTAGGAATTCTTACACCTCTTGGAACGGATATTGCGAAGGGTAGAAGGTGGAAGTATTATGTGAAATCGTAGAATGAAATCATCGGAATGCATATATTATGGGGTTAGAATTTAATTTTTGGTTGTGGCAAGCTATCCATCCAAGATGTTCAAAGGATCCCAAGTAATCTTAGGAGTCGTTACTAATTGCTAGCTGCACAGTGAAGGTGAATGAGCGTTTGTATTGTAGTAGTGATTAAAATTTCGAGTTGTAAAGGAGCGTATTATCTATAAAGCTGTATCCTGCAGCGTGCCAATCTCCGAGCTCAATAGAAACCACTCGAATGTTCCTACCCCATAGTGTAACCGCCCGACTCATTCCATTATCCCCCACATAAAGTTCAATAAATCTAGCCAGAACCGTGGCCGGCGGGCAGTAAAGCTAGAAGGGCAGCAGCACTCTCGGCTCGCTTGACTTCTTCCTCCGATGGCTCACGTTTTGAAGAGCCATGACCGGCTGGAAGAAGAGCAAGAAGACCAGCAGCAGTATCAGCCCTTTTCTCATGACCGGGCGGAAGAAGAGCAAGAAGACCAGCAGCAGTATCAGCCCTTTTCTCATGACCGGGTGGGAGAAGAGCAAGAAGACCAGCAGCAGTATCAGCCCTTTTCTCATGACCGGGTGGGAGAAGAGCAAGAAGGCCAGCAGCAGTATCAGCCCTTTTCTCATGACCAGGTGGAAGAAGAGCAAGAAGGCCAGCAGCAGTATCACCTCTTTTCTCATGACCCGGCGGGAGAAGAGCAAGCAGATCAGCGGCGGAATTCGCTCTCTTAGAATCTTCTTCTGGTTCACGCTTTGATGAGCCATGACCTGCTGGGAGGAGAGCAAGTAGAGAGGCAGCATCCGCTCGCGTTTCGATATTTCTTTCAACCGCAGAGGCAGCGAGGGAAGTGAATTCGGCTTGGCCGCGTGCTGTTAGGTGGTCGAAATCTACACCAGCGGCAACAATTGCAGCGTGGAGATCTCCAATGGGCATACCTCGCCCAGCTAAAACTGGAGCAGCAAGGGAGGTAGTGGCGAATGCGACCAGCGCAAGAGAAAGAATGGATTGATTACGCATATTGAATATCGATGGTAATATTAAAAAAAAAGGACTGAAATAGAAGAACTTGTAGATTGATGAAAGAATACGAAATAATTGTGTGAGCACCGCCAAGGAAGAAGGGAAAGTTTCTGTGCGGCTTCGAGTTTATATACAAGGCAAAGCAAACTTGTGTTCCAATCGCAACTATCCAAATATGTGTATAAGCTTACACCGGAAGAGTTCCAGGCAGATCGATCTAAATTCATGCAAAACTTCATGGATCATGTATCTGACAAAATGTCGTTTCAACATTCAAGCTTTTGGGGCTTTGACTTCCCGTTTGCTTCCGCCATCACTCTTCTCAGCGATGTCAGTGCGCATGTAATCGTACTTTTAAGAAACGGAACGCGTTTGAAACGACCTGAGAATCCCAAATGCAATTATCTCTTATCAAATAGCGTATCAAAAATCTCAACGTTCATTGGATCGCAGCACTTTTTCTCTGCGGGTTTTTCCGACGAGCTTGAAGCTTATCCAAAATGATCACTAGTTGTGACGATCAAAAATTGTGGAAACAAATGTAGCAAGCATATCCAGGCCATTTATTTCCTTTTGCGCTGTTGTCATGATTGACGACGTACGCGTCTCTTGTTCTAGAGTCGTCAACTAGATGAATCCTTTCCTTTTGGCAAGTCTGTCCGGCACAAGATAGATACATTAGAAAATGCGATTGGGTGGTAAATTGAATTGAGGCGTGGATCCACGGGATGTATGACTCGAGATCATACAGCTTGTCATAGCAGGGAGGGAAAGATAGATGCATACATTTCAATTATGGAAGAGGCAGAGGCAGAGGATTAGGAATTAGCGAAGTGTGTATGAAAAAAAAGGCGGTGACCTTATCGGGTGTGGCAGAGAAAAGGAGTAATTTGCTGCCACACCCCAACCACAATTTCCCACATGTTTGTCAACCGCAAGCAATCGCAAGCTCGCATCGTGACTCCATAAATCTCTCAGTGGGATGGAAAGTGAGGTCCAATATGGAAGTTTCTAGTAGATAGTCTCCGGTATGGCTGTCTTCTTCGTCAACTCACCATGCAATCAGCTGTACAGCAGAACCATGGACAATCTCTAAAGGCATTCACATAGGACTTCTGCATGACTATAGATCAATCAATCATAATGATCTATCATCAAGGACTTCCAAATGATATGTGTGGTTACTCAAAACTCCGAAGGATACGTTGAACCAACCCTCCAGCAATATTTTAGAATGGAAACAGCTGGGACTAATATACACGTTATGGTCATCAGATCTAGATTTTGTGAGTGTGCGTTTCCATCTTTAGACAGTCAAGTATTATCAAGATGCTGCAGGAGTTTACAACTAGCCGTTCACGGCTTAATGTGTGGCCTTTTTGCTTGTCCATTGTAAAGCATTACGACCAAGGCATTAATTGTGGCTCAACTGGTACGTTGTTTTGTGGCACAAAGATTTCTTATCAATATTGGTCGCAAAAGGGATGAGCGGAAGGGAGATGAAGGAAGAGGGAGAATGAATGATACTTGGGGTAATAAAAGGGATGAGCGGAAGGGAGATGAAGGAAGAGGGAAAATGAATGATACTTGGGGTAATAAGGGAGTTAGACAATGAAGGTCGCTTCAAGAGATGCAATTTGTAACTTGTAACCATGAAAACTCATGGGTGCTTCTATTTCAATGTGAACGCTGGTAAAATGGATACGCTAATTCTGCAGTACTCGCAAAAGCTCTGCATAGAGCCACAGAGTAGATATTTGCATAGAGGATGTGGTGTATGAAAAAGGAGACATATAGACCCAATTTTCAAATCCAGCGCCCAGAACAAGATTCAATAAATGGGAAAATTTGAAAACAGAAGACGCTTCATTACAGTCATATCATCATATCAGCGCGCTTGGCCAATCTTCATACATCAAATCTTCATCTGCTTCATCATTCTCTGCAAGCCCTCTTCAATACCCAAAAATGTCTCCTCCATTAACCCCGTGGGTGCACTTATATCACCAGGCTGCATCAAGAAACAACTCCTTACCCTCTCGTACAAGTACTCAGACAATTACTGAGCTCCTTTGCTATTATCTCGGAGAATAGTCTCCTCTGACCCGCAATATCGATTTTGAACGTACCGAAATCGAGTTGCGGAAGTCCAAATGTATTTGAGGCTGGAGAATTGGGATTCGAAGATGTGTTTCGGGGAGACGGGATGGAGGGGGATCGCTTGGTAAGATCATGTTGCGTGAACATGACGCAGGCTTGTGAATAGAGGTCGTGGATATGCTTTAAAGTGATTACGTAGATCATGAGAAGCGTAAAATCCACGGATGGAGATATATTGTAGCTATTATCGGGCTGGCTTCCAGAGTGAACGGATGGATAGTCTTCCGGGCTAGTACTTCTTGCTGGGTTTAGTGCCGGTGTGCTGTCGAATATTTGGGATAGCTCCGATACTACGCTTTTATTGGTCGCGAGGATTACATCGAGAGACAGTGACGAAGGATCCCGAAGTAATTTTTGGAGTTTGCTGATCATTGTGAAGCATTTTGACGTGAACCGGCAAGAAGCTTCAGATGATGTGATTGGGGGAGACATAGGAAAGGGTAGGTGTTGAGATCGGGCCGTAAATGGGAGGGAATCATCTCGTGTATTCTGTGACATGTGATCCATACTAGTATGATTCCTATTCATCTGACCCGTCGTGGGGTGAGAGGTGAAACCACGATTAAAACCGGAATCTGCATCCAACGAAGCACTATTCTCCGAATAGTCATGCATCTCACCGGAGTAGCTGTTATGATGCCGTATTGAAACTGTTGGGCGCGTATACAGCTGGGACTGAGACATCCATGGCGTGTCTGTCTGAGGCTGTTGAGGTTGTTTGTCAGATGACTCGAAATGAGGCCGTTTCTGAAAGAGATGTGGCTCGGGGATTGGTGGAATCGGCACTGGACTTGTTCTTTGCCTCTTGGGACTCCTGAAATCATGATGGGAGTTGATAGTGGTGGGTACTTCATGAATTGAAAAATCAAGTTCCGAATCTCCATATCCAGAGTCATTCGTAGTACCCACACTGGAGGTTTTCTCAAGCCCTACCGAGTTGAAGACGTCTTGTCCTTCATCGGAACCAAAATCCCATAAGAATTCATGTTCAATCATAGGCGTGTCTAGATATGTCTCCATATTTGACAACCTCGACGAGAAATCCTCAGGTGAGGAGCTCACGGTAGCTTTGCCATGGTTTCCCTCCGGAAGAATGTTGCAGTCGCATTGCTTAGGTGAACGACTGACATTGATACTATCTTCCACAGATGCCTCATTTTGATCGTTGCCCGAATGATTGCCGACAGCTACGTCTTGTATGACTTGTACAGTTGCCACTGGTACCATTGGCGTTTGAATATGCAGCGTCTGATCACCAGATCTGATATAAAAATTATTAGCGGTCGGTTTCTAGGCTTGGGTGAGTATGAATTTATTTAGGCTCACTTGCCTAGAATCCGCACCAGTAATTGCTGCATCCTTATTAGGGGATGTCCGCCTACGATGGCCTTGCACTTTCCCCACCATGGAAACACTGTAGGTGCATGTTTGTTGGTTGCATACACATCGGCGACATCCTGTGCGTTCTCCGCTACACCTGACCTACTCGAAATGAATACTTTGAAGGGACCGGGGAGGATTTGAATATTCCTGACCTTAGACGCATGGCATTCATTACAAGCATGTCGTAGCTTTGGGGGGGGTTTTGTGGTCTATTGTTTGGAGCCATGATTAGGATGAGTCTCTGCACAAAATTGAAGACAGTTCGGAAGGGCCTACGGTGACATCTTGAGAAGAAGTTTGAGTGAATTTGGATGTGGGAAAATTTGTTCTGGACTCCTGATGGATAAAACGAGGACTTTCTGAGATGTCTTCTTTGTAGTTTACTCACGGATATTGGAATCAAATTAAGGACTCTTTCGACTGCCACGATCCGCCAATTTCTGCGCTCTTTTTTGATACAACGGATTCTGAAATCCATCAATATGTCGAAAGATTTGAAATCCGTGTAACGTACCCCCCGGTAATGTAATCATCAAAATTTATGCTTTTGAAAAGGAAGTGGAGTAGTTCTACGTGAAGGGCGTAACGTAATCTTTTACAAAACAACTGTATAAACTCATCTACGGCGGAACATACTAAACCTATTTCAATCTTTAACTTTTTTCGAAGCCGAAGCAAAAGTGGAATAAAAAAACATCTATTTAAAATGATTCTTCCAATAGAATTGATCGAGAGTACGAAGTAAGAAGTAGTCTTATTTAAAATAGGCTTAATGTGGTTTGGTATATTCTAGTCTTGGTGAGTTTATTTATATGTTCGGTACTTGCCAGCCAGAAAGTGTAAAAGTCCGACCCTAGGTAACGTCAAAACTCGGCAAACTTAGGTACGCTATCACTTAACCGAGAAATCGCCTTACCCATAAGGCAAAATATCTGATTGGAAGAAACCCTCTGAGTGGATCACCTCAACTTTAAATTTTGCTCAATTCTACTCCAATTTTATTGACACCATGGACTATACTATATTGGGCAGTGCAAGCGATTCATCCCGCAAAACTCTATTCTATATCGGTGATAGCCTGCCTCAGTTCACCGAGTTTTTGACGGTACTTGACACATACATCATACGAGGGTTGTTGGTAATTGTGATTGGCATCATAGCCTCTTTCAAGATGTGTGTGTAGTAGGGGTGGATTTCAAGGGTATAAATATATGACTAGGATCGGATCTGATGCCTATTAGGGCATGGTGGTTTAGTGGTAGTATCAATCAATATTACTTTTATCCTATTTTCTGTATGTGCTGCACTCTAACTCTTCCGGGATCTTGATTGACGCTGCAAATCAGTGCCTAGATGGGTTAGCAAAGCCAAAACCTTATTATTCAGCGGAGCTAGACGTAATTTGAGGCTCAGAAAGTCTAAACCTTAAAAGTGCGCTTTCTGTAATGTCAACCTTGGCATAAACCTTATTTGGTGACGACATCTGCACTTAAGCCTTAAGCGGGTGGTCATACCTTATGTGTGTGTGTGTGTGATATTTTTCGTCTGAGGTTTTTAGGCCATAAATTCCCAATTGGGACAAAAGACGCCAAAGGAGGAAGGCCTTTGGGTTTCTAACTAGCTAGACTAAGTTTACTAGTTTAATATGTGCTAAATGCTTCAATAGGGTTTATATGATTGCTGTTGTGTATTGAGTTAATTCCTTAGATAGATATTTCGGCTATCCTCCTCAATACAGATAGATCCCTCGAATCCTGATCTCCTTTTTTTCGTCATCGCACTCGAGCTTTTTGATATGATTTTATATATATAACTTTTTTTTTTTTTTTTTTAACTTTCCAAATCAAAATTCTAATACTTTATACAAGAAAACCCCCAAAATAACATAAAATAAAAGAAAATCAAAACAAAAATTTTTTTTTTTTTAATCAATAAATTGTACAGGGGATCGAGGATATATATCCTAATAGAACCTTATAGATTTGAACTAAATTGCTAGTTTCGTTGTTCCTTCTGTAATTCCCAAGAGATAAGGGATGGCTTCAGATAGCGGTAACTTTGAAAGAGTTTTTTGAGCATTTCTAATTTTACAAAAGTAAAAATGAAGAGAGGATTTTCTTTTTTTATATAAATATAGTATATAAATATCTTTGTGATTGAAGTGGTTATAATATACTACGAAATCACTGTATTGAAATCTGGTTGCTAGGATATATTCTAGTATCATTCGATCAAAAGAAAACATAATCGATTTGTTGTTATAAATTATGAAAAGATTATTGTAGTTTAATGGTATTGTATTTGTCTATAATTTAGCTCTTGTTGATTTGGTATTCGTTTTAACAATTCTTTTCAAGAAGGCAAAGATGCAAATAGGATTGGATAGAAAAGGAAATATTGTTTTTTCTTTGGTTGCTACATTTGTTGCTTCGTTTTCAGGGATATTTAAATGATCAGGGATTTATCGAATTCGAATTGAGCCAGGACGGGTATATAGCAAACAAGGTCTGAAAGGCTAAGCGGTAATTAAAGTACAGAAGTCTTCGAATATAGCTTGCAAGGATTCTGTCGAATAAAAGTATAATTATATAATGATCTTTAGATTATCCAAGAAGATTTAAAGATCTGTAGCGAATCTGTTTGAGGATAATAGTATTACAATTTGTATACCTTTTAAAATTGTAGTTATTTCAATATCGAAGATTTCTGTATTATAGCCAAATAAGAAAACTTGTCGATCTATTTACAAATTGTATTGATAAATTATTGAATCACCTTTTATAGAATCATTCAAAGCTTCATTTTTCAAATCATCAAAGAAAACCTGTAAATCGCTTACTGAGATTGTAAATAGGAATCTTACGAAATCCTTGATTGTTTATACTTTTGAACGATCAAAAGAGCCATTAATTCGGATTTCTGTAGCAATATATAATTTTTTGATTCTTCAAAAAAAAGAACAATTGGATTAATATATTCTGCTTTTGGGAAAGCTAGAATTAACCTTAAGAATCTTGATTCAATAATTCTAGTTCTTTTAGCCAGGATATTTTTGGTTCGAATTCGAAAAGGATGATTAGAATCAAACCGAGCAGTTCGAACAGCGAAGATTTGTGAGATCAAATTGAATTCAATCTCAGAAGGCATTAGATTTGATTCTTTGAACAGGATTGTAATATTGGTTATTGTCACGGGTTCGTAACCCGTTCCTAGCTAGTCTGCATGGCTGCCTAAGGCACCCATCCCCCATATAGTCGGCGCTCTTCCTAGCACCTTCTTCCTTCTTTGTAGAATATCATTATATCTTAAAGCATCCTACCATTATTGTGATAGTATATTCTACCCTTTATAAAGACTCTACTGTTGAATGGGAAAGACAGCTCAGTTTTGCCAAATAATCAATTTCACGAAATATTCGGAAACTTTGATTATCAATACGTCGATAAATAATAAACAACGCTTTAATTCGATTCCAATCCAGATCCAGATCTAGATTCAGATTCAGACCCAGATTCAGATTCAGACCTAGACTTTGATTTAATTAGTATTACGTCATTATATACTCGAAATCAAAGATCCTACAATTATACTTTAGTTTTTAAGACTGTTTTAAATAATCTATCATTATGTTGGATACCATTCAATCAATTTCATCAGAATTATCGATATCCCTAGTTCGATCAAAGATAATACTTGAATTCCGAGAGTATATTAAATCTGTTTTCTTTAATTATTAATGATTTGTATATGAACTTTCCAATGTTGAAGATAGAGATCTTAAAGATTCAATTCCTGTTTCCGATATGTTTATTAATATATAGAATCCTGAAGTTATTATATATATATAATATTTGTTCAGTTTCATAAAACGAATGTTAATTCAAGTAAAACAATACCGATAAGAAATATATGCATTATAAAGAGATCTGCAATTAAGCAATATAGTTAATGCAAGATTAATGATTTAGAATTCTGCTTTTCGGGAATAATTTGATTAATCATTTATCGATGCAAATCTTATTGTATCAATTTATCGATTATGATAAACTATGAAGAATCCTGAACTATTCAAAGGTGAAAAAACAGGTCTTTTGATTCGATAAAGCAAATACGAAGATTAGAAAATAGATTTATATATCTATTGGAAAAACGATTCTATAGTTTTCGTTATAGAACAAAAGAAATTGTTATATATGGTTTCGCTTTTGAAAGGAATAGTTTGATAGAAAAGATGAAAGGATATTGAAGGAATTATAGATGATATATCGGAATTTATTATTGTGGATGTATTCCTGAAGAAACTCGATGATCTTTATATTTCAATTGATGTTGAATGTAAGGCAGTAATCAAATTCGATAAATTCAAAATGAGTGACAAAACTCTATTTTCCTCTTTTTATTTATAATTGGAATATTTAGATGTATTTAGTGGAAAGATTCTCCGAGAAATGATTCTTGTAATGAAACAAAAAGTTATCGACGAATTGAAGGTATTGGTAAAAGGCGATTCAAATTTTTGCGAACTTATTGATATTGAAGGATAAAGAAAGAAGTTCCAAATATGGAGTCAAAACTGTTGGGATAATGAGTATTACAATATAAATTTTTCGAGATCTAATTCAATTTATATTCAATGATAAGTATTGCTAGTATTTTATATTCAAGGCAACCCTATAGATCTCGATATAATCAGAATCCCAAAACAAATATAAAGAGAATATAAATACTTTTATGATCTATATTATTTTTGTAAACAATCTAAATATCGAGTTGTAGATTGTAAAGCAAAGAAACAAGTTGATGTTATAAGAAATACAAATGGATACAAAGGTATTTCTTATAGAAATAGTTATTTGAGAGATAATTATCAATTATATCAAAATCAATAATACTGTTCGAGTAGTTCAATCAATCGAGGTGGCTACCAATGAGGAGGATATCAAGTATAGTTTCAAGCTTAATAATATTATCTCTTTAATCCAATTAATCGTGGAAGTTTTTAATGAGGTAATTATCAAGGTTATAATAATCATCAATAACAATACTTTAATATATTCATCAAATTCGTTGAAAAAGAAGTATTAGCATTATCAGAAAGTGTATCAAATATACCTTCTTGTAATACAATATTATCGCTACCTATATCTATTCAAGAGTATTCAGGAAAAGTTTAATTTTTGCGATAAATCGTTCGTGGGGGTTATCAAGGGATACAGAATAGATACGATAAATAATAACTAACAAAGAATCTTTATAGTTCAATTCTATAAATAGCAAATCTTTACTTATTCAAATTATTATATTCTCAATATACTTCTTTCCCTTTAATATAACCAGCTTGATTGATAACGGATATTCAGGAAAGGCATTCGCTAATCGTTCTTTCGTTGACCGAAATAATATCTCAATTCGACCCTTATTATATCATTGTAAATTCTGTTTGGTAGATAGAAACACTATAGATATTATCATTGATTATTTTGTAATGAATATAGTAATAGAATAATATAAAGAAATATGATTATTCTTTGTTACAAAATTTTCCAAAAAAATTCTAGTTATTTTTGAGCTATTATAATTATAATGCTATAATCCATATATAAATTAGCAGGATATAATTCTCTTTTTCAATTCTCAATATTGTATAATTTATTGTTGCCTTTATAGTACATTCGATTCAATACAAACATCAACAATCCCTTTATCAATATATATAAACCAAATATACAAAAGTAATATATCTACAAAATCATTTATCGATAAAATCCTTGATATATTATTTTTAATTAAAACTTTCTTTTTTAATGTAAAAAAGAATCCTTTTCGATATTTATCATTATTTATTGAAGACGAAAACGAAGACGATGAAATATACACTCAAAATTTTAAGACGGTCTTAAAAAAGCCATCGGAATAAGATTATAATGAATCAGTTTCTATAAACGAAAGTTATAAATCGATAGAAGACTCTGGAATCGATTTACAAATCGATAAGATCTTGATACCCGGTATAAATTATTATTATATAAAAGTTTGCAATAAAGGAATATCATTTCAAGTATAAATGATACCGAATCGATATTCTATTCAGTATAAATTTATACAAAAGATCGCTGGATAATATTAACTGAAGTTAATATTAAAGAATGAATCTTTATCATTACTATTAATTCCAATCCCAAAAAAGCAGATCGATGTTATTTTCAATACAAAACCAGATTTAGATAATATTTGTTAATTACAAGCTACTAGTTTTATATTTTTTTATCAATAGAATAAAGTGAAGATTATATACCTTATATAAAAGAAATTAGATCGAGTAAAAGAGATTATTCGATAAAAACATTTATATAAAATAATAATGATTCTAGTTTTTCAGGAACAAGATTTCAAGGATATATTATATGGAAAAGACAATATTGTTGATATATTAATCAAAATATCTCCAAAGTTTTATGATTTTGTTTACTATTGTTATCAATTAGAATACCTTCGAAAAATAACAGAGATAGATATCGAGAAATTCCTCAATAATAAATCATTATTCAATGATAACGAAATCAAAGAAAAACTCCTTTTGTAACTTCAAAACAAATTATCTGTTTTCCTATTTCGTTATACAAATATATTTCCTCTACGATGGATATGGAATCACAAGATAGAGTTAATACTTAGAAAAAAACCTTCATATTTCAAAAATCGCTCTTTGTATCACGGAGGCAGCAGACAGGATAACAGAAATCACTTTTATTGATAAGATGTAGTTCGAAGAGCTACGTTTCTATAAAAGGAATAGTTCCTTAAACATATTTATGTATAGCATTAGCCCCGACCGGGGTTAACCTACACTTATCCGAGATTCGACTTTTATGGGTCGGAACCCAAGTGGTCTCCGTATACTATATACAGGGACTTTATGATAATACTCCCCTTTTTAAAATCGAACTTTGTTGAGACGATTAAGAGGACTAGGTTTATCCGGATAACGATAATAATAATTACGAATCAATTCTTGAGTATTCTCCAAATACTTTGTAGGCTCTTCGGTAAGCATATCATAGTCTATCCATCGGACAGTATACTTCAGACAGGGATCATTACAGCCCCGACATTCCCATCAGAAATCCAGGACTTCCTCTACATCGAATTGCTCAATGCCTTCAACTTCGATAAAAGGAAGAGGTGGGTTGTGTTGATCGGGAACAAAATCATCATTGACAGAATACAACAGATTAATATAAAAGATCGAATGATTCCTTATAAAGATAAAAAGCTTCAGTTCGTAAACGTACGAATTTATACCCTTCAGAATTCGAAAGGGATTTAAGTTCTTCTAATCTAGTTTCTTCTGAAGACAAAGAGTTCGGATATTCTTAACATTAAGCCAGACTAGATCTCCAGATTGGTATCGATAAGCAAATGAACAATAGGAATCAGCATTCTTCGAATAACAGGCTTGACTAACGATCAATTCGATCTTCAAATGATCGACAATCGACTTCATCTTTTTGACGAATTCCTTAGCATCCAGGACTCCAGGGCGATCGGAGAACACGACAGGTTCGAAACCCATTCGAGGATAGAAACCGTAATTGGCAAAGAACGGCGATAAACAAAAGCTTTCGGATCAGACAGAGTTAATCGAGAATTCGACGATCGATAGCCATTCGGACCAATCGTCCTGCAGATAGGATACATACAAACAAAGGTATTATTCGAGCATTGCGTTCGCCCTTTCCGTTTGTCCATCGGTTTCAAAATGATAAGCTGTCGACAGCTTCGAAACAGTATCTAATCGTTTACAGATATGCTTCCAGAAGTCAAAGATAAACTGAACTCCACGATCAAATATAATAGTCTGCAGCAGACCGTAGAGCTTCCATACATACTTCAGGAACAAACGGGAGACTTCTTCGGAGTTACAGGTTCCTCAACAGAACAAGAAATGCTTCATTTTGGTCAATCGATCGACTACAACAAATATCGCATCGTACCCAAAACTTTTCAGAAGATGAATGATGAAATCGATTGAGATATCTCTCTAAACTTGTTGCAGGATCGGGAAAGGGCATAAAACTCCTTCTTGTCCTCTACAATTCGGGGCAGCTCGATAGCAACTATGACAATTGCGCACCCAACAGAAGACATAATCGTAATATCCAGACCAATAATAGTTTCAGGAAAGCAGTTCGAAGGTACAGATACAATGCAGGTATCCGGCAACAGGGGAATCGTGGATCATTCGGAGGAGCTTTGCTTTCAAAGGATCGTAATTAGAAATATAAAGCTTTTTACGATAATATAATAAATCATTATTCACAATACATTCAGATAACATGATATACAAATATCTAACAGCATTCTTTTTTAAAGCCTTTAAAATCGATAGCAGAAGCGAATCGGACAGGTAAACTTCAGCGAACAAGGGTTTCAATTCTTCAGGGGATTCCAATTGTATAGATTTAGGCAATTGGACAGGGATTGGGTTATCGGGTATCACAGGTAGTTCAGATTCACAAGCAGGTAATCCAGATTCACAGACAAATGGTTCGGGATTGCGGACAGACAACAGAGTATCGATACAAGTTTGGTTACAGGTTGTAATCACGAAACAGACTTTCTTCTTTGGTTTAACAATAGGAAACAAATCTGTATCTAGATTTTCGATTTTCAGAACAATCTGATTTTGATAAAGAAGACGTTCATCCCCCTCTTTAAGCAAATCCTCTGATCTCCTGATCAGAGCATCAGATTTCGCTCTTTGCTTTCCGGGATAATACATAATCTTGAAATTAAAACAGAACAGAAATTCAGATCAATAAACTTAACGACGGTTCAATAACTTTGTTATTATAAAGTACTCCAGATTCTTATGATCCGTAATGACCTTGATCGGGAAAAAGGCGCTTTCTAATTCGGATCGCCACTCTTCGAAACAGCAGATAATTGTCAGTAATTCTTTATCATAAATCTCGTAGTTACATTCTACAATCGAATACTTCTTTGAAAAATATACAACAGATTTCAGAATCCCATCGTCATCGTATTGAAAGAGGACTCCAACAAATACATAATCCGATACATCCGTCTCTAGAATTACATCCTTTTCCCAATCAAAAAAGGCTAACACAAATACCGCCGTAAATACGGCTTTCAGACTCGAAAACGATTTCTCATAACCAGGATCCCATTGGAAAACTACATCCTTCTTAATCAGATTTACCATCGAGCAAATGATCAAAGAGAAATCGCAAATAAAGCATCAATAGAAATTACTAAACCCTATAAACATTTATACATCCGTCAGGTTCTTCGGCGTTTTCCAATCAATTATCGTCTTAATCTTGACTGGGTCCATTCGGATCCCCTCTCAGCCTACAATTAGACCCAGGAATTTCGTTTCAGGTTTCAGGAATTCGCATTTCGACAGATTGGCATACAATCCGGCTTTCCGTAAGGCGTCTAATACCTTTTGTATATGCTTTATATATTCAAAACGGGTCTTGCTATAAATCAGAATATTATCCAAATAAACAATGCAGAATATATCCAGATATTCTCTTAGAGTATCGTTAATAAATCGTTGAAACATTGCTGGAGCTCCGGTCAGCCCGAACAGCATAACCAAGGTTTCGAACAGGCCGAATCGGGTACGGAATGCAATTAGGTATTCTTGTCCTTCCTTGATTCGGATATTATTGAAGGCCAAAATGATATCTATTTTTGTAAAATACTTCATCCCTTTCAGGTTATTCAAGGACTCTTTGGTTAAAGGCAACAGGTATCGATCTTTCACAGACAGATTATTCAACGCACGATAATCTACACAGAATCGAAGACCACCATTGGGTTTCTTAACAAATAAGACAAGCAAAGCAGAAACAAAGGAACTCAATCGGATGAATCCTTTTGCTAAGTTTTCCCTTAACCATTCTTGCAAAGCTTTCAATTCGTCCCGAGACATTGAATACAGGGCTCCAAACGGTAGCTTAACTCTATCTTGTAATCGGATATCATAATCGTATAAACAATGCGGAGGTAGTTTATCAATATTACATAAAGAAAATATGTCGATCTACGAACAGAATTCAGAAGGCAGATCTTCGGGAGCAGGGTCTTCTTTTTCCTTCAGGATTCGGTCTATCAAATCGATACTAGCTTGGAATATCTTGTAGTCTCGACGGGCGTATATCGAGCAAGCTCAGATTGAAACGCTTGCTATATCTCTTTTCTTTAGTGCTTCAAAACGAAGCGGTAGATAAATAGAACAGACTTTGACAGGGATATCGGATAGAGCTCGGACACTCGATGATTGCATAGACGTATTACAGAACTTTCGGCAGAATTCGCTATCGAAGCGAAAGGTATTGGATGTAAATCCGATATAGGGATCGTACTTCTTTAGCCAAACCAACCCCAGGACAATCGGATAATGAGCTAATTCAGTAATATAGATTTTCGATCTTTTCTTATAATAATCATTGATTTGCAGATCGGTTAGAATGTAACGATCCACTCAGTTTTCGGGCAATATTTTTCCATCGAATCCAATGACTTCAAACAGGACAAGTAATTTGTATATTGGAAGCTTAATAGCTTCCACCCAACTTCGATCCGCGAAAGCATATCCTTCGCATCCGCTATCCACCATAACGTAAATAGAACAGGATCGATCAAACGTCGATAGAATAATAACAGACAATATCATCAGATTTACTCGATTGCTTGTTTCTTCAACGAAAGATAAACCTTGAGTTGCAACGACGGACAAACGTAATATACACAAGGCTTTCGTCTGACAACGACTTATACCAAGCAAACTCCGTTTCCCGAACTCGGGGAGCCGGGAAGGAACAGACTGTACAATGACATAGCATACAGTTGAATCTGGCCGGAAAACGGAACAGGGGATAGCAAAGCAAGACTGGTAAGACTAGCTCTAGCTTGCACAGGACGATTATCTAGGAACGGGCAATCTTTCACACAATGATCGGCAGATCCACAACAGAAGCATTCCCCTCGTTCGCGTTTATTAATACGTCTTTGGGAATTGAGATCCATTGGATCTCCAACAGGCATAATCGTAACGGGAGCAACAGATCGGACAATAGAATTCAGGGACGAAGCAAGGGTACAATTAACAGGATTCAGGTTTTGAATAATAATACAAAGTAACGGGACGATTGGACTACAACCGGAGCCGATCGGTCCTATCAGATACAGACAGCGATTCTCCAATGTCTGCACGAAAGCAGCGAATGTGTCGGTACTATCCGTAAAGGGCTCAACAGTAACAATCTGATTCTTCAATTCACTCGACAGAGCTTATTCTAATAAGATAACCAGAGTACTGTTGTCGTCGACCATCCCGGCTTCCAATACTAATCTTTAGAACTCAGTATAAAAGACATAGAACGATTGATTCCTCTGTTTCAGATTGATCAAGAGTTTCCGGGCCTCGACTCGTTTGTTCTGATTTCCATAAACTCTTTCCAATATTTGCAATAAATCCTCATAATCGACAAGTTTAACAAATTGTCCTTTGATATTATACAATCGAATTTGCACAACAGCAAATCCAATTAATCTTCCAATTACATAAGTCAAACGGGAATGCAGAAAAATGAAGCAATCGGAATTGACATACATTTTATTTTGTATTTGATCGACAAATCGATCAAGATCGATTTTCGTTCCATCAAACGATACAGGATCAGATACCTTCTCACTCAATTGAGGTTTCGACAGAACAAAAGCAACAGTTGGGATTGTAACAAGAGTCAAAGACGAAGAGCCGGTCAGATCGGTAGGGGTTGAAACAGGCAAAACAACAAAGACGGGATGAAGTTGAGTTAGATAGATAATCAATCTATCGTTCTCCTCTTTCCATCATATAAATACAGTTTTCTCGACTTGCAGATCGAGAGTAAGCTTTTGAATTGCGGATTGCAGATCAATCACTTCTGTTTCCATTCTTATACTGAATTCGTAAAGGAAGATAAAATAACGATACCAAATCGCAGTATCACTGGCTACAGCGATAGCGAATTCTTCAGGGGAGCCGGGCTGGCTAGACAGGTGCGGACGGGACAACATCGTAGAAGTGTCAGCACAGATAGGAAGGAGCTACATAGTATCACAAAGGCAACAAATAGAATAACAGAAATCACTTTTATTGATAAAACGTAACTCAAAGAACTACATTTCTATAGAAGAAACGATTCCTTAAACACATTTATATATAGCGCTAGCCCCGACCGGAGCTAGCCTACACTTATCCGAGGTCCGACTCCTACGGGTCGGAACCCGAGCGGTCTCCGTATACCATATACGGGGACCCCGTGACACTTTGTCCCTTCTCGAATTAAAAATAATTCGAAAATAAATCAATGATAATTTTATCAAAAGTTTCATTCGAGAATCAAGATCATAAAACACAATCTTATTACTTCTAGCAATCAAATCTGATAAAGGGATTTGTATCTATCAGGATTATTATAGTTTGAATAATATTATTATTAAAAATCGATACCTTTTATCAATTGTTTAAAAAACCCTGGATACTCTTTATAATACAAAAATCTATATCAAATTAGATATTATTACTGCTTTCAACAAACTTTGTATTGTAGAAAATGACGAATAGAAAACTGTTTTCATTATTCGATTTGGATTATTCGAATCATTAGTTATACCTTTTGATCTTTGCAATATACTAATGTTATTCTAATACTATATTAATTATACTTTGTTTGACGAATTGAATAAATACTATATTGTATATCTGGATAACGTTTTCATATACTCCGAAGATAAGAATTAACATCGAGAATATATTCGTAATATAATTCAGAAATTGCAAAATGCTGGTTTACAAATCGATATTAATAAATGCGAATTCGAAACAACTTCTATGAAATATTTAGGCCTTATAATCACAATCGAAAATATAAAAATGGATCAAGATAAAATATCAATTATTACCTTTTAGATACAATTAATATCTATTAAAAATTTACAACGATTCCTTAGTTTCGCGAATTTTTATTGTCGATTTATAAAAGACTTTTCAAAGATCTGTTATTCTTTAAATAACCTTTTGCAAAAAGGAATAAATTAATAATAGAAGAACAATTATACAATAGCATTCGAGAACTTAAAGAAAGCATTTATAACAACTCTAATACTTACTTATTTTAATTACAATAGAAAAACTATATTGAAAATAGATACTTCGGATTGGATTTCGAAAAGAATACTTTCTTAATATAATAACAATAATGTTTTATAATCAGTAATATACTTTTCTTTGAAATATTCAATTATTGAATGTAATTATGAGATTTATAATAAAGAATTATTAGCTATTATTAAATCAATAAAGGAATAACAACCGGAATTATAAAGATCTCAACAGGAATTCGAAATCCTAATCGATTATAAGAATCTAAAATACTTTACAATGATGAAAGTATTAAATCAATGTCAAATATAATGATCAGAGTTTCTATTTCAATACAACTTCTGAATTGTTTATCGATTAGAAACCAAAGCAATTCGGTCAGATGTTTTGAACCGTCGATAGAAGAATCGATCTGATAGTTCTGATCTCAACGATGAACACTTAAAAAACCGGGAGTGCATTGTTTTATCTACTAGATACCGTACCAAAAAGGAGGCAGGTAACGTGACTCCAAAAGGGTCTATATAACCACTCCAATTCAATCTAGTTTAATAAAAAATGCGCAATTTCAATTTATCATTTTGTATCCGTTTCCGGCATGTTTACTGGTGATCTATATAGGGATCTATAGATATCTAATATATTGTTAGCATCTTTTCGTTTGCAGATTCATACTTTATTCTCTTTTCGAAAAATTTTCTTTTGAATTTTCTTTTTAGGGTTGTTAATTGGCATTATAAGCTTCAGCGATTTGATTATTTCAAGGAAGCAAAATAGAGTTATTGTAGTATAGATTTGCTATCTATGGAACTACTAATTTGTGTATAGAATCCCTGACTTTTGATTTGTTTAAAGTATCGACCCTTTGTTATATCAAAACGTTTCTTTTCAAAGATCTTAATTTAGTATAGTAGTCGTATTTTTAGGAATAAGTTTAATATCGTTTTTTTATCAAAATTTTTAATCTTTCGATATCGAATTTCCTTTTGATTTCGAACCTTCGAAATATTTATATTTCTTATAATTGAGAAGTAAAAAATTCAATCTGGAGATCGGTTCCGAAACCTATTCCAAATATCGATAAATTGTTATTCGTTTTTATCGATATCTTTCTAATTTTGATTCATAAGAACAAGTATATTATATATCTTTTATTGAAGAATTTCTTTTTTCGATTTACAATCTTTCAGAATCCTTATGAATAAGATTCCTAGGATTCGAAATATATTTTTCATTAAATTATCTGAAAGAATTCAATTCGTTTCTTATTATACTTTCATTTCCTTTTTTTAATTTTTCCAATTCGAATCTTCAAATTATAAGTATATCGATATTCGATGATGCTAAAGTTAAGGAGTTTTAGAATAAGATCAATATCGATTCAGTATCTGAATTTGATCATTGCAATATATCAAACTTTGTATAGCTAAATATGATCAAAACTATTGTCAAACGAGTTATTAGAGATTCAATTTACAAATTATTTGTTTTTTTCATTATAGTTCAATTGAAATTTAAAAGGAAAGTTCAGATCTGGGCAAATAATTATACCCATTTCAAGATTATCTTTGAAGATACCGAAATAGCTACTTAGAAGAACAAACTTGTTTTCATTAAGGCCTTTCTAAATCGTTATCTTTCTTATAATAATGAAAATACAATTCAGAATGTAATGGATTCAATGAATTCGTTTGTTCAAACTAAAAACGAAACTCTTGAAAAATATTATTCACAAATAAAGGATATTCAATATAATATAGGATTCAAAGATATTCCTGCTTTTGAGAAAAACCTTGATGTTATTAATACAATCGTTCAAAAGAAGTTAGTTTTTAATTTTGTCAAAGGGCTAATCGATTCAATTCTTCGTAATTATTCTATTTCCAATAATACTATTTGTTGATCTCTTACCAAAACTTATTTATAAACGATGAGATCGTTAAAGAACTTACAGACAATATATCCAATACCAAATCTAAAGGTTTTACTAAAGAACAAAAATTCGAAGTTCTTTCTCAATAATTGAAATCGAAACCCATTTTCAAAAAAGATAATTCGAAAGGAAATTACAATTCCAATAATTCTCGAAATCAAAATAGAGAAGGAAATAATAATCGTAATAATAATAATAATCGATAAAAACAGAACAATGATTTCCAATAGATCTCCAATCAAATCCGATAGATCAATTTACTAGATCCAAAGACTTCGAAATATTCCATTGTGAATAATATAGAAGAATACAATTCAAGTAAGAAATCTCTTTGCTTTAATTATAAAGAATATAAACATTTTAAATCTAAATGTATTGGAAATCCTTTATTAATATAGTAATAAGTAATTCTTTGTATTATAATTTTATTTAAGAGTATTATTATTAGTAATCTTTTTTATATTATTGTAGAAGATTGGTTTACAGAAAAATCTGGTATCAATCAAATCGATACAATTAGTTTGAGAAAATCAGATCGAGTTTGTATCAATTGTTATAAGAAACTAAAAATTATTAAAGATATTTTTTTTTAATTGAATAGTATTTATAATTTAGATATTACTCTTTATAATATTATTCTAGATAACGAATTCGATAGTTCTTTAGATTATTTAGATCAAGGATCTTTTAATAATTCGATTAATTTTATATAAATATTTGAATAAAACTTTGTTGAAGAAATTAATTCAGATGATATTGATGATGAGGAAGATTTTGAGAATGAGATTACCTTTTATATAACAGTTTTGCAACGAAAGAGATTCCGTTCTATTGTTTTATCAAAATTTGAAGACATTCATCCTCCTCCTCAATCATAAAAAGAAATTCATAAACAGAACAAGAACCTTTTTGTATTTTATATTTATAATCGAAGCAAAAAAACTACCCTTTAGATACCAATAGCACCTTTACAATCATAAATTTCTATTTCTTCTTCAGAAATTCGTTAAGTTGAGTTATTACTATCGGAAATTCGATTATCTATTTCCCTTTTAAAGTATACAATATCTATTAGTAATTGTAAAGAACATTTTAAAGATCCTAAACCACTTTCTAATATTATTGGTAGATGAGGATAAGGGTTAATAGATTATAAAATACTTATACAATGTTTCATATTAGACTTTAAAGAAATTAACCTTTTAGATTTTTGTTAAATCTCTTTAGATGCTATTAAGTATTTCAGATATTTTATTATTCGAGAAAACTCAATTAGAAAGAAGAAATCAATGATTATTTATAAATCAAAAGTTTCCTCAACTCTTTCAGCTTCAATTCAGAATAAAGATCAGAGTAATTCTGATCAAAATGATCAATTTGGTCAATTTGGTCAATTTGATCAATTAAATCAGAATTCAATTACGAACTCAGATCTTGAGCTAATACACCCAATTCGATATGGATTTATTCAGAATCATCTGATTCATTTTTCTTTTGATCAAATTCGATAACATTTCTTTTATAAATAGAAGGATCCTAAATACAATTTATCAAGTTTCAATGCTTCTTTTAAGAACAATCGACAAATGATTGGTCTAGATAGGATTAATACTATAGATTATTCAGTTATTCCGATTATTATTTGTATTGTAGATAAAGATCGTTCTTTTCGAATTAGGGGAATATATATTTTATCAGGATTATCTTTAATAGAGATCATCATAGGCAAATCCAATTGTATTGTTGATTAAGGTTTTGATAGCAATATTGTTTTTTTTGCTTTCGTTGATCATTTAGGTTTATATCGATATAAGATTCAATTAAATAGCAATATCTTTATAGAAATTGCTGATGGAATTGATACAGATCTGAAAGAATATATTACTATTGATCTTGTAATCGAAAGAGTTCGATAAATTATTTATACTTTTATTTATTCTAATGAGGAAAATAATTCTAATAAGGATTAGAAGATTCTTTTATTAGGTTTGCTATGGTTTTATATAATCAAAAATTATATTGATATTTTTAATTCTATTCTTTTTATCGAAGACGAAGATTTGAATAAGAAAAGAATGTTTATTTAGATTTCGAAATTTAAATAATTCTTTTTTCATTAATTCATTCTATATCTAGCCGATCCGAAGTATCAAACAGCTATTCTAAATGCTGAAATTTCAATGAATTTTGAAATTGCTAGCAGAAATATTGATAATTTTGTATTCAAGATCAAACCGATTCTGAAGATGGTACAATTTGAAGATCAATAAAAATCTAATTCATCAGAAGACTCTTTCGATTCAATAGATTCCGAGGAAATATCCGAAGAAGTATTTGATTCCCTTTTTGAATCTATTTCAGAATTTCAAAGTGATTATTCAGATTCAGACGATTCACAAGATTCTTTAAACTTTTGAATCCTCAGTATGATTCAAAACTACTTTTTTTCTTTTCGAAAATCAATATTAAAGGATCTAAAGAAATCCAGAATAAAGATTTTTTATATATTCGATCTTCTCAAAGGTTTATACAATCTAGATTATTTCATTCAGTAAAGGATATACTCCTTTAATTACTAAATAATCTCGAAGAAAATGCCTTTTTAGAGATTTTTGTTGAAAACCAAAACTATAGTTTCGATTATCGAAAACGTTGTTATTATATTATATTTTCCTTTTCGAAAACTCAATTATTATATATTCTTAATGCAATTTTTTAAATGGATGGTTCATATATACTATTCGAAATTCTATATCAATTCGATTTTTCTTTCAAAGTAGATTCCAAATGTTTTAAACTATTTTCTTAAGGAAGAGATCAATATGTTTCGATCAATTAAGCTTTTACTTTTCAATCGGATTCTTTAAAAACATATGTATATTCTATAGATAAAAGACCAATTCTTCGAGAAATATTTACAAATTTATTAAATATTATTAATGAATGGTTTCAAAAGAATGAGATTGATATAGATCTTTTAATAATAGATGAACTTCGATTAAAAGTTATTCGATTTTTTTATATTTATAGAGATTTAAATATTATAAAATTAGTTTATATTCCTTTTATTCCTTTTTATATTTATTGAGTATGATTCAAATCAGATATTTTTCTTTATAAAAATAGGAAAAGATCTAGATACAATTTTTAACAAATGTTTTGGCTTAATAAGATTATATCTAAAGGGTACAAATGTTATATATATGAATATATTATAGTAATCAATAGCAAACTTTTTGATTGATCAATAATACTATTAATAATTGATAAATCAAGTGTTGAATATCCCAAGAATCTTTTTTTTCATGAATCTAATTCTGAAAAATATATAGTTTTCAATTATTCGAAAGTTATAGAATAGATACCAGATAATTATTGTATTTTATCTCAAAATGTTTATAAGTTTCTTTTTAATTCTAATTATAAGGTATATCTACAATTTGATTTGAAATATATTTATTGGAATATGCTTTTTCATTTAGAAGATCGTTATTATTTTGCTTTTTCTATAGAAGATTCAATTCAGATACAATCTACCAAAGTTCTACAAGATATTCAAATTGTTTGTTTTTCTATATTTGAGTTTCTCTATATAGTTTTTGGTTATATTCCTTCTTTTAAAGATAGTTCAATAGATGAGGAATATCCTTTTATATTTGAATCTAGTATTGAAAACAATTTAGTATTGGTCAAATTCTATATTGACGATATCTTTTCAGATTTTATAATTCCGAAAGAAGCTTATTTTAATTTAGTTAATCATATTCTTCCTTATTTTGATTTCGCTCAATTATATTTATCTTTCAAAAAATTGTATATCTTTGTCGATCAAATAAAGGCTTTAGGAGTTCTTTATAAAGTTAGTGGTATTATGATTACCAAATCTACTAGAGCAATTAAAATCAAGAATTTTTCGGTTTCTATTAATCAGATTGGAGTTCGAAGTTTTCTAATTATAATATAGATGATCCGTAAAGGTATTAAGAACTTCGTCGAGATTTCTTATCCTCTTTTCTGTCTTACAGATAAAGTGGAATGGCAATGGGGAGCTTGTAAGCAATTAGCTTTTGAATTTTTGTGAGAGAAATGTTCAGAAATAATCGATTTCTATAGTGTCGATTATACTCTTCTAGTTCAGATATATACAGATTCAAGTGTTTTCGTATCAGGATGTTTTATTATTTAGAAACGTTACTTTTCAGGATAGAATACTGGATGTTTAATGGAATATCCTGTATTATATGATTTCTTTTTGTTAATCAAAATACAAAGAAATTATAGTATTTATAAATACGAATTATTCGTTATTATTGAGTTTGTTAGAAAATATTATTATTATTTTAGATCTATTGAAGATTGTATAATCTTTATTAATCATTTACTATTTACCAGTTTCCTTTTTCTCAATTCTCAGATTAGAAGTATATATATTTGTTGAACAATAGAGTTTTCCATTTTCAATATCATTATTATTTATATTCTAAAAGTTCACAACAAAATCACGGATGCTTTTTCTTGTATTATTTTTCTAGATTCTGATTACAAATTAAATGATCTTTTAGATTTTCTAGGAGAACTATAATATGATATGAATAATTTCAAATGGATTTGGAAAGACAGTATTGAAGGCTACGAAGAATTTCTTCGTTTTCGAGAAGTTCAATGTTTATAGGAATAATCAGATTTTAAAGATCAGAATATATTCTTTATATTATTATTAAAAGAATTAATAATTATTAATTATTTTATAATTATCTCAAATAGTATTTAATATGGTTTAGTTGTAAGCAAATATAATGAGGATCTATAATATTCTTTTATATATGTTTATATAACAATTCAAACCCTTTCTGAAGATCTTTTTAAATTAAAGAAAGCAACCTTTTTTAGGTATGTCAAGAACTTTTATATGTTTGGGGGCGAACTGTATTTTTCCTTTTGTAGGGTCGATAAACGATATATCCTCAAATCTGAAGTTTCAGAAGTATTAACTTTAGTTTATGATTTAGAAGATCATTATATAGTAGAACTTACAATCAAGAAGCTTAGGAATTATTGATAACCAATACTAATTATCGATATTAAACAATATATCCAAAATTGTATGAAATATATCAAGTATAATATATAATAAAGGATATTCTATTTCAAACCTTATAAAATTGATTGTTTTTTAATTTTTATTAGTTTCGATTTTATAGAACCTTTTTCATCTATTCTAATCAATAAAACTGAGATTCTTAAAATGATTTAGCCGGTAGTTTAGAAATTTATCAAAATCGATATTACTATTCAATTAATAGATTTCGATGATGATATATTCGATAAAAAAGGTTTTATTTTTTTTTTTTATATCCTTCTTATAATCGATTACTTTTCACATTATATTTGGGCTTTTCCAACAATTGAAGTAATAAGCGTTAAAATAGTAAGATACTTAAATTGGATTTTCAATGCTTTTGGAATTCCGATTGAAGGATTTTACGATCTAGATATTCACTTCGAAAATAAAGTAATTAAACAATTTGCTAAAGAAATCGGAATGCTATTTATCTTTATAATTGTAGGAATTAAAAAATCCTCTGGAATAATTGAAAAAGGTAACAATCTCTTTCAAAAAATCCTTAAAAAGATTGATTCAGGAATCGAAAATTGGTCTATAGAAGTTCAAACTTTAATCAATTCATTCAATATACAAGAAATCGATTATCTAGAATATTCTCCTTATGAAATTCTTTTTGGATATCAATCTGTAGAATATCTGGAGATCAAATACCCTTCAAATCAACGTTTTGAAATCCAAAACTTTTTACTAAATATTACAAACCTCGATAAGGACTTTCCAAAAGAGATCCATCAATCAAAAGTCTTTGATTTTATACACAATAGAAAGCTAATTCAATAGAAAATCTTATAACAATCTGATTGAAAAAAAACATTAATCAAAGAAAAATACGATATGGATATTCGAAACTATACAGTTTTCGACCTTAATTAAATGATTATACTCTATAATAAAACATCTACTAAAAAGAAACTTCATCCAATTTATCATGATCCATTTGTAATAATTGATCCTACAGAAAATCATCAGAAATCCTATCAACTATAATAAATCAATAATAAATCTATTCATCGATCTTTTTATATCGACTATTTAAAACTTTTTAAACCTAGAATAAATCATTTACAAGTTTTATTCGAAAAAAGCATCCCTGAATACCAGAATTTACGAACTAATACTTTCAAAACAACTCTTCCTTCAACCTTACGAAACAAGAAAAGCCCTTGATAACCCAAAAAGGAAAATAACCTATAATAATAACAAAAACATTTTCAAATCAAAGCATATATTACAATAAAATCAAATAAAGTACATTTTCGATTTCAATAAAATCTAAATCATATATAAAGTCAAAAGAATCTAATCAAATCTGCACAAGGTCAAAGCTTCAACTAACCGATTAGCTAACAAAATTATATTCGAACTTCAACAAATCTGTTTTGAGAAAATTAATACAATTATAATTTTCGAAAAGATTAAAAATAAAAAGATTATCAATTTAACGATTCTTTTGAACCTAGGAAACCTCAATAAATTCATTCCTGACTAGACCACTTTCAGCAAACAGTCTTGTAGTTTTTCTTTCAGATTTTCGACCGTTTTCTTCAACCAAATCTAAACTTTATTTTCAATTCAATTCATAAAAGGTTTTAAGTATTAAATTGTTTAAAGATCTTTCCATTTTTTATATCAAAATGATATAAGCCAAAAACAGCATTAACTTAATATGATCCATTTCTTCTTTTTCATAAATTAGGAAAGTAAAAATAGTATACTAGGCTAAAAGCTAGGAAAATATCATTTTACAAAAAGACTTCTAATTCATTTAGCAAGAAAACAACATATATATAGCTTCAGAAAACCTCTGAATAAGAAAAGCATACAGGAACGCATATTGCTTCAGCTCCGGTCTAGATACCATACCAAAAAGAAAACAGATAACGTGACTCCAAAAGGGTCTATATAACCACTCCAACTCAACCTAGTTTAATAAAAAATGCGCAACTTCAATTTATCATTTTGTATCCGTTTCCGGCGTGTTTACTCTACTGATAGATTCAATATAGATCTATACAAAGAACTTACAAACGATCTTTTGTTAACTATAATAGATTGAATAATACTATTTGAAGATAAACCTATCGACGAATTTATTGATACAGTATACAACAGACCAGATATAGCCAAACAATTAATATCAGTAATCGAAGACCTTTTTACAATTAAATAACCAAAAGAATTCAGGAAAACCATACAAATAGCTATACAGAATTGCTGTATTTATAATAATAAAATCTACTATCGTGAAAAATTATGGATTCCGTTTGATGATGAACTGAAGATACAAATTTTATACAGAACACATTCATTGGGCTCTGTTGGCCACCCTGGTTGCACGAAGACTGTTGATTTGATCTCCAGAAGCTATTGGTGGCTACAGATACATCAAGAAATAAACACCTATATTCAAGCTTATGAACTTTATATTCAAACAAAATCCCCAAAATCATCCCTTTCAGAATTCCTGAAGTTGTTGCCTATTCCTTTCCAATTATGATTAGATATTTCAATCGATTACATTATACCTTTGCTAAACTATAAACACTACAATTCAATATACAAATATATATTAATAATTGTTTATAGATTAACAAAAATGAGGTACTTTATAAATACAAAATCTCTAACAATAGAAGAATTGATTAATACTTTCATCAGCTGTATTTATATATTATATAATCTCCCGGAAAATATCATTTTAGATCAAAGAACACAATTCGTATCGGAATTCTGAATACAGCTTTCTAAACGATTGGGAATAGCCCTTAAACACAATTTAGTGTTTCATTTGCAAACAGATAGCCAAATGGAATGAATCAATTCAATTCTAGAATAATATTTGTATATATTCATAAACTTTCATTAGGATAATTGAATAAAATAATTACTATTGATAGAATTTGCTTCAAACAATTTGGTTTCTGAAATAACAGACTATTCGCCGTTCTTTGCGAATTACAGTTTTAATCCATAATTGGATATAAAACCTAATAAACCCTGCCCTTTAGATATAATAATAATTCAAAAACACGAATTCTTCAAGGGAAATAAAACAATCGATAAAATAGAATATATTTTGAATTAACTTAAAGCATTTACGAAACAATCTATTGCAATCTACAAGGAATATACAAATCGGAATAGATCAGATTCGCTATAATATATAAAAGAACAAAAAGTATATATAAATACAAAAAACATAAAGATATCTTATAAAACAAAAAAGCTCGATAATAAATGAATCGGATTATACAAAATAATAAAGGTCTATCTGTATATTTGCTTGATTGAATTACCAGAAAATATATGAATTTTCCTAGTATTCTATTATTTGTTGTTAAGATTAACATATCCAAAATTTTATTTTCCAGGACAAACTTTAATTAACAAATCGGAATCGAAAACTACAAGAAATAGAATCCTCGAAAGAGAAAACGGAGAGGAAGAACTAATTTAGAAATGGATATTTGAAAGTATATTTGATAATTATAATAAAGATAGCTATCATTATCAAATCAAATAAAGATATTATATATTAATCTAGTAATCAGTATCAGATCTAAAAGGCAATAAGGAGACCCTAATCGATTACTATTGTTTACATTTCGAGAAATCTGGACCATTATTATAGATCTTGGATTATCTAGACGCTGCAATATTGTTGCTAATTTCAACTCCTACAAAGACTTTACAACGATCAACAAAAAAGAAAGTATAATTTGCTTGAACAGGAAAATAATATCTCAAATTTTAAAATAATCTTAAAATTTGAAAGGTGGTCTCATAATTTAGGGATTTGGGGTGTCTGGATAAGATTTTGCTTGAATAATTGTTTTTCAAAAAGGTTTTATCAATAATTTGAAAACAAATTAGGTTTTGAGAAAGAGAGTACTATCACAAATTCGTAACCCATTCCTAGCTAGTCTGCATGGCTGCCTAAAGCACCCATCCCCTATATAGTCGGCGCTCTTCCTAGCACCTTCTTTCTTCTTCGTAGAATATCATCATATCTTAAAGCACCCTACTACTACCGTGATAGTTATATAGAATATTGAAAGGATTACTCGAATACTAATTAATACAATCTTATTTAAAAGTTTCAAATATCCTTCTACTTGGTTCAATATTGTAGAATATAAACTACATTTTCTGATTCGATTAGGCCATCAAATTTCGATTGCAAAATAACACTTTTTGAAAATATAAATTATTACTACTCATTGAAACAGGATTAAAGAGATACCTCAAGTAATCTTTCCAAGCGAATGTAAAGCGTTTACAATTGTAAGAACTTTAATCGACAATATCTAAACATAAGATTTGAAACTAAATTCTTTATCAAAGTAAACCCCTAATTATCTTAATAGTCTTGGTTTTTCTATAATGAAAAGACTCTTTGTATAGATACTAAAACTTTCAATATTTCTTTTAGAACCTCTGAAAAAATGAATTAATTCAGATTTCTTTGAATCAAAAATAATATCTTCTGATTTTCTTTAATTCAAAGCTTCCATCATTTTCGATTGTAATTGATTATAATTCGATTATAAACTTGAAAAGAATACTATTAAAACAATATCATCTGTATATCCAAATCTTCGGATATGTCACGGGGCTAGAACTCTACCACTAGGCCACGAAACCCCTAAAAGAGTAGAAGTAGTTTGATCGGTATCAAATCTACTCGATAGATGTTGGTATTCACATGCTCTTAAAGCATGTGATCCTCACTTAAGCGAAGGCTTCTATATTGAGGCCATTCGCACTCAATGGTTCTTTCGAACCTTGATGCGCAATATAATTTTTAATTTAGGGGTTAATTGCGTAGCAATCCAAACGTCCTTACGGGAATCTCTTTTATAAATAACCTCAATACGATTATAAACGTTTTGATTATTTCTATTGGATACGATGATTACAGAGTTGTATTGATATTAATTAGTGATTACAAATTAGACCATTTTCAAAATCTTTTCAAAACTTCGAATAATCTCATTTTTCATTCGATAACGATCTTTATAATACTTCAACTCTCTTTTATATATTATTTATATCATTACCAATCCCCTTCTTCAAAATCCTATCTCAAATCTATCATTTTCGAATTCGAATCGATTCAAATTTCAAACTATCATTATGAAAACTTCGAATAGCTTCAATTTTCAAACTATCATTATGAAAACTTCGAATAGCTTCAATTTTCATATCTATTATTATTATCTATTCGAATTCTATTATTTATCCTTTTCTTTATTCGAATTCGATCTACTTCCTCTTTATTCGATCAATTAGAAAGGCCGAAAGTTATTGTAACCTCAGTATATACACCATCTTGAAACCTTTCGATTCATTTCAATTCATTTCGTTCAATTTTCTATTCAAAAATCTTCGAAAATGCTATTTCTGTTATTGTATTACAATCAATCTATTTTTCAGATATATTTTGAGTATGTTTTTGTTACAAAAACCTGATTCGGAGATCATTTTTTGTATTATATCGCAATCTACTTTGATTTATCTCTAATGAAGTGTTATTAGATAAGTCCCTTACCCCACATTCCGGCCACCCCCCCATTCCGGCCATTATTTACACCAAAAATCACGAAAATCAGCATTTTTAACTTTTTTATTTATGAATATAATTTTTTGAAATTTTGAATATAGATTTATTATATATATATAAATAAATTCTGAAAATTTCAGATTTTTCGCAATTTTTTCTATTGAGATATTGAAGATTAAACTTTTGAATTTTCAATTTATATATAAATTGTATATAAAATTTAACATTTTGAAAAATACTAATAGTTTTTTAACAAAAATCGTTAAAAATAAAATGTAAATTTTATTTAATCTATTTAATTATATTATATTCGAAAATATAATAATATTATATATTATAATTTGTAGTTAATGAATTATTTACTATTATATAGTTTCTCATATAAATATTTTGTTAGTAAAATATAAAATTTCAAATAATTCATTAATTACAAATTATAGTATCTAATATTAATACATTTTTAAATATACTATAATTTAATAATATAAATAAAATTTATATTTTATTTTTAATGATTTTTATTGAAATGTTATTAATATTTTTCAAAATGTAGAATTTTGTATATGATTTATATACAAATTCAAAATTTGAAAATTAAATTTTAAATATCTCAATAGAAAAAATTGCGAAAAATCTGAAATTTTCAGAATTTATTTATATATATATAATAAATCTATATTTAAAATTTCAAAAAATTATATTCATAAATAAAAAAGTTAAAAATGCTGATTTTCGTGATTTTTGGTGTAAATAATGGCCGGAATGGGGGGGTGGCCGGAATGTGGGGTAAGGGACTTAGTGAATCTTTTTTGAATTGTATTATTTTTGATGGAATTTCGATTACTTTGTCTCAATCTTTTCAAATTTTCGTATTACTATATTATATTCAACTTTTACGATTAATGCGATCCCTTTATTCTAACAGTTTTTCGAATCTCTTTAAAAAAAATTCGAAATGTTACATCTATTCTGTATTATATACTATCAATCTTATTATCGATTATTATTAAAATATACAACCTTCCTTTTCAAAAACTTTATTCTTTTTAACTCTTTAATTTTTTGTGTATATTATATAATTATATATTATGAAACTATGATTACAGTTAGCTATTTAATTACTACAAGTGATCTCAAGTTTATAGAACAAACTTACAAAGATTT
Source organism: Sclerotinia nivalis (assembly GCA_029531795.1). NCBI lineage: Eukaryota > Fungi > Ascomycota > Leotiomycetes > Helotiales > Sclerotiniaceae > Sclerotinia > Sclerotinia nivalis. Next base: position 1,913,338 of record JAPEIS010000013.1, read on the forward strand.
GAAGGAGAGATACGATTCTACTATTGATTCTAGCGAAAAAGAATAGAATTCGATGCAGGAATATATCTTATTTCGTAGATATCAATATCAATACATTAGGATATATGATAAAAAGATTAATGGTATTTTTAAAAAGGATTTTAAAGATTGAATAGTAAAAAATTTCGTTCTAACTTGTTGCTCTTATTTAGTATTTCTTCGAAATATTCTTTGTGAGAACAATTTCTATATTAACAAGGCTGATGAAGATGCTTTAAGAAAGAATTTTATTAATATTCTTATTTATAAGTATTCTGTATAGACAAATGAACAATTACAAAAATAACTTTTATACTTTTTAAATGTAATATTCTTTATATTTTGATACTATTTCGAAAAGCTTATTTCGATTGATATATATGATTTTTCAATCTTTGGTAGTGTTATCAATGTTAAGAAGAATATTAATCAAATTGAATCACTTTAGGATTACAGTAATAATGATTTATTTCAAACGATTGGTTCTTATACTGCTACTTCTGAAAGGGATAAGAAAGTTATTCAAAGTATTATAAACTTTGGCAAACTTTATAATAGGGATATAAAGTATAGTGATTCCAATAATAGTATTCAATACAAATTTGTTATTTTCTATGATTATATCACGAGATAGTACGATCACGGAGTATGTTGAAGGGATCGGAGAGAAGATGGTTATAGTGAAGTGTTAGAATTAAAGTGTATCTTGAATAAGAATTATATTGAATGATCTGTTTTCGATCTTAAGGATTGTAGATGGTATATATAGACTTAATAGAAGTTATCTAGTCGACGAGAAGTATCAATTAGGTTAGGCTTCAATCTGTATGATATCAGGAGAGGGTTGATGATTATAAGGATCGATAAAATCTAGAAAAACCTGATAATTAATATGAAATGAAGGATTTAATAATTGTAGATTATAAAGTGATCATAGATTATTAGTTATATGAATCAGGTATTATATGATTATCTATAATATATCCTTTAGATCGAGAATCGGTTTGTAATAATAAGGAAAGATTGTAAAGAGTAATAATTAATCAAATATAAAGTATCACGGAGGCAGCAGACAGGATAACAGAAATCACTTTTATTGATAAGACGTAGCTCGAAGAGCTACGTTTCTATAGAAGGAACGGTTCCTTAAATACATTTATGTGTAGCGCTAGCCCCGACCGGGGCTAGCCTACACTTATCCGAGGTCCGACTCCTATGGGTCGGAACCCGAGCGGTCTCCGTATACCATATACGGGGACCCCGTGACATAAAGTATAGATTTTGATAATGTATGAGTATCGATTTTGAGCGATTCCGATTGAAATTGGTGGTGTGGTTCAATTTGATCGATTAATTGATCAAATTGATCAAATTGATCATTTCGTGATTATATCGATAAGGTTGATTTATTGATCATATTGATCACTCCGAATATTAATCATTTGGATAGAATTAATCTTTTTAATTGTATTGATCAATTGATGTAAAGAAATAAGTGTAAGTTGTGATATATTGATCGATTTGATTGATGTGATTGGTTTTGATTAGTGGTAACGAATTAGTTGATGTAGTGTATATATATGATCAAATTTCATCAATTTTGTATAGTATTATAATGGTGTTTTGTTCGAAAGTGTATAATGCTGTAGATGGTTTGTGATTAATATAATCGAATTAATTAAACAATATAATAAGGTTTCGAAGAGCCCGATGAGATTCGAAAAAGGAAAGTATAATCGAAAAGATCTGAAATATGAGTTATCTTACCCTTCATTTTATAGTTTAATTATTGTGGTAGTTATTAAAATGATATTTTTAAAATGATTTATATTTTAATGGTTGTCGTGTAAAAGTGAACTGGGAGAACCTCGATTGTATACAAATTCGACGAAATTTGTTTGTATATTTATACGATCGATTAGTAGATAGATTACATTTTGCAATCAGTATTATATAGAATATTAATCGTATCAAAATGAATAAAGAAGGCCTTCGATTGTATATTGATTTAATAAAATTCGTTTGTAGATATATACGATCGATTTTCTATTCAATTTTGAATAGTATTATTTTTATATTGAAGATTGAAGGGATAAAAGATATCGAAAAATTAAAATAAAAAAGAATAAAAAGAATCGGTAATGAATTAAATAGTTTTTGTTCTATTATAGATTTGAATAGAAAGATATTGTAATAATAATTACGAATTAATTGATAATGTATATATATACAAGCAAATTTTATCAATTTAGTATAGGATTATAGTAATGTTAAATTCGAAAGTATATAATATAATAGATAGTTCGTAATTATTCTTATTTAATTTTTGTAATTCTATTGTTAATATCCTATAGATTCAGGAGAGAGCGGAAATGTTCGAACTTTTGTTATATGAGGTTCTTAATGAGTTTGTTGGTTGTTATATCGGTAATTAGAAGGTAGATTATATAAAAGCTCTCTTTTGAATATTTCTATTGTAACTATATGTTCTGTATATTGATATGCTTAAGTTTTGTAATGATTCGTTTGTTTTCATCAATCATCAGTTTGATTGCTTGTTGATTATTATAAAATATTGATATAGGTTCTTTTATTGTAAGATCGATTTCCTTTAGAAAGTATAGAGTTGCTATAATTTCTTTTGATGTATATTCGATACTGAATAGTTTAGTTTCCATAGTTGAAGTAATTACAATATTCTGTTTAAATGTTTTTTATATAATTAAACTATCGAAAAGGGATATTATATATCTTTGGGATGATTTACAAATATCAGGATTATCTGTGAAAGAAATGTTTGAGAAGATAAGAAATTATAGTATTTGATTATTGTTGTATTGTATTGCAAGAAACCTTGTATTCCAGAGATATTCAAGATAATAATTAACAGTTTTTATATATTCGATCGATAGATTGATCAAGTAGTAATTCAATTGCGAAGTAGCGAATAAGATATCTGTTTTTATTGTGATTACAGTGTATAGGATTGATTCTATTTTCTCCTGATACAATTTGATTATATATATAGGAGCCTGATCTGAATTTTTCCGAAATACTATTATAGGAAGTGGTATATATGTTATCTCTTTTATTACTTTAAATTTCTTAGTAATCTTTTCAATATATGTATTATAAATTAGCCATAGTTTTTTCTTGGATCGATTATAAAGGATATATATTCCTAGGAATCATTTTATATTTTCAAGGTTATGTAGTTTATATATAGCTTTGATTCCTTCGATAATTTTTGTGACAACTGGTTCATTTTTCTTGTGGTATATAATTTGAATATTATTTACGAAGAATAGGATTATAATAATATGCTTTAGATTGATATAGAGATACAATTCCTTTTTATATTGTATTAATTCTAATTTTTTGAATGTTTGAGTGAAATCCCTGAACTATATTGTAAGGGAATCTCAAAGATTATATAGTGTTTAATCGATAATGATATATTTGTTGGGGACTTTGTAATTATTAGAAAGATAGTATACAATTGGGATATCAGAAGGATTATATAAAGTATTGATAAAGGTGTTAATTATATTGTATTGTTTAATTTCGAAATTGTATTTGATAACAATTGTTATAACGATTCGGAATAATTAGTTAGCGAATGTAATAGTATAAATAGTTTCAATTATACTTTTAGTTTAGAGATCTCTTTATATTATTAAACAAGAGCGGTAACGAATGATTAGATCTTGATTATTGTATTTGTATATAAATATCTATTGAAAAGGGATCGATTTTATAAATTCCGATTCAGAATCGATTTTATACTAAGTATTTCTAGTTTTAAAATTATTAACCTCAAGATTGCAATCCTATTTGAATCAATATTCTATTTAATGATCTTTTAATTGATAATAAAAGCAAAATAGTTTTGAAATTATAAAAATATAAATTCGAAGGAAAAGTATTGTTTGTGATCTATAGATCGTAGATTAAATAAACAATAATAATAATTTTGTTTCAATTTTAATAATGATTATATTATGAATTATTACAAATTGAGAACGTTTTTCTATATTATCCATTCCAATTTGATCAGATTAGAAAGTAAAATGAAAATCATTAAAACAGTTTAATTCAGATGAGCCTGTCTTTTGTATGATGATGATTCTTATATAGAATCCAATATTGAGATTATTTCCCTAATGACATTACTATATATACAATTGCCTTCAGATATATATTGATTATTTTGGGGTATAATATTGAAAGAAAGATAACTCCGATAGATAATCAAATAATTGAAATTCAGATAGGTTAATCTAAGCCCTAGATATTTCAATCTTTATAAAATGAATTCTTTTAAGTGTTCTCTTAAGATTATGAATCTGTGAATCCTCAATAAACTTATCGAGAGATAGTGTAAAGTACAGCAATCTTTCCGATGATTGGATTTCCTTTACGGTATACTCTGATTGATTGCGCTAATGTATTTGTTTCTTTTTGGAATGTTATAATTGATCGATTGGAGGAAGTTTTAGATCACTTTCGTATTCACTGCGAAGAACTTCGATAGCACAATCAATAGATTCAAATTCTATATTCCTTATATCAATATATTCTGCAAGGTCGGGGTTCGAATTATCATTACGAGTATCCTTTTGAGCATCGTTATCATTTTTATTTGTAAAATGTGATTGTTCTTCAATAATAGAATTGGTATTTTTGATCTCCTCAATAAAATGATCGACCGATATTTGTATATTTCCATTGCTTGTTCTATCGGTGTCATCTAAAGGATTAGATAAATTGGATGGTTTTAGATTGGATTCTGTATTTTTATCATTATCTTTCAAATCTGCTTTTATTTCCGAGTTTAGCTTGTTTGTAAATGGTGATGGATTTGAAATATATTTGATGAGTGAGTTTAGAGTTTTCCGATTAATGAAAATGAGTAAATGAATAAAATCATTACGATTGTTTTTATGTTGAATAATCGTTTTGTCTATTTCGATGTGGTTTTGTATATCGAGGATTTTTGTTAATTATTTGAACTTTTTTGTATCGTGAATATCGATTATTTGATTAATGGAATTTATATAATAAATGAAATCTTCATTAAATGTAACATTTCGAATAATTATAATTCTATCGAACTTGAGTATCCATATATGATAGATTAGTATACCTGGGATATAGTCTATCAAATATTTAATATATATTCGAGGATTGGTTTTGTATTATTTTCTATTGAATTCAATTTCTCTATTTTTATTCAAGGGGTAAACTTTGCATTTATATCTGTAAATCCTATTCTAATTGGAACGGAGATCATCAGATATTTTTTCTGCAAGCAAAGGATTGTTTTTGTAGAGATAATCACAGAACTATATATCGAGTATTTCATTTGGAGATTTGAAGGATTTGATTTTCAAAGAATTTATATTGTATAAATAGATTGCAGTTTGCATTACTTTTATTTATAATTTATCTAAAAAACCCGATATGATTCTCATTTTGATTTGTTTGGTGATTATTTCTTATCCTGTATATTCTAATCCTTTATTAGATTCGTGTATATAAGAAAGGGATAATTCAAATTCAATACCTTTTTGTTTAATCCATTTCTCGAAGAGTATATTTATTATAATCTCAATAATAGATATATCGTTATCCTATTTGATTCCTATAATTGTTAGATTATACTTACAATGAATCCAAACAAAGAAGTTTTGTATAATAGAAAACATTTCATTATAGATTTTTCTGTAAAGAGGATACGAAAAAATCTTGTTATTGTATATATCTTTGATTATAAGAAACTATAATACATCTATATATCCTTTATCAAAATCAAAAAGATTCTATTGGATTTTGTAGAATGGTCGAAGCGGTTGGTGATCATTCGATGTACAAAAGATGATCTGTTTCGTATAGATGCAAGTACAGTCTGTATATTCGATACAAATGATACCTTCTATTTTAACGTTTCGTATTATAAATATTAGATATTCGAATACTTCTTTTCCTAGATATTCTAAACGTTTATATTATAATTGATTTGTATCCTCTCTAGGAAAATATAGATCATGAAATTGATAGAACGCTTTATCGATTTTACGATTCATTATTGGATATATCAAAGAAAAGTTATTCACAGAAATAGATAGAAGAATACTCGAATAAATTGAAAATGATTTGTATTCTAAGAATACAAGATTTTCAGTACGAATATATCTAGTTATTATAATACTATTTGAAAGATCTCCTTTACAGAGAGTACAATTGTATTCAGAATACTATATACCAGTTTTCAACAATCAAACCTCCGAGATAATATTGATATAGAAACCAAGAATTAATATTACATCGTTCAAAACGAGATCACCATTAGAATGACCTTCTCTTTCGATAATTCTTTTGATTATACAAATATCACGATCTAGAACTTAGAAGGATATAATATCTACTTCTATAAGATCACTAAAACCAAATAGTATATATCGATAATTATCTATAAAAGAGATATTATTCATAATATATATAGTATTACAGTTATCAAACAAAATATTATTAGAAAGACAATGAACTCTTATAATAGTAATATAGATCCCTACTTGATTAATACGAATATCAAAAATAACAATATTGAATAGATTTTCAGAAAGATTTATATTTGATTTTATTTATCCTTTCTTAATTTATTCAATATATAGATGCTTTTATAATTGTAAATTAACTTGATCCCTGATCATCTTTAATTCAGATTCAATATAATACCATCGGGGTATTATATCTACCTTACCAGTAAGCGTTAGCTTTATAATTCGACAATTACTTGTATAATGCCGATACCCTAATCCATTCTTCCAATCAGCTTCCGTCTTGCAAGAATATACTCAGATTCTATTAGTATCCGAATTTCCTCTAAAGTTGATTCCCTTTTTATTCTTTTTAAACTTTTTATCGTTTTGAAAAAAACTAAGAATAAAATACACACTTCCTTTAGCTTTAAAAATTATTGAATCCTAATAGATTAATCCTTCAAAGATATCTCCGAATTATTGAAATGAAAAATTAAATAATCCGAATTGATTATTCATCTTGATTTGTGTAATCATAATATTTGCCCAAATTGAAAACAACCTAGCATCAACCGCTTATAGAAATACGATAATAATTATTTCATCCTGAACCTCAGTTATCTTATATAAAAAAGCTTTGATATAGATTATAATCCAATCCTTATATTATTTGATAAAATCGATTCTACCGAATAACATTTATACTAATATAGATTAATATTCATATAGTACTATCATTTTGGCAATAGTTACCATAAAAGCGAATTTCTGTTTAAATATTGAGATAATCGTTTTGAATGAAAAAGATATAATACCTTTATTACAAATAGAAAACTTTATAAAGTAAACTTGATTTACAATTGATTCGATCCATTTATATACATTTCGAAAAGCTTTATGATTCTAAATATACTTGTATTAACGATATCGATACTCCGTTTGAAGAATACTAAATTCAACTACAATATCTTGAAATGTTACAAGAAAAAGAATAATAAATCGAATTAGTATAAATCCCAATATATTTCCACTGGAATTCTCTATATTAATATCCTCACTTGTATCTTGCCGAGCTTGGATTGCCGTGAGGTATTCCGTAAATTCCCATCGATATCGATCTTGGTTAGCTTAATCGTATTTAGCCTGAAAATCGGCAACAAAGGGTAGAACTGATGGTCTAACGGATAACCAATCGATTTGAAAGGTAGTTGATTTATTTGTCAGATCGGAGCTAGAAATGGTTTTGTTCGAAATGGATACAAGAGGATTGTTATCTGGATTAACTAATTCCCAAATTCCGACGACTAAATACTTATTTTGCAAACGAAGATACCACTCTAATTATTAAACACAAATAACAAAAAAGGAGAATCAGATTGATTTTTTGTTATATTTAGATAGTAATAAAAAGAGATATAGAATAATTGGACTTATAATAAAAATAAAAATGAAATGAAGAAGGGCGATCCCTTAAAAATTGAATAATCGTATAATAAAAGTTTGGACAGATTAAAAGCTACCAGGCTCATAACTATTACAAGATAGTATAATCACAAAGCATATTGAAGGGATCGAAAAAAAGATGATTATAATGAAGTATTAGAATTAAAATATATCTTGAATAAGAATTATATTAAATAACCTGCCCTCGATCTTAAAGATTATAGATAATATATATAGACTTAATAAAAGCTATCTAACCGACGAGAAGCATCAATTAAGCTAGGCTTCGATCTGTATAATATCAGAAAAGGATTGACGATCGTAAGGATCGATAAGATCTAGAAGAGCCTGATAACTAATGTGAAATGAGGGGTTTAATGATCGTAAAGTATGGAGTGATCGTAGATCACCAGTTATGTGAATCAGGTATCATGTGATTATCCGTAACAGATCAATATAATAAAATCAATTTATCCTTTTTCTATTACAGTTTAGTCTTTTCTATAATACTACAAAACGAAGTATTAAATTTCTACTTTATTATTATCAATCTTTGCAAATTATCTTTTGACAAAAGTATATATTATATATATAATTATTTTGAAGGTTAAGAATATCAACGAGCAATTTTCATCAAATAAATATTCATTTTATTAGTTTCGATTCAGAAGAACAATTCTATCGTTATTATCCTCGAATGTTTCGAAAAACTAGTTAATACATTTCGGGATCTTCGATTCAATCTTTTTATCGATTAACAAAATGAATCTTTTGTATTATTGAAGATCATTATTATTTATCATTTTCACTCTATATATAAACTAACTTGCTTTAACTCTGCCTCGATATATACAGACCAAATTAACAAGATATATTCCAGTATTATAATTCACAATCTTCTATTTAATAATAACAATCTACAATTATAACTTCAGGAAAAAGCTTTCTCCGAATTCAATCCTTTTTAAAAGAAAGTATATTATATAAATCGAATTTACAAAAACAATTAAAAAATTCTATCCCGTTTTTTAGATTCTAATACAAAATTCCAAGGTAGAAAGTATTATAGATATTATATTTATAAAAAAGAAAGCTATTAGTTAACCAATTATTTTATTGAAAAACAAAAGGAAGCTAGATAACATTATTAGGAATTCATTAGAGCTAAATAACCTGAATATACTTCTACCTTCAAACGTTTGTACCGTCAATACATTATAAGCGAATACAATACAATTATTCCTTCAAATGAACAATTCATTCTCCTTATAAAGGAATACAAAAATTCTTTATAGAAGAATCCTCAAAAGGAATTAAACGATGACTTTGATCTCGAAGGATTTTTCAATAAATTCACTTCTTCAAAGGCTCAAAAAACTATTATCGAGCTTTATAATAATACTATTACTTATTTCTTGGAAACCACAATTCTATCGTCGATTCAAATCTTCTTCAACTATTGTTATTCAAATGAAGAATTTATCGGTATTATAATTGATTCAGAAACTTCAATCAAATCTACCGCCGGTATATATCAAATTGAAGCTCTACAGAAATTAATCGATATTATAATTATATCAAATTCTAATTTTAATATTAATTTCGTTTTCGGAATTGATAATACTAATTCAAAAGGAATTGTGATATTTAATATATCTATTAATAATAATATTTTTTATATTATAGATACTTATATTTTTTTTTTATTACTTGTAGATATAGATCGACTTTATATAGTTTTTGATAATTTTAGTAATATTGTTATAGATTCCAAAGGAAATCATATTTATTCTGTAATTAGAAAATTCGATCATATATTTCTTTTATAGAATATCATTCTTTTTATCGATCTAATAGAAGTATATTCTTCTATTCTGTTTTTTTATTTCATTGATATAAAACTTCGAAGATTGTATCGTCGATTTGGTTATTCTTCTATAAAAAAACTTTGTAATATTCTGAAATGTATTAACTATGATGAATATACTGAAAAAGAACTTTGTAAATTTAACAAGTTTTGTTATTTTTGTCAAAAACATAATAGATCCTTAGAACGATTCAAATTTACCTTATATAACGATATCGAATTCAATTTTATAGTTTATATTGATGTTATATATTTAAATAGAAAATTAATTCTGTATATTATCGATCAAACAATACATTTCCAAATTGTACAATTACTATCTAATATTTCAACAATTGCAATTTGGAATACTTTAAAGGAATACTAGATCAATATCTATATTGAATCTCCAGATTATCTAATTTACAATGCTGGAAAGAATTTCATCGGAAAAGAGTTTGTAAATCGAGCTTTATTCATGAATACAATAACGAAATCAATTTTTATTGAATCCTATTAATCAATTGATATTGTTGAACGATATCATACACCTCTCCGTTGTGTATACGAAATCATTACTGAAGAAATAATTCAAAAACCTAATATTATATAGGATATGTATCTTCAAATAATTGTGAAAACTATAAATGATTCAGTTGATCCAAATAATTTAGTTTTTATACTATTTGTATTTGGAATATATTTTAGAATCTCCAATTTAGACTTTTCAAATCTTACTATTCTACAATGAATCATAATTATTGAAAAAGCTATACAGAAGATTCACAAATTTTATATACAAAGATAAATTAACAATACTTTAAATCAATGAAATGGTCCTTTAACAGATCATATTTATAATCTCTCTATCAATTCTAATGTTTTGATATAACGAAAGGTTACTATTTTAAAGAAAGACAAATAGAAAAATTCATTCCCTTTCTTCGGAATTAATAGAGAAACCTATAAAATTCAACTTTCTAACGGAATTATTGAATTCAGGAGTACTATTGTAAAATTATACTATTCCAAATCGGAAGAAGTAATAAATCTACCAGATAATCCTGATAAGGAAATCAACCTTTTTGATAACCCGGAATCAATCAATCAAAATCCAGATTCACCAAATCCAATATAGGAGCTTGATCGAAATGTAATTGTTTATATAATCATACCCTCTACACCTATTATTACCTATTCTATTAGTTATACTACACAATGTCTTTTAGATCGAATTAAAATTCTGATAATTCATCAATATTTTTCGGAAACACTATCGATGTCAAACCCTGATTTAACCATTTTCCTAGCAAACGAAGATCTTGAAACTACTTTACTCAAACCTAATTTTGTCGACTCTCATAGAAAAAAGATCAAAGGATTATTAGAAAAAGAAACTTTCGAAAACGTTCCCATCTTTTCAATCCCTACCGGAATTTATATCTTCGGAAACCGATTCGTTGATAAGATTAAATACATCGGAATCGATAAAACTATAAAGAAATCATAATTAATAATTCAAATATACAATAATACTGGAAAAGAAACTGTTTTAATTCAATCTCTAATTCTACAAAAGGTTAATCAACAGAAACTATTAATCCTGACTTCAATTTTTAAACCGAAAAACATTTATATTTACCTTTGCGATATCTTGCAAATCTATATTCAGATTACAACGAAACTAAATCGGTTATTTTATATTCATCCTTTTTAGAAAATACATTTTTTATAGAATATCGTTCTTCAAATAAAGAAACCTTTATATAGTATTATAGAATCAGATAATCATTGATTCAAAACATACTATAATCATCATACGAATCGTCTCGATCTTATAGTTTCAATTTATAATCATTATCTTCTTTATCGAAACAATAATATATTTATATTTATTAGTATTCAAATCGATAATACATTTATTGTCGTTAACAAAGTATTTGTTGAATTAGAATAGAAACAATTCAAAACTATCAACTTTCAAATAAAAGAATATTTCAATTTAGAAACAATACGTTGTTTAGTGGGCTAAAAGAATATATATTACTAATCTCACCCAATCGGAAGCTGTATATTCATTATCCTACATTATTCAAATTACCGATCCCATTCCAGAAGATATTGAATTCCTGAATAAAACTTTTTCTTAGCAATTCTATAATATTATTAAAGGATTGAGATTCATTCCCCTTAATTCAAAGACCCTTATCCTTTTTGCATTCGTAGATATAGGATTTGCAAATAACCTTGATCATTCTTTTCAAATCGGATATATTATAATTCTAACAAACAAATTCAAAAACGCGAATATCCTTTATTGGATTTCTATTAAATACAAAAGAATTATTAAAAATATATTAACTTTAGAACTTTATATAATAACTCTTAGATTTGATATAGCAAACACTATAAAGTCTTCCTTCGATCAAATAATTATTTGTAATTATCCTATTCCACTTATAATATATACCGATTCGAAATCACTTTACGAATATCTTGTTAGATTTGGTATTATATACGAAAAACGATTGATGATCGATTTGATGTATATTCGCCAATTATATGAAAGACGAAAGATTCAGAAAATCCATTGGATCGATAGAAATATTAACCCTATTAATATAATAACGAAAGCTAAACTTTGTTAAACTTTGAAAGAATTGATTGATATAAATAAAATTAAATTGGAAATGAAGATATAGATGAAAAGAACAAATATTAAGATTTAAGGTTTTTCAAATATTAAGATTTAGATTTTCGGATATTATGAATTTGGGTTTTTCTATTTCGTTTTTATATCTATATTTATTATAGTTAATTATTCTTTTAAGAAGATAATCAATATTGATATTCATATACTCTTAAAACATATGATCCTTACTTAAACGAAGGTTTCTATATTGAAACGATTCACACTCAATGGTTCTTTTGAACCTTGATGCGTAATATAACCTTTAATTTAGGGATCAATTGCATAGCAATCCAAACGCCCTTACAGGAATCTCTTTTGTGAATAACCTCAATACAATCATAAACGTTTTGATCATTTCTATCGGATACGACGATCACAGAGTCGTACCGACAATAGAGTTATGAACCCGTGACAGAATAAGATTGTTTAACCAAAATAAAGGGATTATATAAAGTATAAAAAGAATAGGCGAAATTGGAGAGTCTTATAATAAATCATATTCAATATTGATACTAGATCTAGTTTCGCTATCGAATTTGATACAGATCGATCGTTTTGTAGAAAACGATTAAATCTAGTGAACTAGATTATCAGGCTATCCTTGTTCTTTGAACCGAAGGATTAAGCGTTCTGGGAGAACAATATCAAAAGCACTTTTGATATCTATAATTAGTAATATAGTTTTGGAATCTGAATTCAAGGTTATTTCTATATCATATGTAAAGCAGATTGTAAGATCGATAAGTGATTAAAGGGGAAACGCTCCAAATTGTTGTTTGGTTAATACTTTAAGAATTATAGCAATCCAAGATATCTTTTTAGTGATCAAATATTCAAGACCTTTTCTTAATACTGAAAGTAGAGTTATTGATTTATAGGATCTGGAATTCGTATAATCTGATTTGTTCGGTTTTGGAATGATAATTATAATTGTTAATCGAAAGCATTTAAAGTGATAATCTATTTCAAGATATTTTTGAAAGAGTTGTAAAATGTTAAATTCAATTTGTGGTTATGCTAATTGTAGTATTTTGATTGGGATTTCGTTTATATTAGGAATTGTATTATCTATACAAAGGATAGCAATTTGTATATCTTGAATCGTAATTTCCGGAAATGGGATAGAATGAATAAAAACTGTAAAGGAATCGAAAAGGATATTACCAATTTCAATTATATTAATCAATAGATTATTAATAAATAGATCTTTTTTAACTTGGATTATTATAATAAGAGAATAATCTAAAAGATCTATTAAAAAAGGAGTTCGATATGTTCTAGCTGATTGATATTATTTTGTTATTTTAAAGATATCTTTTATTTTCTTAACTGAATCAAGTTTAGAGAATTATAATTCCTTTTTCGTTTTCTTGATAACCTTTTGGAGATTCTATTTAAATTCTAAAAAGTTATTTGTTCGGTTTTCCTAAACAATTATTCGGTAGACCTTATTTCATTATAGTTGATTTGTATTTTGGTTGAATAATCTTTGAATTGATTCTGTATATACTAATTGTATTGATTGAGTAATATTCAAAGCTAGGTTATCGAGATCAGAAATTGTAGATAAAGTTTGAAGATCTAGATTCGCTAGGTTTTCTGATAATAGATTTGAGAAGAGTTTTTCGTCAAGTATATTAATTCGCAATCTTCGAATTAGATCCTGGAATCTTGTATTCCAATTCAAAATTATCAATAAGGATTTGTGATCAGAAGTTGTATCAAAGTGAAAAGTTAGTATTGTATTAGCTATATATAGTTCTGATAGAAATACAAAATCGAGAATATTATTCAAATTGTGAATAGCTTTGCCGATTATAGAAAGAAGATTGAAAGAATAATCATCTAATCAATTTGTAAAAAGCTCTGTAAGATTTGAATTTTTATAATAAAAAAGATCCTATCTTGAATGATATAGATTCAAATCTTCTATAAAGAGTATAAAATTAAAAAAGAAAAAAGATAAATTAAATAAATCTTTTATTGTTTAGCTTTTATCTTGATTGCTTCTAGAAGTATTATATATATTGATGATTGTAAAGGTAGAACTAGTAATAGATTGAAAATATAAAAATAATAAATCTCGAAAAGAAATAAACCAGAATTAATTAGCTCGAATATCTACTTTTTTGTGAATATAGATTATTATTTAAAAATAAATTTCCCAATTGTCGAATAATATAAAAGTTTCGTAGGTTGGATAGGATTTCGTAATTCAATGTAAGATATTTGAGAATATATAAAATTCTTGAATAAAAACTATATCAATACAAAAATCATTAATTAAAGAAAATACTAGTTTATAAGAATTAACATCTTTGATTATATTAGTTTATAAGATAATTAAGAGTTTTGAAATTGTTTTAGGATTATTTATTGAATAGGATCGAAAAAAAGATAGATTCTAATATAATAAAATGATTAAAATGATTAAAAGAAGATAGAATTAGTAAGGGTAATATCAGAATAGTTCAGATTGAAATTGAAGAGACAATGGATTCTTCCATTAAGGAATCAACTTTTGAAGTTTTAAAGCATTTTGTATTGATACAAACTTTAATTTTAATTGCTTTTGATATTTTCTGGATAGTTTGTTTTTCTGTTTTGGATTTGGAGTTTTTAATTGTAAGACAAAGAAGACAATCAAGATCATTTGCTAGATGAGATTTTTTGCAATGTAGGTATTTTGTTGAGCAATTATGAATTGTATTATATCTAATAGAGTGATTCTTTTTGGTATAATTGATTGTATTGCAAATTCGATATCTTTCCGAACGAGAGTAAGCTCAAGTATTGTACCATTGAAAGTATCAGATGTATTGGATTATTTTAGATTTGAAAATGATTTGAGAAATGTTAATTGTAGTTCTTAGAATTCGAAGGTTTTTGGGGAAGATTGTATATTGCGAAGTTGGAAAGCTCAAGAACCAGATAGAATTATACAATCCGAATTCTTTGTTTTATATAGATTCGATTACTTGAATCGTTTGTTATCCTGTATTATCGTTGATAGCATCGAATATAATTTCCGATTCGATTGGAACGATAATCAATTGTTGTGAATCTTCCAGAATTGTAACAATTCGTAGAATGTAGTTTAATCGATAGGTAATCTATAATTGTTATCGTTCGATTTTGCAGATTTCGAATACTTTTTCGATTATATTTAAAAGGGTTTTCAAAGTTATTAAATCCTCTAGAGAATTTGTATATAATATAAATTTAGTATTTATTGATTAAACTTCTTTTAGAAGTTTTGTATTATTTTCTAATTGACTTTTCAATATACTAAGAATAGCGAAAGAGTTAGTTTTTCGGGTTGGGTGATTGAATTTGATATGAATAAAAAAGCGAATATCGGTTTTATTCGAGGTTTTGGATTGAGTTTTGGATTGATTCTTAGTTTTTGAAATTATAGGTTGTATAATTGATAGAGGAATTATAATTTTCTAAATATAAATAGAATCCTTGAGATATTGAATTATATATCACAGAGGCAACAGATAGGACAATAGGAATCACTTTTATTAATAAGACGTAGTTCGAAGAGCTACGTTTCTATAGAAGGAATGGTTCCTTAAATACATTTATGTGTAGCGCTAGCCCCGACCGGGGCTAGTCTACACTTATCCGAGGTCCGATTCTTATGGGTCGGAACCCGAGCGGTTTCTGTATACTATATACGGGGACCTTGTGATAGTACCTCCCTTTTTAGGGTCGAGCTTCGTTGAGACGATTAGGGGGACCAGGTTTATCCGGATAACGATGGTGATAATTATGGATCAGTTCTTGAGCATTCTTCAAATACTCCACAGGTTCTTTGGTAGGTGTATCATAGCCTACCTATCGGATAGTATACTTTAGGCGGGGGCTATTACAATTTCGACGTTCCCATTGGGAATCCAGGACTTCTTCTACATTGAATTGCTTAATGCCTTCAATTTCGATAGGAGGGGGAGGCGGGTTGCGTTGATCGGGGATAGGGTTATCATTGACGGGATACAATAGGTTAATATGAAAGATCAAATGATTCCTTATAAAGGCAGGAAGCTTCAGTTTGTAAGTGTATGAGTTTATGCTTTTCAGAATTCGAAAGGGATTTAAGTTTTTTCAATTTAGCTTTTTCTGGGGACGAAGAGTTCGGATATTCTTAGTATTAAGCCAGATTAGATCTCTAGATTGGTATCGACGGGCAGGCGAACGGTGGGAATCGGTATTCTTCGAATAGCGGGCTTGACTAGTGGTCAATTCGGTTTTCAGGTGATCGATGATCGACTTTATCTTTTTGATGAATTCCTCAGCGTTTAGGACTTCAGGGCGATCGGAGAATGCGGCGGGTTCGAAATCCATTCGGGGATGGAAACCGTAATTGGTAAAGAATGGCGATAGGCGGGAGCTTTCGGATTAGATAGAGTTAATCGAGAATTCGGCGATCGGTAGTCATTCGGACCAGTTGTTCTGTAGGTAGGATATATACGAGCGAAGGTATTGTTCGAGTATTGTGTTCGCTTTTTCTGTTTGTCCATCGGTTTCAAAATGATAAGCTGTTGATAGCTTTGAAATAGTATTTAGTCGTTTACAAATATGCTTTTAGAAGTTAAAAATAAATTAAGCTTCACAATCGAATATAATGGTCTGCGGTAGGCTGTGGAGCTTTTATATATGCTTTAGGAACAAACGAAAGACTTCTTCAGAGTTACAGGTTTCTCGATAGGGCAGGAAATGCTTCATTTTGGTCAATCGATCGATTATAATAAATATCGTATCGTACTTAGAGCTTTTCGAAAGATGGATGATGAAATCGATTGAGATATTTTTTCAAATTTGTTGTAGGATTGGGAGAAGGCGTAAGATTCCTTCTTGTTCTTTATGGTTCGAAATAGTTCGGTGGCAATTATGACAATTGTATATCCAACGGAAAACGTAGTTGTAATATCCAAACCAATAGTAGTTTCGGGAAAGCAGTTCGAAGGTACGAGTACAGTGCGGATGTCCGGTAACAGAAGAATCGTGGATCATTCGAAGGAACTTTGCTTTTAGAGAATCGTAATTAGGAATATAAAGCTTTTTATGATAATATAATAAATCATTGTTCACAGTACATTCAGATAATATGATATGCGGATATCTAACAGTATTCTTTTTTAAAGCCTTTAAGATCGATAACGGAAGCGGGTCGGATAGGTAAGCTTCAACGAGCAAGAGTTTCAGTTCTTCAAAGAGTTCCAATTGTATAGATTCAGGTAATTGGATAGGGATTGGATTATCGGGTATCGCAAGTGGTTCAGGTTCACAGGCAGGTAATCCAGGTTCGCGGACAGATGATTCGGGATTGCGGATAGACGACGGGGTATCGATACAAGTTTGGCTACAGATTGTAATTGCGAAACGAACTTTCTTTTTTGGTTTAACAATAGAAAACAGATTTGTATTTAGATTTTCAGTTTTCAGAACAATCTGATTTTGATGAAGAAAGCGTTCATCCCCCTCTTTAAACAAATCCTCTGATCTTTTGATCAAAGTATCGAATTTCGCTCCTTGCTTTTTGGGACGGTATATAATCTTGAAATTGAAACGGGACAGAAATTCAAACCAGCGGGCTTGACGATAATTCAATAGCTTTGTTATCGTAAAATACTCTAGATTCTTATAATCCGTAATAATCTTGATCAAAGAAAAGGCGTTTTTTAATTCGGATCGTTACTCTTCAAAACAACGGATAATTGCTAATAATTCTTTATCATAAATCTTGTAGTTATATTTTGTAATCGAATACTTCTTTGAGAAATATATAACAGGTTTCAGAATCCTATCGTTATCGTATTGGGAAAGGACTCCAGCAAATATATAATCCGATATATCCATCTCTAGAATTATATCTTTCTCTCAATCGAAAAAAACTAACACAGATACCACCGTAAATACGGCTTTCAGATTCGAAAACGATTTCTTATAATTAGGATTCCATTAAAAGGTTACATTCTTCTTAATTAGGTTTATTATCAAACGAATGATCGAGAAAAAGTTGCGAATAAAGTGTCAATAGAAATTGCTAAACCTTATAAATATTTATATATCTGTTAGATTCTTCAACGTTTTCCAATCAATTATCGTTTTAATCTTGGCTGGGTTTATTCGGATCCCTTCTCGGCCTACAATTAGGCCCAGGAATTTCGTTTCAAATTTCAGGAATTCGTATTTCGATAGATTGGTATACAATCCGGCTTTTCGTAAAGCGTCTAGTACCTTTTGTATATACTTTATATATTCAGAACGAATCTTGTTATAAATCAGAATATCATTCAGATAAGCAGTACAGAATATATCCAGGTATTCTTTTAGAGTATCGTTGATAAATTATTGGAACATTACTAGAACTCCAGTCAGTCCGAATAGTATGATTAAGGTTTCGAACAAACCGAATCGGGTACGGAATACAGTTAGATATTCTTGTCCTTCCTTGATTCGGATATTATTGAAGGCCGAGATGATATCTATTTTTGTAAAATATTTCATTTCTTTCAGGTTATTCAAGGATTTTTTGGTTAAAGGCAACGAGTATCGATCTTTCATAAACAAATTATTCAATACACAATAATCTATACAGAATCGAAGATCATTACTGGGTTTTTTAACAAATAAAACAGGCAAAGCAGAAACAAAGGAACTCGATTGGATGAATCCTTTTGTTAGGTTTTCTTTTAATCATTCTTGCAAAGCTTTCAATTCGTCCCGAGACATTGAATACAAAACTTCAAATGGTAGTTTAGCCTTATCTTGCAATCGGATATTATGATTGTATAAATAGTACGGAGATAGTTTGTTAGTGTTACATAAAGAAAATATATCGATCTACGAACGGAATTCAGTAGGCAGATCTTCGGGAGCAAAGTCTTCCTTTTCCTTTAGGATTCAGTCTATCAAATCGATACTAGCTTGGAATATCTTGTAGCCTCGACGAGCGTATATCGAGTAAGCTCGGATTGAAATGCTTATTATATCTCTTTTCTTTAGCACTTCAAAACGAAACAGTAGATAAATAGGACGGGCTTTGACAGGGATATCGGATAAGATTCGGATACTCGATGGTTGTGCAGGTGTATTACAAGACTTCCGGTAGAATTTGTTATCGATGCGAATCCGATATAGGGATTGTATTTCTTTAGCCAGGCCAATCCCAAGACAATCGGATAATGAGCTAGTTCAGTAATGTAGATTTTCGATCTTTTCTCATAGTGATCGTTGATTTGCAAATCGGCTAGAATATAACGATCCATTCGATTTTCGAGCAATATTTTTCCATCGAATCCAATGACTTCGAACGGGATAGGTAATTTGTATATTGAAAGTTTGGTAGTTTCCATCCAACTTCGATTTGCGAAAGTATATCCTTCGCATCCGCTATCCATCATAACGTAAGTGAGACAGGATCGATTAAATGTCGATAGAACAGTAATAGACAATATCATCAGATTTACTCAATTGTTTATTTCTTCAACGAAAGATAAACCTTGAATTGCAACAACGGATAGACGTAGTATATATAAAACTTTCGTCTGACAACGACTTATACTAGACAAACTCCGTTTTCCGAACTCGGAAAGCCGGAAGGGGATAGATTATACAATGATATAATATACAGTTGAATCTGAACAGAAAATGGAACAAAGAATAACGAGGCAGAACTAATAAAACTAGCTTTAGCTTATACAAAACGATTATCTAAAAACGGGCAATCTTTCATACAGTAATCGACCGATCCACAACGGAAGTATTCCTCTTGTTCGCGTCTATTAGTACATCTTTGGGAACTGAAATCCATTGGATCTCCAGCAGGTATAATTGTAACAAGAACAGCAGGTCGGGTAATAGCATTCGAAAACAGAACAGGGGTACAGTTAACAGGATTCAGGTTTTGAATTGTAGTACAGGGCGACGGAACGATTGGATTGCGACCGGAACCGGTCGGTCCCATCAGGTACAAACGGCGATTCTCCAATATCTATACGAAAGCAGCGAATGCATCAGCGCTATTTGTAAATGACTCAACAATAACAATCTGATTCTTCAATTCGCTCAACAAAGCTTATTCTAACAGGATAATCAAAATACTATTGTCATCGGCCATCCCAGCTTCCAACACTAGTCTCTAAAACTCAATATAAAAAACATAAAACGATTAGTTCCTCTGTTTCAAATTGATCAAAAATTTCCAAACCTCGGTCCGCTTGTTCTGGTTTCCATAAGCTCTTTCCAATATTTGCAACAGATCCTTATAATCAACAAGTTTAACAAATTGCCCTTTGATATTATATAATCGAATTTGCACAACAGCAGATCCAATTAGTCTTCCAATTACATAAGTCAGACAGGAATATAGAAAAGTAAAACAATCGGAATTGGCATACATTTTATTCTATATTTGATCGACAAATCGATCAAGATCGATTTTCGTTCCATCAAACAATATAGGGTCAGATACCTTCTCACTCAATTGAGGCTTCGATAAAACAAAAGCAGCGGCCGGAATCGTAACAGGCATCAGGGGCGAGGAGTCGATTGAAACAAACAGGGCGACGGGGACGGGATGAAGTTAAGTCAGATGAGCAATCAACCCATCGTTCTCCTCCTTCCATCATATGAATACAGTTTTCTCGACTTGCAGATCGAGAGTAAGCTTTTGAACTACAGATTGCAGATCAGTTACCTCTGCCTCCACTCTTATACTATAATCGTAAAGGGAAGTGAGATAATGATACCAAATCGCGATATCGCTGGCTACAACAATAGCGAATTCTTTAGGGGAGCCGGGCTGGCTAGACGGGTGCGGACAGAACAACATCATAGAAATGTCAATACAGATAGATAGAAACTACATAGTATCACAAAAACAACAAACAAAACAACAGGAATCACTTTTATTAATAAAACGTAACTCAAAAAGCTACATTTCTATAAAAAGAACAGTTCCTTAAATACATTTATATATAGCGCTAGCCCCGACCAGGGCTAGCCTACACTTATCCGAGGTCCGACTCCTATGGGTCGGAACCCGAGCGGTCTCCGTATACCATATACGGGGACCCCATGACATTATAGAGGTTTTTGCTTTTTGTTGAATAAATTTGGGATTTGATTGAATAGAAAGAATAATAAAAGATTTGTTAACTCGAAAAAGGTAAGATCTATTGATATATATATATCGAAATGTTTATTTGCAATAGAAAAAATATCGATATAAAGTACAATCAAAAGTTTACGAAGTCGAATAGGGAAGACTCGAATTGCTTCGATATTCAAGTATTCATCTTACAATAGAACAATAGAATTGAAAATCTATTAATCTTCGCTTGCTCTATTAATAACAATATTGATTATATTAACTAAAGACTAGAAGAAAAAAAGGATCGGAGGGACAAAAAGCAAAGTGGCGGAAACGCGTCCGTACAGTGCTTGCCGGGGCTGAAAAGTTTTGTTTTTAAATCCTATGGATAATAAGAACGATCGATTGATCAATGAAACGTGATAATAAACGCGTTTTTCGAAAAATTCAATTCTTCGATAATGTTGTCTTTGGTCATACCTTATGCGGAGCTGTCAAAACTTCTGCTAGTCCTGATGTCACGGGGCTGGCGAGCGTACCCCGATCGGGCGCGCCGGCCCCCCGAGTAAGCGAGAGGCTAGGCCCGGTCGGGCCTAGCTCTCGTACATTCTGTATTTATATCTGCTCTCTGTTTCTAGAATCGTAGCTTTTCGAGCTATGTTTTATTAATAAAGTTGTATTTGTTATTCTGCCTGCCGCCCCGTAATACCTGAGAAGATTATTAGGGCTGTTTCGACAATCACAGTCCGTCGAATAATCCGTCCTTTTCTGTGAAATAATTCTTTTTTTGTAAAAATCGTTCAATTACAAAAGAACAGAGTTTGTGTAATATTTTACAATGCGACGGATTATTTTAAATAATATTTGAAATTTTAAATCTTAAAAAACAGAATCTATCAAAATCAATAGATTCTATTGAGAAATATAAATATCAAAATAAATACTCTTGTCTTTTTTCTATTAAAAACTATTCTTTTTATAAACTTTTACAAACTTAAAACTTTAAGATATAATAAATATAGATTGAAGTATGTTATATATTCCGGGACAGTTTGCTTTCCGAGACAATATACTTTCGAGATAACTTGCTTTCCGGGACAACTTGCTTTCGGGACAACCTGCTTTCTGTGACGATCCTAGCATTAGTGTTCCAGGACGCCACCTTTTTTGTCTGTCTGCCATGGCAGGGCTTTCCTTTCGCTCAGGTTTTGGTTTCTTCTGTAGGGACATAAAAGGTTCATTCTTTGTACAGTAGTTTGTTTTTCTCTAGTATAGATAAATTGATTCTTTATTTTATGCTTTGAATTATACTATCGTTACATTTTCCAGGACAACTCGCTTTCCCACTTACGATAGTAGGCAGTCGAGTCCTAGAGCACTGACTATCACTCGTGCAGCTAGAAAGTACAAAACTCCAACCCCGGACCCTTGATCCACGTTAAGAAAGGGAGGGGAACCTTGAAAATGACGCAGACCAATAACAGCGATCATTTCCTAGTGTCCGGACTTTTATACTTTCGGGCAGCATGAGTACCGAATTCATTTGGAGAGCTCGGGTAAGTCTAATAGGGGGGTTATATGAGTAAGGGGTCGAATTGTTTCGATTAACTCATTGGATGATATGATCTTTCAATGCCGGACATTTAAGTCAAAGTTCCTATTTTCGTTGCTCTGTTAAAAATACTCTAATTGACCCAAAAATCAAACATCCTGCAAATGCATACGGTACATGCATGCATGCACCAGGGAGCCCTTGGCAATCATCATCTAATATTATCCATTGTACATACCTCCAATATATATATTTCATATATCACTAATTGCTGGAATTTCCTTTCTAGGCACCCCAAGCGGAAGGCCAAAAATATGAAAATTAGTTCTATCAAAATCTCGTCAGAGAATCCACATTTTGTACGACATGATATTCACAAGTCGGGCGTCCACTTTCGAGATCTTCCTGCAACAAAGGCCGCATATTACCCACGAGCTTGATTAACTCCACATCTCCCACGTCGCATAGTGCTTCTTTGATTGCTCCCACTGTTGTTTCATCCGGACCGGAATGTGCGCGACTCATTATCGCGACCTGCGCTGGAAGTCCGGCAGTAGCTCCTGGTAGTGGAGCTGAATACAGAACAACCCAATCTACTAGCTGCAGATCGGTACCCCAGGCCAGGAATGCAACGTGGTCTGATATATGGCTCAAATGTCCTGTACATTGACAGAGCCAAGCATCGTCGAGACCAGCAATAGGCGAGTCAATTCCAAAGGCAGTGTAGATGCGCTCTGGCTGGTTGATTGGTGTGAGGGATACCAACTCTTGGTTTGTGCAGGGCCATACCCCGTTCATAACGGGTGCATATTGGATGACAAAGTTCTTCGTGCGTTCCCAGTAGTATTGCTGCGACGTATGGGTCATGTGCCAGGATCCATAGAGCCAATTCTCCGGAGTAGCGGTCCACGACTTGTCTTGCGTGGCCACGGTGAATGATGGGGGTAGACGGACTTTGACCGTTGTTTTTGATTGGGGTCTGGCGCTTGTCATCTTATGTTGTTGATGTTTTGGTGTACCGGAAATAGAAGTATATTGAATCGAATGGAGAAGTCATACAGAGAAATGTAGCCAGTTTTTAAAGTTTGAGCTGTTATCTATGTGAAATCCCGAGGTCGAACGCACCGCAACTTGTTTTTTTGCTCGGTGTTCTGCATTATCCTCATCGGCCACCGCGGCTACCCCCGTAATTGACAAGTTATTTTTACAAAATTTATTAGATGGACTGTAAACAGATGCGTTGAGAAATAGACGGTAATACCGGTAACTCCTGGCGTTGGATAGTAGCAATTTTTGATTGGTCGTCAACGCGAGAAGTCGAAAAGAAAAAGTATCCCGATTCTGTTTTATCTGTGTAAGATACCGTACCAAAAAGGAGGCAGGTAACGTGACTCCAAAAGGGTCTATATAACCACTCCAACTCAACCTAGTTTAATAAAAAATGCGCAACTTCAATTCATCATTTTGTATCCGTTTCCGTCGTGTTTACTGTGTATGATTAGTGGATTAATATAGATCGGCAGACGGAGATAATAAAAAACCTTTATACTGGTCTCAAATCATATTTTGACGTTATGAAAATATATGAAAGTAAAGTATAGTAGAACTTGTTAATACTGGATTGAATTATACCAGATACTTGGATATACTGGAAAAATTTCTTGACTTCATCGGTTTTTGTATAGTATTACTGTATTTTTCGTTTATATTAGATTACTGAAAGTTCTTTACTTAAATTCGATAAAAGTTTTAATAAAAATAAATCTTTGATTTTTTTGATATAGAGTTATTGTATAATTATTCAGGAAAATCGAAAATTCGGGGATAAAATATAAAATTCTATGTATATCTTTATATATTGGATACTCTTTTTTATCGGATCTAATTGATCAATTTTTTTGATTTGGCTCAAATAAGTTTTGCTGTATGTAAAAGTAGAGTATATGAAAGTATAACGTAGAGAACGAATTCCTATCTTCCTGAGCGGCAAACCCCTTGTTAACGATCACACCGGAAAAGGAAAACATCTCGAAATAAAAAAAAATGTACTTCTTATTCCCATGGCCGTGAGCTATCTCGCTATTATTTGCAGCAAGATCCCATCCGGTCATGGGTTGTGTATAGCTGGAGGAAGAATCGAACACGCCGTCCATTGGATTCACCGTGGCTTTTGTCCTCAATGTCTGCAAGTCCTCCCAAGATCTGTCAATCAACCCTCGGCCTCCATTACTTAGTTAAATACGGGGGTGATCCATTTGTTCCAAATTTCATCCTCCTTCAATCGCTTGACTGCGGACTTCTCAATCCAAACAATGAGATCCACATTTCCGTCCCGTTGCGCTGGCATTGGTACCACTCTGGGAATACAATCCAAGAAAGGATTGGCCATCCTCAAAGCATCTCGGAAACCTAAGTTACTACCCCAGTCTTGCTCAAAACCCTCCATGTCTTTCAAGTTACTGATAACCAAAATTGGATTGAGGGTTTTGGCATACGATACACGTTCCTCTGTGATATCACCCAAGCCATCCAAAAACCCAGTAATGTCTCTCATGTGCTTATCAGTGAACTCAGTTCGTGATTCTGAGATGGCAAGTGCGACTTCAAAGATAGACCGAGGATGAATATCGAGAGTGATGGGAAAACCCAGCGCGGCATTCCCCATGTATTTCTTTGGAAGTGGTGGATCGAGAATCGTACGACCCTCATACGCAACAGATAGATTTCCCCGTAAAGGCTCTTGACTCGATATTCTAGCACGGTTGACGCAGCACCAAATTAATGCAGCGAGTGTATCGTTTACTGTCAGCCAAGATGTTGCTGAACCCTCCCTGGAAATAGCATCTCTGAGTTCCCCCAATTTTGCGGTGGAAACACAGAAAAGGGCATTTTCCATCTCAGTAGTCGATTTGGGAGGAGAGTCAATAAGATGGTTCCTGGGATCTTCGAGCGTTGAATTAGCAACCTGGAGCTTGTATTTTCGAATATCCATTCGTTCAAGGTTGGGGGTTCCGTGCAAGAGCGGAGATCGGTCAAGATAGCTAGGCAGGACCTCAGAATCCTTTAAATCATTGGAGGCCGCCCCTTCGTCTTCGGCGGGCGAAGAAGCCTTCACGTTCTTTGATAAAACAAACAGAATGTTATTCCAGGCAAGTACATCACACGCCGTGTGTAAGACACTCAAATTTAGGATCAATCCTCCATCAATGAAGTTTGCCTGCGCAGCTATGACCGGAAGTCTTTCCAGACCCATGTACCGCTTGACGGGACTAAGACAATCGTCAAAGAATACACTACTTGGAAACCGTGCTTTCCTTAAACTTTTGTAAAAATGTGGCCATGAATTTCCGCTACCAGTACGGAGGTCGTTGAATAATAATTGATTGCCTTCAAAATCGCCAGGTAAAGTTTCGATCTGAGACTTGCCAGGAGAGCCCGTGGAAACAACTGTTCCGCCAAGAAAAGGAATTTTATTGATAGTCTGTTTCAAACCTAACTTCAAATGACTGTAAATATCCTCAATGTTGCTGCGGCGAGATATTGGCCAGCTAAAGTTGAAACTGATCACATATGTGCGAGGCATTAAGTGATCGATTGGTGTCAACTCGGTGATTATGGCTTCGGTCGGGTAAGGCATTGCGTGATTGAATAAAGTTCCCTAGAAATTTTTTGCTGAAAGATAGATAGTAATTTGTATGAAATTGAATCCTGAGACTCAAAGATTGTGTTTGCAATGTTGTGAATCTTTAATAGGGATATTTTCCACCGACATTGTGACGTAAAAAAGCTGGGAACCACTTACCAAGGTCGCCGGAATACCCACAACTTTGCTGGTTTTACGGCGACCGATTATTCATCTAGAGATCCATTTTATGGATGATCCTCATCTCCGATCTTATTTCCGTTTTGGTATTTGACGTGGTTGTATATCCCAATGCAAACCATCCAAAGTTCTTGGTGTCTTTCTACATTCAACTGTGCTGCATTCATAAGCCATTGAAAATCATGGAGAACCCAGCCTTGATTCAGAAAGCGGCTCGACGATACAAATCTGCGATTCCATTATTCCTGTTTCATGATGGTGGTGGAACAATTTTACCCTATTACTTTCTCGAAAGCTTGAATCGTAATGTATGGGGAATATCATATCCACATCTTAATGATGGCGGCATTTTCGAAAATGGTATCAAAGGGATGGGCGAGTTATATGCTGGGCAAATCCGTGGGAAAGTCTCCAGAGGTAAAGTCCTGCTCGGTGGTTAGTTTCCCTTCTCTTATTTACAAGCCGTTACTGAGATTTGATACAGGTTGGTCCGCGGGTGGGTCTATAGCAATCCAAGTCGCAAAGTGTTTGGAGAATATTCCGGAAATCTGTGTCGCTGGCACAATATTGCTTGATACGCCATTTCCCGATTTCCCTGACTGGCGACCAAAAGATGCGCCACCAGTCCAGTTTCATATACCAGTAGCCCCAGATCAAACAGCAAAGAGCAGATTAGCGCAACAACAAGCCGTGAATGATATTATCCATGCACTCTCAGTCTGGGAGCTGCCAACTTGGGAGAATGGAAGGTACAGTTTCCTTGTTCTTACTATTTTGAATAGCAGATGTGTATTAACCACATATTTACATTCAGACGACCGCCACCCGCAGTATTTATAAGGGCACTAGAAGTAGTCCCAACAGAGAAGGTTGTAGAAGTCGATTGGTTTCGTGGAGAATATGCTTTAGGGTGGCGTAAATATCCGTACGAGTTCATAGTTGAAGAGCTTCGAGTTGATGGGGATCATTTTAGCATCTTCACTCCTTTATATGTGAGTAGTTGCTCCTAGAACCTCCATGCATGTATTGGCTGACGTGAATATTCGTAGCTACCGGAGTTAAGTGTGAAGTTGAGGGAAGCTTGTGAATTACTGGATTCCAAACAGGAGTCTAGCATATTACTGGATTCCAAACATAGTAGTAGTATATTGGTAACAGCGTTGAAATCACTTTAAGAGAATGGAAGGGTGGCGCAATTAGAATACCAGACAACCGTCTGGGTGTTGGAGGTGGCACATTTTAGGATTTTATAAGGTTAAGTTCAGACCGTGTATACGGTGAGAAATATAAATATATAGATGTAAAAAATTATAATATTAGACTATAAAAATCAACTCCGTTCTATTCTTATACTACAATTATAAATTCTATTTTTAATCTTATTAAATTAAACAAAAATTAACTAATTGATTATAGAATTATTTAAAAAATATTTCAATATATTATGTTATATACCAGAGGCCGCGGGTCTACAGTGATTTTTGAAGTAATATAACCCACGGTAAAAGTCGATTTGTTTTAGATACCGTATCAAAAAGAAGGCAGGTAATATGATTTCAAAAGAGTTTATATAATTATTTATCATGAGATAGTACGATCACAGAGCACGTTGAAGGGATCGGGGAGAAGATAGTTATATTGAAGTGGTAGAGTTAAGTGTATATTAGATACCGTACCAAAAAGGAGGCAGGTAACGTGACTCCAAAATGGTCTAGTAAACACGACGGAAACGGATACAAAATGATTAAGTTGAAGTTGCGCATTTTTTATTAAACTAGGTTGAGTTGGAGTGGTTATATAGACCCTTTTGGAGTCACGTTACTGTTACGATCACGGATCTTATAGTAACCGATCGTGTGAATACACGTTATGATTTGATCGAATTAGTATGAGATTAAGGTGGTCGTAGGAACAAACGAGCACAGACCATATTAGATCATGTGATGGAGCATTGGAGCTTCGAGGGCTCCTAGGGCTCCCAAGTACGAAGGTCTATATAAGCAGGATGGATTCCTTTATTTGTAGAGCTTCGTATTCAAGAACAATCATTAATTTAAACATTATAGTTATTATACAATACAATCGTCATATCTTCATTCTCACCAAGTCCCTGTTTGATCTTTAGTAGAAATCATTACAGCCTTTCTATAAGTCCCTTGATCATTTCTTAATGATAAAGGATTGTAGCGGTGTAACACTTTGAGTATCTTTATTAGTTCAAATACCGATTTGGTATGTTTCACTTCGCTATATCTTCGCAAGACCCCATCACCAATACCCCCCCGAACAATAACAACAACGACGGCGATATCGAGCTATTAGATACCGATCCTGTCCCAGTACAGATTACGGAAACTTTACGAGTAGCAGTATCTGACAAGTATTATAGCAATCGAAAGGAACTCGAAATCTTTTTACTTCAAAACGAAATATACTTCAAATTCAACGCTGCTAAATTTGTGACTCCCGATAGTTATAATCTGTATGCCTCTTCTTACCTTTGTGGAGAAGCAGTCAAATGGATTCAATTTTATCTCAAAGATTACTTTATTAAGTCTAGAGATCATTGTATGATAATCACACAAACCATTTTCGAAAGCTTTGCAGGATTCAAGAAAGAAATCGGACGAGTATTTGGGGATATCGACGAGGTTAAGATGGCCGAACGAAACCTATTCGCTTTGAAACAAACCGGGGCAGCGATCAATTATGCTACGGAATTCAGACGACATGTTAATCAAACTGGATGGGATTAGTAGGCTTTGTTAAGCCATTTCCATCGCGGCCTTAAAGATTATATAAAGTTGGAACTTGCAAGGGGCATCGAGTCTACGAATATCAACGAAATGATAGAACTTGTAATTAAGATCGATAATCGGCTTTACGAATATCAGCAAGATAAAAGGTTCCAAAACCATTCGGATCAGAATTACAAGCGAAATAAAGGAAGACGACAACAAGCTAGGAATGAAAGCTATAGAGATCCGATAAAGCTGAATACTACTATTCGAGGAAAGCTATCCAAGGAAGAAATGGATAAATGTAGAAATGAGAAGTTATACTTCGAATATAGACAACCAGGACATAGAACTGCAATTCATCGCCAAAAGAAACAAGGAAATTTCAATCGAAATAAGAAACCTTGGAAAGGCAAGAAGCAATTCAATGCGACATTTGTATTCCAATTATGCGCTCTAAGTTGTATAGACTTAGGTTTTAAAGAACAATTGGAAGATAATCAATTCGAAGAATCAGAAGATTCAAAAGAAGAATCAATTTTATGGATCAATCGAAAGCCAAGTTCAGGGGAACTTTGGATTATACAGTACATCAACGAATGGAATCGTCGAATTTGAAGATTTGGAGAAATAAATGAAGGAACTTACAGCGATGATCTAAATGTGAAAGGTGCTATAAAAGGAGAAATTTATGAGGTAAGAATCATCGATAAATATAGAATCTTATAATACGAAATTACGATCAACTTTTTTTTTGTCGAAAGAACCTCATATCATTATATGAAAATACCTGAACCAGAAGAAATATAGGAAGTCATTTATTTCCATTACGATATTAATCATCCTATATATAAGATACATTTAGTACGACAGATAAGGGATGAATATTTGGTGCAAACCCAAATCATACAATTTCCATAAACAACAGGACATTTTCTCCGAGTTATACAAGGACTACCTCTAACCACCAAATGGAAAAACATGCTCGACGACGAGATTTCCGTCGGTCAAGCAATTACAAACGATGAAGAAGAAGATAGTTGGAATGTTTCTCCATTTGATCAATTAAATCGCTTAATTGACCAAATTGACCAAATTGACCAAGTTGACCAAAACAATCGAACGGGTCAAAATAGGCAATTAAACGTTACAGGATATAGTGGACAGATCAATCTGATGGTTATGATCAATGGGCATTGATTCAGAGTTATGATAGATTCTGGAGCAATTGGAAATTTTATTGTACAAGAAGCTACACAAGAAGCTGGTATAAGGTTCCAAACGAAGAAATACTTATATATATTGTAATTAGTAGATGAACAACTAATTGATGCTGAAAATGGGATGGTACGAATGGAGATTAAGCCAATCGAAATGCAGATAGATGAACATCACGAGTTCATATAGCTTGATGTAATTCCACTAGGGAATCACCAGGTCATATTGGGTATGCCATGGTTGATACGATACAATCCCAATATTAATTGGAATCGAGGAACTTTAACACTCGACCAATGCAATTGCGATTATCGAAATATACACAAATCTGCAAGACTGAATACATGCTTTAAGAAATTGAAAACGAACAATCCCATCGATATAGAATACCAAATCCAGGATCCTTCACTGATAGATATACCAATGGAATACAGAAAATATGCAAAACTTTTCGAAGAATGAAAAGACCACAAAGCTTTACCAAAACACAAATCGTGAGATCACGAAATAGTGCTAACGAAAGGAAAGATGCCTCCATTTGGGCCTATTTATCAAATGTCGGAAAGAGATTTGAAGACGCTCAAGAAATACATTGACGATAGTTTAAAGAAAGGATGGATCAGAGAATCCATCTCACAAACAGCTAGTCTTGTATTATACATACCTAAAAAGGATGAAACCAAGAGGCTATGTGTAGATTACCGCAAGCTTAACGATATGATAATCAAGGATCGATATCTACTTCTATTAGCTACAGAATTGAGAGATCGATTGGGGAAAGCCAAGATCTTCTCCAAGTTTGATTTACGAAATGGCTTCCATCTAATCAGAATGAAGAAAAATGAAGAATGGAAAACAGCATTCAAAACTCGATACGGATTATACGAGTATCAGATTATGCTATTTAGGTTAACCAATATATTAGCAACGTGTATACATTTGGTAAACAATATATTAAGAAAGTATCTCGATATTTATTGTATTTGTTATTTGGACGATATATTGGTTTATTCAGAGATTCTAGAACAATATATTCAAGATGTCAGTAATATTTTAGTATACTTGGAAGAAGCAGATCTTCAATGCAAACTCAGCAAATGTGTATTCTATATTACAGAGATGGAGTTTTTAGACTATACAATCTTTCCAGGAAGACTTAAGATGAGTTTAGACAAATTACAGATTATTCAAGAATGGAATCAGCCTACAAGTGTTAAAGAAGTACAATCCTTTTTAAAATTTGCCAACTTCTATTGTAGGTTCATTAAAGATTATTCGAAAATAGCAACTCCGATGTCCGAAATAACCAAGAAGAATCAGGGAGAGTTCTAATGGACAGAAAAGGCATAGGAAACTTTTGAACTATTCAAACAAGTTTTTATAAAAGAATCGATACTTTTATCGTTCGATCCGGAATTACCAATTGAAGTCGAGACCGATTCTTCGGACTATGCTCTGGGGGCAGTATTAAGCTAGCCAGAAGCGAATAAGAAATAGTAATCAATAGCTTACTATTCCCGAAAGCTATCGTCAGTAGAATTGAATTATGAGATTTACGATAAGGAGCTGTTAGCTATAGTCGAAGTATTTAAAAAATGAAGAGTCTATTTGGAAGGATCGAAATATACGGTGCAGGTATATATCGATTATAAGAATCTAGTTTACTTTACTATAACGAAGGAATTAAATAGACGGCAGGTTAGATGGTCCGAAATTATAGTTGTCTACAATTTTCGTATTTTATATATCAAAGGAACAGAAAACGTTAGAGCCGACAATTTTAGCAGAAAACCGGAATATTTACAAAATAAGGTACACAAAACATATACGATTTTAAAAGAAAAAGATAGCATATTAATATATAACAAACTACAACTTGCTGTTTCCTTTAGAGTTGATTATAATACAATCAAGAAGTAGTTGAAAGCAAAATATGAACGAGATGTTATTGCAAAACGAATCCTCAAGAATACGGACAATTTGGAAAAGGGATTCAGCATCGACGAAGGATTCATATACTTTCACAACAAATTATATATACTTTCTAAACTAGCTGAAGGATATATTCGAAAACAACACAAGCTTTCAGTTCATAGACATCAAGGAATAATTAGAACTTTTGCCAGAATCAGGAAGGAAGTTTATTTTCCAAAAATGAGGATTACAATTGAGAAAGTAATTAGGAACTACAATACCTGTATACAGAACAAAGCCGCTAAGTATGCTCCATATAATCAGCTCAAGACCCTTGAATTACCTACTCAACCTTGGAAATCCATTGCATGGGATTTTGTAGTAAAACTATTTATATCCAAAGAACCAATCACACTAAAGGAATACGATTCCGTTCTAATAGTGATAAACAGATTAACGAAATTCGCCTATATAATATTGTTCTGTGAAAAATGGACAATAGATAACCTAACTTATGTATTTCTATGAAACATAGTTAATATACATAATGTATTAGAGAAAATAATTTCAGATAGGGATAAACTTTTTACATCAAAATTCTGGATTACTCTTATAGTATTGTTTGAAGTCAAATGTAAACTATCTATTGTGTTTCACCTTTAAACAGATGACCAAACAGAATGTCTAAATCAGACAATGGAAGTTTATCTATATTGCTATATCAATTATAAACAAGACAACTGGGTTGAACTACTACCCTTAACTCAATTCGTATACAATATATCGGAAACAGAAACAACAAAGGTAATACTAGTATACACTAACTATAGATATACTTTATTAGTCTATTGTTCATCACTCTTACAAATAATGAATACCGACGAAGCTATAAAAGATATATCGGAAATCAAGGAACTATACAAACAGCTCTCATTGGATCTGCAATTCATAGTCTTGAGAACAACTGTATATTACAACAAATCACGAAGTATAGAACCTACTCTTAAAAAGAAAGATAAAGTTTATTTAATTCGAAGAAACATTCAAATACAACAACCAAACGATAAACTAGACCATAAAAAACTAGAACCATTCGAAATCGAAGAAATAATAGAACCTATTAATTTCAGATTGAAGTTACCAAATACCATGAATATCCATTTAGTATTCTATATATCCTTACTCGAACTAGCACTACCAAAAGCGCCGAACGCATCAGAAACCATAATCGAATCTATCAATCCAAACGCCAAATACAATATCGAAACAATACTAGATTGCAAGTACATCAGAAACACAATAAAGTATTTAATCAAATGATTCGATTACCTATATTCAAAAAACACTTGGGAACCCAAAAAGAATCTCAATTGCTTTGAAAAGCTGCAGGCGTTCTATTAGCGATATCCGAATCTACCCAAAAAGGATCAAAGGGATTCGAGAAAGACGAAAAATCGAAATCTTCCAAAAGATCGAACGAAGCATTGTTAGGGTCGGGAGCATTCTCGTTTGTTCTCTTTTTCTCCATTTGTTCTTTTGCCAATTGTTTTTTCTCTTTCAAAGTATCCAATTCATCCAAATATTTAAGACTACAATCGGCCATCCGCTTTCTACAATCACATAGGAATTTCTTTTGTTTACATAAATACAAAATTTTAGCAAACGCTTTTTTCTCTTCACGATCTAATTTCTCTTCTTGTTTATCCAGAGAAACCCAATCCGAAACACAAAACACTTCCCGATCCCAATCTTCTTCCAGAAGAAATTCGGCATCACAGGAAATTCGAGCCAGAACACATTCGGAACAACGAAAACACTGAGGATTATTAACATCTTTCACACAACAAAGTTTTTCATTGCAACAATAAAAACAGGGAGACATTTCAACTCCACAATTATTGATAGATTAAACCAGAAGAATCTATTTAGAACGTTTTCGAGCAGAAGATAAGGATTTCTTAATTTTGGAGGAAAACATAATAAGAAAAGAGAGTTTTGCACTTTCTTCAGAATATAGCCCCACCTTATAAGCTTGAGACAAGCTTTAGCCTAAATAGAGGATAGTGTTACGATCACGGATCTTACAGTAACCGATCGTATGAATACACGTTATAATTTGATCGAATTAGTATGAGATTAAGGTGATCGTAGGAACAAACGAGCACAGACCATATTAGATCATGTGATGGAGCATTGGAGCTTCGAAGGCTCCCGACGCTTCTGGAGCATTGGAGCTTCGAGGGCTCCTAGAGCTCCCAAGTACGAAGGTCTATATAAGCAGGATGGATTCCTTTATTTGTAGAGCTTCGTGCTCAAGAACAATCATTAATTTAAATACTATAGTTACTATACAATACAATCGTCATATCTTCATTCTCATCAAGCCCCTGTTTGATCTTTAGTAGAAATCACCACAGCCTTTCTATAAGTCCCTTGATCACTTCTTAGTGATAAAGGATTGTAGCGGCGTAACAGTTACCTGCCTCTTTTTTGGTACGGTATCTAGACCGGAGCTGAAGCAATATACGCCCCTGTATACCTTTCTTATTCAAAGGTTTTCTGAAGTTATATATATATTGTTTTCTTACTAAATGAATTAGAAGCCTTTTTGTAAAATAATATTTCCTTAGCTCCTAATCTAGTATACTATTTTTATTATAGAGGCAGCAGATAGAATAACAGAAATCACTTTTATTAATAAGACGTAGCTCGAAGAGCTACATTTCTATAGAAGGAATGTTTCCTTAAATACAATTGTGTACGTTAGGGCTCCGAGCCTTAGCGCTTTTATAGGGTACAATCATCAAGCGTGCTCTGCTCGATGCCGGATCGGGTAGGTGGAATTTACTAAAGGAATCGATCTAATGATCTAATTTTGATCCTATAATAGTATCCCTCTTTTTAAAGCCGAACTTTATTGAAATAGTTATGGGGGCTAAGTTTATCAGGATATCTTCGATAGTAATTCTGGATCAGCTTTCGAATGTTGTTTAGATAATCAATAGGCTTTTCAATTGGTTCGTTGTAGTCGATCCATCGGACGGTATATTTCAAATAAAGGTCATCGTGATTGCAACATTCCCAACAGGAATTCAGAATTTCCTTTACTTCGAATTGTTCGATTTCTTCGATTTTAATAGAAGAAGAGGGTGGATTGTATTAATTAGGGATAGGGTCTTTTTGTTCCTTAACTAAAAATAGAATCGTTGATATGATAATTAGCTTTGAATTATGACATATCGAATAATTGGAAATATAATAATTTGAAGAGAATATTAAATTCATTTCTGTTCAATTGATAATAAGATTGTAATGTTGCAATTATAGTAAACCAAAGATTAATAATATTTTTAATGAAAGTTGGATAATGTAAAAAGATCAATATTTATAATAATCCTTTATAATGATTTCCATTATAAAATATTCTATAATTCTATTAACAACCTTTTCATTAGTAAATCAAAGTTTGTAAGGAAAAGATAAGAATTATATTTCAATATTATATTTGAGAATAAAAAAACAATCAATGAAAACTTTCCCAGAGTATCTATTATTAATAAGACTTGTAACAGTAAAAGAGTTTTCATATACAAAGAATATAATAGTTTTAACAAATAAAGATTTGTTATTCATAGAATTAAATTATAATAGTTTATATCTATTCATTCCTCGATTTACCTTCTTATCTTTAGTATTCCTCTATAAACGATTTTTCGTAAAGATTAATCTTTTCCTTGTTCAGGATTTTCCTTGATTAAACCAAATATAAAGATAATCTCTTTTAATTCGATATAGCCTTATTATTATACCTGATTTAGATATTATTGATTTTGTATTCAATTACCAATATATCCTTTTCGAAATCTATTACAATTATTATTAAACCTATTAGCACCTCGAAAAGCCGGGACAATAATATATTGAATAGAAACCAGATTAATTGAAACAGCAGTATTATAATTGGAAAAAATATTAACAAAAATCTATTTGCTAGAAAGAAAATTATTATTGATATTATAAATAGTATAACAATCAATCTGAAAATAACCAATTCTATTATAACAATTATAAGAAATTACAAAATTAAATTTCTTTTTCTTATTTTGCTAATTCTTTTATTATTATCCCTTCTGCTTTATTATATCAAAATCTATAAAATCCTTACTATTAGTAGCAAATATATTATTAGAATTTTTGTTATAATATTCAGCGTTATAAAGATTCTGATTTCAAATAGAAAATTTCTTTTACCAATCATCAATATTGTCGGCAACATAAGGGTTCGAATTATCAATGATCAAAATTCAGAAAGGGGTAATAACCTTTTACTTTATTATATTAACAATCTCACAATCAAATTTGTAACAAAAATTAACCAAATGAAACAATATAAAGAAAAAAACCGAAAAGGATTTCTTTGAATCTATAGAAAACTTATTGAATTTGAATGAAACTTCTCTTTCAATATTCATAGAGATATATAATTTGTTCAATTTGGCCAAAAACGAAACAGTAGAATCGAAACAAATAAAATCGTTAACAAATCTAATGATATCTATAATACATTTTTGTCACACTTGACTATCAAAAAGATTAATAGTATAACTAATCTTCTTTTGTTCGAAAACAAAGAATTATGAATCGATTATTTAGCAAAATTGCAAATCCAACTTTCAGAATTGATAATTCTTTTGGCAAACAAGAATATTAGATCTTTTGCTTTTAAAAATAAACAGATCTTTTTGAATTTGATAAAAAATGATCGGTTTCTGATCAATAACAGCATTATCGATATCCAATTAAATTTGTTTGTCGACCAAAATACGAAGAAGCCCAACATTTTCCATTTTGAATTCCTCGATTTTATTTATTTGAATAATGATATAGATAATTTGAATAATAAAGTGATCTTCGATAACAAAGAAAATATAATTCAAATAAATAATCTATTCATCAAAACCAATAACAAAGTTTAACATTATTAGAGTATCTAATTCTACTAGGATTTGTATAATAGTAAATCATTGATTGAAGACTCGTTGAATTCCGGTACGAACTCCCTCGATAAAAATAAAAGTCGCACCACTAGCAAATATAGAACCAGAAACTATTATAAAAAGAATTATAATTGTACATACAAAATACAATCATATAGAAGCAATCAAAAACAAACACAAAAACCTACAAATAAATATAATCGCACAAAAGCAATCAGAGATCGAAAACTATACAAAAGCGAATAAAAAAACTGTACAAAAGTAGATAAGAAACACAACTATACAAAAACAAGCGAATTACAATAGTACAAAAACAATCGAAATAAATACAAAAGCTTACAAATGATTTAACAAAACCAAATCACTTCGTAAAATAATCAAACCTTTGAAAAAATAATACAAATTATCACAATAAGAGAAAAAGTATATATAAGATTGATTTATAATTATACTACAAAAAAAAAAAGAAAATCAAAAAGGTGACCTGACTATATAGAAGTGAATATATGCATATGTGCCTAAAGCACACATGATCACATACAGATGAAGGGAGATGAACCCGTAACACATAATGACCCCTATCTGAAGTATACTGTCCAATGGGTAGGTTATAATACATCTACCGAAGAGCCTACGGAGTATTTGGAGAATGCTCAAGAATTGATCCGTAATTACCATCATCGTTATCCGGATAAATCTGGTCCTTCTAATTGTCTCAACAGAATTCGATCTTAAGAAAGGGGGTACTGTTATAGGGTCCCTGTATATAATATACAAAGACCGTTCGGATTCTGATCTATAGGAGTCGGACCTCGGATAAGTGTAGGCTAGCTCTAGTCGGGGCTAACGCTACATATAAATGTATTTAAGGAACTATTCCTTCTATAGAAACATAGCTTTTCGAGCTACATCTTATTAATAAAAGTGATTCCTGTTATTCTATCTATTGCCTCTGTAATATAAGTATATAATTAATTACAATAATAGAAAAGTTTTACTAGATAGGAAGATAATCAGTAAGGAATATTTCTTTTCTAAAGGAATCGATTTATTATATACTGAATACATCCAAAAGAAGAAAACTTGCAATATATTATTAGAAGTATTTCATTCTGCTATAAATCGAATATTGTGGTTATATTGTGAATGGGAAACGGCTCTAGTAGGTTCTTTAGAAGAAATA
Source organism: Sclerotinia nivalis (assembly GCA_029531795.1). NCBI lineage: Eukaryota > Fungi > Ascomycota > Leotiomycetes > Helotiales > Sclerotiniaceae > Sclerotinia > Sclerotinia nivalis. The sequence continues at coordinate 1,952,407 of JAPEIS010000013.1, forward strand.
ACAATTCGAAGAAGTTTAAATAATCGTCAACTTAATTTTATTCGAAGAATGAAAGTTTTTCTTTGCAAATAAAAGAAATATAGTTTAAAGTGAGAATCTTGAGATACGAAAAAAGCTATATTAATATTGAATATATAGATAAAAAAAGAAATGAAGTTACTCGAGATTGGTATAAATTTGTTTCGATATTTCATTGGTATATTTATAATATTTATAAATGTTTTTGATTAATTTTTTATTAGCTAGAACAAAATTCTATGGATAAATTAATAAGTAAAATCAAATTGGAAGATATCTTTAATGAGGAGGATAATTCTGATACTGCTTCTGTTCGATCCAAATTGTCGAAATCCTTTTGTGCTCCGGCAAAACGAGTAAACTATAAGAGTATTAAAAACAAAACAAAGGGTATATAGAATATTGATGATCGTATAATGAAAGAAAAATGAATAGCTTTATTTTCTATTTTTAAAACAAAGAAGATTGAAAAAGTTTGCAAATTGGTTCTTGCAAAAAGAAAGATATCGGAATTTGTTGAACCTCTCGATGATGATGATAAGAACATTGAATCGACTAACAACAGAAAACCCTTGGTTTTTAAAAAATTCAGAAAGGAGAAGATTAAAATTTCTATTATAATCAATATACTTTCTTTATCTTTAAAAATCTTTAATATATTGAATACTATTCCGGAACTAAATATAGTATTTTCGGTAAAGTATCAAAAAACATCTGTTTCTTTGACGAAATTAAATGTACCAATAATAAACAAGAAAATAATTGGAGATAAAGATTTGTTAAATTTTTCCAGCTCTGATATTGTAAATAATATCTCAGATGAGTATGATTTATATGAAAAAGCTTTTGTTTCCAAACAATAAATATAATGAATCTTTATTAATCGATAATTAATCGTTAACGAATTTATTGGATCAAGATTTCGAATTATAAATAATTTTCTTTCTGATATATAAATATTATAGGTTATACATTGTAATTTTATTGTTGAGGAATGTATCAGATATATGTTTCATCAATCGGCTGAGTTAGATATTGATGAAAATTCTGATAATATTGGGGAGGATGGTTTATTGAAGATAGAGGTAAAGAAGTAGAAAAAGTATGAATATTATATAGCAAAGGAAAATTAATATATTAAAAAGATTTTCAAAACAATAAATAAAATGAATAAGTATTTTTAAATATCGATATTTCAATAGAACGAATATGATTTTCTTTAATCTTTTTTGATTTTGCAATGTATTTCAATTGTATTACTTTTTAGTTCTTTGTCTTTATTGTATTGATGATATATTTTCCTTTTTATAGTTTTCCAATTGTCTTTTGATATACATTAAATTTTGTAAAGCTTTTCAAATATCTTCTATTGATTGATAGCTTTTCTATTGTACTAAATATTGTATTCTTTGATTTTTTTTTTTATATACTAATATTTTTTCAATTTCATATTCTATATATCTATCAATTTCTTTAGGAGATAAAGAATCAGTAATACTATTATATTGATATTATAATTCTAGTAAAGAAATATAAAAGATATTATATATTTTGTATGATAATGGAAATGCTAGTTTATATACTTGTTTATTATTTATAATATTGGTAATAATAAAGGGGTTTATAAAATAATCGAAAAATTTCTTTTTGGGTTATAATTGTTTAATGTTTTTAGTATTGAATATAACTTTATTGCCGATATAAAATTGTTAGGATAAATCTTTCTTATTATTCTTTGATTTCCTTTTTGTAGACTTTTCCCAAATCTTTATTAATTTAGCTTTTTTTTGATTCAACGATTTAATATATTCTTTTGTAATTGGTATCTTTCCTTCAATATCAATGTCTTTATCGATATAATTGAAAATAAATAGATATTTATATATTACTTTGAAAAATATTTTTTCAATTGTATTATATATGAATTCTGTTAGAAATAATAACGCAATTCAATCATTCTATTTTCAATTTATATAACAAGTAATATAATGAATTAGATTTTGATTTTGATATTCTATTTGATTATCGATTTGCGAATGAAATACAATAGATATCATGGAGGCAGTAGATAGGATAACAGAAATTACTTTTATTGATAAGATATAGCTCGAAGAGCTATATTTCTATAGAAAGAACGTTTCCTTTAAATATATTTGTGTGTGTTAGGGCTCCGAGCCTTAGTGTTTTTATAGGGTATGATTACCAAGCATGTCCCGCTCGATACTGGATTGGACAGGTGGAGTTTATTAAAGGGGCCGGTTCAATGGCCCGGTTCTGATCCTGTAACAGTATCCTCTTTCTTAAGGTCGAACTCTGTTGAAGCAGTTATAAAGGCTAGGTTTATCTGAATACCTTCGATAATAATTCTGGATCAGTTTTCGAGTATTGTTTAGGTAATCAGTAGGCTTTTTGGTTGATTCGTCGTAATCGATCTATCAAACAGTATATTTTAGATGGGGGCCATTGCAACTATGGCGTTTTTAGCGGGAATTCAGAATTTCCTTTACCTCGAATTGTTCGATTTCTTCGATTTCAATGGAAGAAAGAAACGGATTGTATTGATTAAGGATAGAATCGTTATAAACAGGATATAGTAAGTTTATATAGAATATAGGGTGATTTCTCATCGAGGTAGGTAATTCGAGTTTGTAAGTGTATACGTTTATAATTTGTAAAATCTGAAATAAATTTAAATTCTTTCAATCTAGTTTCTTTTGGGGTTTTAGGATCTTGATGTTTTTGATATTTAATTAAACTAGATTATCAAGATTGTAACAACGGGTAGGAGTATAGTAAGTATCGGTATTCTTTGTATAACGAGTTTGGTTAATGGTTAATTCGGTTTTCAGATATTCAACGATCAAGGATATTTTCTTGACAAACTTTTCGGTATCCTGGATATCAGGGTAGTTAGTAACGATGGATGGTTCAAATTCCATATACAAATGATAATTGTAATTCGCAAAGAATGGGGTTAAATGGGAACTTTCAGATCAGGTAGAATTGATTGAAAATTCAGCAATCGACAATTACTCGGATCAATCGTTTTGCAGGTACGAGATATATGATTGGAGATACTGTTCGAGTATAATGTTTGCTTTTTCAGTTTGCTTATCGGTTTCTGGGTGGTAGGTTGTCGATAGTTTCGATATTGTATTTAGGTGTTTATAGATGTATTTCCAGAAATCAGATATAAATTGAGCGTTATGATTGGATATAATTGTCGACGGTAGGTTGTACAGCTTTTAGATATGCTTCAGGAATAAGCGGGTTACTTTTTCGGAATTATAAGTATTGTAATAAAGCAGGAAATGTTTCATTTTAGTTAATCGATCGATTATTATGAATATTGTATTATAATCAAAACTTTTCGGGAGGTGTATTATGAAATCGATCGATATATCTTTTTACGTTTGTTAAAGGATTGAAAATGGGCGAAGGATATTTTCTTATTCTTTATAATTCGGTGTTGTTCGATGGTAATTATAATAATTATGTATTCAATAATTGATATAATTATAATATCCAGGCTAATAGTAGTTTCGGGATAGAAATTCGAAAATATGAGTACGGTGCGGGTGATTTGTAGCAAAGGAATTGTAAATTAAGCAAAACAATTTAGCTTTCAGATTATCATAATTAGAAACAAAAAGCTTCTCGTGATAATATAGTAGATCATTATTCTTAATATATTCGGATAGGATAATACAAGAATGCTTAAATGTTTTCTTTATCAAGGTTTTCAGAATAGATGCAAGTATAGGATCGGATATATATACTTCAATAAATAGAGTTTTCAGTTTCTTTGATAATTCGAATAACAAATCGGGGATTACAATAGGTATCAGAAATTGATTAGACGGAGCAATAGAAGCGGGTAGTAATTCAGGGATCGGTAAAGCTTTGGAGATAAGTAGAGTGTTAGAAATGGACGGGGAGCCAGGAATGAATAAGATAAATCTGGAGATTGGGCGAATTGAATCAGATTCTTTCGATGATCGATAAAATTGATTACAAATTATCACGGTGGTGGTAGGGTGCTTTAAGATATGATGATATTCTACGAAGAAGGAAGAAGGTGCTAGGAAGAGCGCCAACTATATGGGGGATGGGTGCCTTAGGCAGCCATGCAGACTAGCTAGGAACGGGTTACGAACCCGTGACACAAATAGTGATCACAAAACGAACTCTTTTTTTCGGGGAATCTATCGGATCAAATGAGATAAATATAGACGAGATAGATGCGAAAATAGAAATGGATGTAGGGAATAAAGCGGAATCAAGGTTTTCTGATTTCAAAATTGTTTGGTTTTGATGTAGAAAATGTTTATTCTTTTTTTTAAATAGGTCTTTTGACTTTCTGATTAGAGTATCAAATTTAGCTTTTTGTTTATCTAATCGATAGGTAATCTTGAAATTGAATCGAGATAGAAATTCAGATCAATAGATTTGATAACGGTTCAATAATTTGGTAGTTGTAAAATACTTCAAATTCTTGTGATCTATGATCATCTAGATCGGAGATAGTATTTTCTTTAGTTTTAGATGCTATTCTTCGAAGTATCGAATAATAATTAATAATTCTTTATTATAAATCTTGTAATTATATTCGGTAATCGAATACTTTTTGAAAAAATATACAACAGATTTTAGGATTCCTATATTATTGTATTAGAATAGTACTTCAGTAGATACAAAATCGGATATATCGGTTTTTACAATTATATCTTTTTCTTAATCGAAAATGGTTAAGATTGGTGTTTTAGTAAATACTATCTTCAAAACAAAAAAAGCTTTCGTATAAACAGAACTTCAAATAAACGGGATATTCTTTCGGGTTAGATTAATCAGCGGATATATGATAGATGAGAAATTACAAATAAATTATCAATAGAAATTGCCAAATCTGATAAATGTTTGTATATTTGTTAGATAAATCGGAATCTTTTATTCGATAATCGTTTTGATCTTTGCGGGATCCATTGTCACGGGGTCCCCGTATATGGTATACGGAGACCGCTCGGGTTCCGACCCATAGGAGTCGGACCTCGGATAAGTGTAGGCTAGCCCCGGTCGGGGCTAGCGCTACACATAAATGTATTTAAGGAACCGTTCCTTCTATAGAAACGTAGCTCTTCGAGCTACGTCTTATCAATAAAAGTGATTTCTGTTATCCTGTCTGCTGCCTCCGTGATATCCATTCGGATACCTTTTTGGTTTACAATAAGATCTAGGAATTTAGTTTCAGCTTTCAAGAAGTCATACTTTTTCAGATTCGTATATAAATCAGTTTTCCTTAGGACTTTTAGGATTTTTTGAATATGAGCGATATACTCAGAACGGGTTTTATTGTAGATCAGAATATCATTTAGGTAAGTAGTACAGAATATATCTAGGTATTCTTGTAGGGTATCGTTGATAAAATATTGAAATGTAGTGGATGCGTTGGTCAATCCAAAGGGTATAATCAGGATTTCAAATAGATCGAAACGGGTATGGAAAGTAGTTAGATGTTTTTGTTTTTCCTTAATCTTTATATTGTTGAATGTAGAGATGATATCGATCTTTATAAAGAATTTCATTCTTTTTAGGTTGTTCAAGGATTCTTTGGTAAGTGGTAGTGGGTAGTGATCTTTTGTTGATAGGTTATTCAGAGTTCGGTAGTCGATACAGAATTGTAATTTTTCATTGGGTTTTTTGACGAATAGAACAAGTAAAGCCGAAACAAACGAACTCGGATGGATGAATTCTTTTTGAAGGTTCTCGGATAGTCAATTTTTCAAAGTAGTAAGTTCGTTTCGGGATATAGAATAGAGAGCTCCAAATGGTAATTTGGTTTTCTTTTTCAGATAGATATCGTGATCGTATGATCGATGCGGGGGCAGTTTGTCGGCGTTTCGCGGGGAGAATACGTTGATCCAAAATCGGAATTCCTCAGGTAGGTTAGATGGGATAGGGTTTTTTTTTTGGGATAGGATATTGTTAATTAGGTTTATAGTAACTTGGAATATCTTATAGTCGCAGTGAGTATATGTTGTGTAGGTTTTTATTGATATAGATACGATATCTTTGTTTTGAAGGGTATCTAGACGGAAAGGCAGGTATACCAAACAAATTTTCTTTGGGACATTTTGTAATGCTTTTATATGGGATAGTTGCAGTGGTGTATTATAGAATTTTTGATAGAATTTGTTATCGAATCGGAATATATTAAATGCGAATTTGATATGGGGATTGTGCTTTTTTAGTTATGTTAATTCTAGGATAATCGGATAATAAGTTAATTTAGTGATGTAGATTTTTGATTTCTTTTTGTAGTGATTGTTGATTTGCAGATCGGTTAGAATGTAACGATCTATTCGGTTTTCAGGCAGTATTTTCTTGTCGAATCTAATGACTTCGAACGGGACAGATAATTTGTATATTGGGAGTTTGGTAGTTTCAATTTAATTTCGATTTGCGAAAGTATATCTTTTGTATTTGTTATTCATTATAGTGTAAGTAGGATAGGATTGATCAAGTGTCGGTAGGATAGTAATAGGCAATATCATTAGATTTGTTCGATTGTTTGTTTCTTTAGTGAGAGATAAGTCTCAAGTTGTAATGGTAGACAAGTGTAGTGTGTGTAGGGTTTTCGTTTGATAACGATTTATGCTAGGTAGGTTCCGTTTTCCAAATTTGGGGAGCTGGGAGGGGACAGATTGTATAATGATATTATATATAATTGAATCTAGGTGGAAAACGGAATAGGGGATGGCGGGGCAAGATTGGTAAGGCTAGTTTTAATTTGTATAGGATGATTATCTAGGAACGGGTAGTTTTTTATATAGTGATCGGTAGATCTATAATGGAAGTATTTTTTTCGTTTGTGTTTATTAGTATATTTTTGGGAATTGAAATCCATTGGATTTCCAGTAGGTATAATTGTAGCAGGAGTAGTAGATCGGATAGTAGGATTTGGAAACGAAGCGAAGGTATAGTTAACAGGATTTAGGTTTTGAGTAATAATATAGAATAGCGGGACGATTGGGTTATGATAGGAATCGATCGGTTTTATCAAATATAAACGACGATTCTTCAATGTCTATACAAAAACAACAAATACATTAGTATTATCTGTAGGGGGTTTGGCGGTAACAATCTAATTCTTCAATTCATTCAACAAAGCTTATTCTAATAGGATAATTAGGGTATTGTTGTTGTTGGCTATTCCGGTTTTCAATATTAATCTTTGGAATTCAGTATAGAAGATATGGAATGGTTGATTTCTCTATCTTAGATTGATTAAAAGTTTCCAGATTTCGATTTATTTGTTTTAGTTTTTATAAACTCTTTCCAATATTTACAATAGATCTTTATAATCGGCAAGTTTAACAAATTATCCTTTGATATTATACAATCGAATTTGTATAGCAATAGATCCAGTTAATCTTCCAATTACATAAATCAGACAGAAATGCAGGGAAGTGAAGCGGTCGGAATTGGTATACATTTTATTCTGTATTTGATCGATAAATCGATCAAGATCGATTTTCGTTCCATTAAACGATACAGGATCAGATACCTTTTCACTCAATTAAGATTTCGATAGAACAAAAACAACAGTTGAAATTGTAACAAAAATCAAAGACGAAAGATCGGTCTGATCGATAAAGGTTGAAACAAACAAAGCAACAAAGACAAAATGAAATTGAATCAAATAAGTAATCAATCTATTATTCTCCTTTCTTTATTATATAAATACAGTTTTCTCGATTTACAGATCAAAAGTAAACTTTTGAACTGTGGATTGTAGATTGATCATTTCTGTTTCTATTCTTATACTGAATTTGTAAAGGAAGGTAAAATAACAATACCAGATCGCAATATTATTGTTTATAACAATAACGAATTCTTCAAGGGAGCTGGATTGGCTAGACAAATATAAACAGAACAACATTATAGAAGTGTTGGTATAGATAAAAGGAAATTATATAGTATTACAAAGACAATAAATAGAATAATAGAAATTACTTTTATTGATAAAATGTAATTCGAAAAGTTATGTTTCTATAAAAGGAACATTTCCTTTAAATACATTTGTATGTACTAGAGTTCCGAGTTCTAGTGTTCTTACAGGGTACAATTATCGAACGTGCCTTGCTCGGTACTGGATCGGATAGGTGGAGCCTACTAAAGGGGCCGGTCCAGTGGCCCGGCCCTGACCCCGTGACAATAGATAATTTGCAGCGAATTTTTAAATAAAATATTAAACTATTTCAAAATTTATTTGCAAATTGTAATTCTCTATTAGATATTATCTTTTCTAATATATTGAAGTCTTTAAAAATATATCGAAATAGAATTTCTATTAGTTTTGATAAAGTTATTGTTTTATTAATTGGAATATATCGAACGAGTTTTGTATATCTATCGATAATTACAAATACAATATTATATATATATTTATCTATTTTAGAAAAAGATAAATCTGTAACAAAATCTATTGTTATTTCTTTTTAAGGATTTGAAGGAAATGGTAGAATTTGTAATTCGTTATAAAATCGATACCATTTTATGATTGTTCGTTGATAGATAATATATATCTGTATATACCTTTTTATATCTTTCATTATACTATATCAGAAATATTTGCTTTTCAAGATTTCTCATATTTTCTTAATACCCCAATAACCTTTTATAGGATCATCATGATAGATCTATAAGATTTTTGTTTTCATAATATTATCTAACAATACGAAAGCATACCCATTATATTTGAGCAAACTATCGGCATCGATTTGCCAAAGTGCAGTATCTTTACCGAAACTATTTCTAAGTTTCAGATACTCTTTATTCTTTGTAAAATCGTTATTCTCTTGAAACTACAATAAAGTATTTCTTATTGGTTTAGATATTAATTCGAATGTTGTTTTGTTAATTGTTAATATACAAACCAATTGATATAATAGTGATTATTTATAATTAATCTTCATTAATGATCTTTCTGAATTATGAAGGGGTAAGCTATATTTATTCCTTTGAAAAAGGCCTATTATATTTCTCAGGGATTCTGTCTCCATTATGAATAGATAAAAAAATGCAACAATTATTATAATATTCCTTAATTTGTTTTGTAATATAAATAGCATTTTATTAATTTTATTTATATTTTCGATATAGTCGGATTTTCTTGACGGATTATCAACGGGGTTCAATTTTCCGGATCTATATATGATTATGAAATCGTAAACAGCTAAAACTTCAATCTATCGTATTTGTTGTTTATTAAGTTGTTTTATTTTCATGAAATATTGAAAACTATTGTGATCCGTTTTGACCACAATTATATATTGACTACTTGCAACATAATACTACCATTGAACGAAAGCTATATAAATAACTAAAAATTCTTGATCATATATAAAATATCTTTACTCAATTGAAATAAATTTTCTTGAATAAAAAGCAATGGAATGCTATCGAGAAACAATAGAATCATTTAGATCCTCAAAAAATAATTAAGAAAGTATACATCCTAAAGCAAATCCAGAAGCATCTATTTCGAATAAAATTCGAAATGTTGATTCAAAATGTCTAAATATTGATACAATAGTAAATGCCTTCTTTAGATTATCAAAAGCTTTCTAAGCCTTCTTAATCCATTTAAATTCTAATATAGCTTTTCCTTTTTTGATATCTTTTAATAAATCAATTAAACCATAAACTACTTATAAATATCCAGCGATAAATCGACAATAGAAGTTTACAAAGCCTAGAAAGACTTGGACATCACAAAATAATTTTGATTCAAACTATTCTGTAATTGTCTAAATTCGACTTGATTCTATAATAACATCTTTTCCTAATACAATAAAACCTAAAAACTCGATTTTATATATATAAAATATACATTTCTTTAATTTCATATAAAGTTTATATTCAATCAATTTAGCGAGAACCTTACAAATATCGATAATATATATTTTTTTATCCTTAAAATAAATAAAAATATTATCTAAATATATAATACAAATGCTATCTATAAGACCAATAAATGTTTAATTAATATAAATTTGAAAAGTTGTAAAAACATTTGTTAAACCAAAAAACATAACTAGATATTCAAATTGATTATATCGAATACAGAAAGCTATCTTCCATTTATCGCTTTCTTATATACATATTCGATAATAAATATCTTTCAAATCGAGTTTTGTGAAAAAAACCTTTTGTTTTAAGCAATCTAAAGATTCGCTAATTAAAAATAAAGGTATACAAACCTTTTTCGTAATTTTATTAAAGCTACAATAATCAATATATAATCGATAACTATCATCTTTTTTTAATACAAATATAATTGATACACCAATAAAGCTAATCAAATAACAAATCCAATTTTTCTTTTGATATTCGTCAAAGTATTATTATAGAACAATTAATTCTTATTCTAATAAAGTATATATTAATCCCCAAAATAAAATAATTCCAGATTCAAGATCAATACGATATTTTATTAAATGATAATCGAAAAGCAAACTATTTTTATTTTCAGAAAAAGCTTATTTATATTCTTTATATTCGGAAAGTATTTTTAAAAGTACTAATGTTAAAATATTTCGATTTTTAAATGAAAATCGTATAATAAAATTGATTTCAAATGGAAATACATAAATTGTAACTCCAGCTTTCATATTGCGATATAATTCTTTTACTGTTATCATTTCTATATCATATAATATAAAACAAAAACAAAGAGTAATTGATTTCCAATTAATATCTGGATTTACAATTTGAAATTATAACAACCCTAAAATAATATCGATTTCAGATAAATCCAAAATAGCAACAGTAAATCGATAAATATAAGTTCTTTTTTCTTTGAAATCGTTTAATACTTCAATAGTAAATTGATAATTACTATATAAAGATATATTAATCCAATTAATAAATACTAATGAAATACCTTTTCCAGGATTAGAAATCCAATCCCATTCAATATATTTGCTTTATTGAATAATATTAACTTATACACCAGAATCGATAAAACAACAAAGTTTTATCGGAATATTATTAACTTGAAAAATTGTTTCAATAATTAAAATAGTACATCCCTTTTATTGAAGATCTAGAATTATCAGAACAATTAAAATTACTACTAGATTTGATCGTTTCCCTAATTCTTTTCCTTTTAAAAATATATAAAACAAATATAAGATTGATGATTTCTTTTATACTATCAATATACAAACAGATTAATATATTTATTTATATAATAATCTTTTTATTAATAACAAAAACAAATCAAATCCCTTTATCTATAATCGTTTTTCTGATTTTCTTTATTGGATTTTTTCTTTAAAGGAGATTTAAAACATTATTACAATTATATATCGATTATTAATAATATATTATTTTGTTATTTAAATAATTCATTTTGAGAACAATTAAAAAATGAATTTGATAATATAACTGTATTACCTTATCTTCGATTACGAGACAAATCGTTTGCATTTTGCGAACGATATATTTTATCTATATTCTCGAGATAATATACTTACTTGATTAAATCGTTTCGACTTTCAGACTACTAAATGGATTCTGAAATTCGTTTAGTAATATAAGGAAATAAATCTAATAAAAATCGTTCTTTATAAACATTATCCACTTTAAATTCGATTTCCTTTTCTAGATTATCGAAATATATTACAAAACTATTTACACTTTGATTAGATTGTTATTTAATATTAATGATTTGTTATATAACATATTATTATCGATTATCTTTATCTAATATCGTATCATATATATATTCTTTAAATTCTTCTCATAATATATTAGAATTCGATATAAAAGCTTCGTATCGATATCAAACTGCAAATAATTGTTATTGAAAATATTGAATAATATAATCTATCTTTTTTTAATCAATTAGGAAATAATACTCATCATCATTTCGAAATATAAATTCAACCTAGAAAAAGAAATCCTTTACTTCTCTAATATTAAAACCTTTATAAAATAACAACTTTTGAAGTTTTGAAGATTTCCCTGGAAAAGCATAAATAAAATTAGACATCGCTCTTATTCCTCTAACAATCACTAATAATAAATTAAATACCCTTTCCTATATAAAACAAACAAAAGTTTCTTTAATTTCTTATTGATTTACTTATTTAAAAACATCAAACTTTTCTTATATATTTTCAAATCTTTACATTAAATCTAATTCCAATTATATAATAAATTGACAATTAGATACAAATATCTCACCTTCAATCCTATTAAAAGTTCTAAAAACATTATTTCGATTTTGAGAATTATTTGAATTGATCGAACGACCTAAAGTATTTCTTATTCCAACCATTACTATTCGATAGGGTTCCGTTAAAGTACCGATAACTAATTAACGAATTGCTTTTCAAATAAATAAAAAGAATTATTAAGATTATATAAACAAAAAATCAATTAATCATAAAACTATAGGCAAACTTTTCATTACCCTTTCTAATTATAAATAAATTATTATTTTTAAGTTCAATCAATAAAGAGATATCAAAACACTTATAATTCGTCATCATTCCTATCCTTTCATAAACAATACAAAGAAGCTTGTTTACTAAATATTCCAAACTGATCGATGACGTTCCTACACTGATGATTCGAAATGAGAACGCTTCCGTTTAGGTTTCTTGTTTTGACGAAACTGTTGCGTGATCGTAACAAATATTGCCGTCAAAACCCTAATCGATTATACAATTGGATTTGCCTATAATGACCTCTATTGAAAATAATCCTAACAAAATATATATTCCCTTAATTCGGAAAGGACAATCTTTATCTACAATACAAATAATAATCAGAATAGCTGGATAATCTATAACATTAGTTCTATCTAGATCAATCATTTATCGATCGCTTTTGAAGAAAGTATTGAAACTTGATAAATTGTATTTAGAATCTTTCTGTTTATAAGGGAAATACTATCGAATTTAATTAAAAGAAAGATGAATCAAATGATTCTGAATAAATCTATATCGAATTGGATATACTAACTCAAGATCTGAGTTCGTAATTGAATTCTGATTTAATTGACCAAATTGACCAAATTGATCATTTTGATCATTTGGACCGGGGTTACTTTGATCTTTATTTTGAATTGAAGTTAAAAGTATTAAAGAAACTTTTGATTTATAAATAATCATTGATTTCTTCTTTCTAATTGAGTTTTCTCGAATAATAAAGTGTTTGAAATACTTAACAATGTTCAGAAAGATCTGACAAAAATCTAAAAGATTAATTCCTTCAGAACTTAATATAAAACATTATATAAGTATTTTATAATTTATTAGCCCTTATCTTTATCTATCAATGATATTGAAAAATAATTTGGAATCTTTAAAGTATCTTTTATAATTACTAATAGAAATTATATACTTAGAAAAAAGTAGAGATAATCAAACTTCCAATAATGATAATTCAACTTAATGAACTTCTGGAAAAAGAATAGAAACTTGTAATTATAAAGATGCTATTGGTATCTAAAAAATAGTATTTTTTCCTTAATTATAAATATAAAATACAAAAAGATTTTTATTTTATTTGCGAATCTCTTTTTATAATTTAAAAGAAAAACAGATATCTTCAGATTTTAATGAAACAATAGAACGAAATCTCTTTCGTTACAAGACAACTATATAAAAGGTAATCTCGTTCTCGAGATCTTCTTTATCATCAATATCATCTGAATTAATTTCCTCAACAAAACTTTGTTCAGACATTTATATGAAATTAATCGAATTATTGAAAGATCCTTGATCTGAATAATCTGAAGAACTATCAAATTCATTATCTAGAACAATACTATAAAGAATAATATCTGAATTATAAATACTATTTAATTGAAAAGGAATATCTTTATCAACTTTAGACTTCTTATAACGATTAATACAAACTCGATCTAATCTTCTCGAATTAATTGTATTAATTTAATTACTATCAGATTTTTCTGTAGACCAATCCCTTATAACAATATAAGAAAGATTATTAATAATAATACTTTTAGATAAAATCATAATATAGAGAATTGTTTGTTATTATATTAATAAAAGATTTCCAATATATTCGGATTTAAAATATCTATATTCTCTACAATTGAAACAAAAAGATTTCTTATTTGGATTGTATTCTTTTGTATCATTTACAATAAAATATTTTGAAATCTTTAGATCAAGTAAATTGGCCTATTGGATTTGATTGAAGATCTATTGAAAGTTATTGTTCTGTTCTTGTCGATTATTATTATTATTACGATTATTATTTCCTTCTTTATTTGGTTTCGAGAATTATTGGAATTATAATTTCCTTCCGAGCTATCCTTTTTGAAAATGGGTTTTGATTTTAATTGTTAGAAAAGAACTTCGAGCTTTTATTCTTTAATAAAACCTTTAGATTTGATATTGAATATACTATTTATAAATTCTTTGATGATCTCATCGTTTGTAAATAAGTTTTGAAACTCTATATTTCTCTTAATGCTTTAAATTGTATAATAACTTTCAGCAAAAGATCAATAGATAATATTGTTAGAAATAGAATAATTGTGAAAAATAGAATCGATTAAACCTTTAACAAAATTAAGAACTAGCTTTTCTTGAACAGTTGTATTAATAACATCAAGGTTTTTCTTAAAAGTAGGAATATCTTTAAATCCTATATTATATTAAATATTCTTTATTTGTAAATAATATTTCTCAAAGATTTCGTTTTTGGTTTGAACAAATGAATTTATTGAATCCATTACATTCTGAACTGTATTTTCATCATTGTAAAAAGGATAATAATTTAGAAAAACCTTAATAAAAGTAAATTCGTTTTCCTGAATAACTGTTTCAGTATTTTCAAAGATAATCTTGAAATCAGTATAGTTATTAGTCCAGATTTGAGCTTTCCTCTTAAATTTCAATTGAATTATAATGAAAAAAACAAATGATTTGTAAATTGGATCTCTAATAATTCGTTTAACGATAGTTTTGATTATATTTAGCTATACAGAACTTGATATATTACAATGATCAAATTCAGATACTGAATCGATATTAATCTTATTCCAAAGCTCCTCAGCTTTAGTATTATCGAATATCGATATACTTGTAATTTGAAGATTCGAATTAGAAAGATTGAAGGAAAAAAATGAAAATATAATAGAAAACGAATTGAATTCTTTTAAATAATTCAATAAAAGATGTATTTCGAATTCTAAAAATCTTATTTGTAAGGATTCTAAAGAACTATAAATCGAAAAGAGAAATTCTTCAATAAAAAATATATAATATATTTATTCTTGTAAATCAAAATCAGGAAGATATCGATAAAAACAAATAACAATTTATCGATATTTAAAATAGATTTCGAAACCGATCTCCAAATTGAATCTTTTATTTCTTAACTATAAGAAGTATAAATATTTCGAAGATTCGAAATCAAAAGGAAGTTCGATATCAAAAGATTAAAAATTTTGATAGAAAAACAACACTAAACTTATTCCTAAAGATACAATTACTATACTAGATTAAGATCTTTGAAAAGAAACATTTTGATACAATAAAGAATCAATATTTTAAGCAAATCAAAAGTCGGGGATTCTATATACAAATTGATAGTTCCACAAACAACGAATCTATACTACAATAACTTTGTTTTGCTTTTTTGAAGTGATCGAATTGTTGAAGCTTATAATACTAATCAACAACTTTAAAAAGAAGATTCAAAAAATAGTTTTTTCGAAAAAATAATAAAGTATAAATCTACAAACAAAGAAATACTAACAATATATTAGATATCTATAGATCCCTATATAGATCATCAATAAACACAACAGAAACGGATACAAAATGATTAAGTTAAAGTTGCGCATTTTTTATTAAACTAGATTGAGTTGGAGTAGTTATATAGACCCTTTTGGAGTCACGTTACCTGCCTCCTTTTTGGTACGGTATCTTTCACAAAAGAGATTCCCGTGAGGGCGCTTGGATTGCTACGCAATTGACCCCTAAATTAAAGGTTATATTGCGTATCGAGGTTCGAAAGTCTCGGAGGAGGTTGATCGGATAATAATAAATAATATAATAATAATACTATAATATTATTTATTATAATAGTGGAAGACTTAGTCGTATTTAGCTTAGGAGTGATCGAATATATGAACAATAGAATATTGAAGTCAGAATTATATATATATTGAATATTGAATTTTTATCTGCTTGCTTTTTCGAAGAATTCTTTGAAGAAGATCTTCGTATTTATAGATTTTAATGAGATTCTACACTATTCTATAATTATAAATAAGATCGATTTAAATCGAATCTTATAGAATCATTTTATATAATAAAAGGAAATAATAACCAATAGTATTCAATCTGAGAATAAGAAAATTCTATATGCTTCCATTTCATTCTATTCCATTATAAATCATTCTGATATAATATATGATCGAAATTTTATATAATAATAAAATTTAATAATATGAAATCATATTATTAATATATCACGTGATCATATAACCATTGGTTCGGTAAATATTATTAAGTGATTTAATAACTTATTAGGAATTCTCACAGAAAGAACCATCGAATACAAATGGCCTCAATATAGAAGCCTTCGCTTAAATGAGGATTATATGTTTTTAAAAGCATATGAATACCAACACTGATTATCTTTTTAAAAGAATGATTAATTACAATAAATGTAGATACAAAAACGAAATAGAAAAACCCAAAATCATAATGTCCGAAAACCTAAACCTCAATGTTTGAAAACCTTAAATCTTAATACCTGTTCTTTCCATCTATACCTCTATTTCCAATTTAATCCTATTCGTATCAATCAATCCCCTTAACGCTTGATAAAGCTTAGCCTTCGTCATTGTATCAGCAAGATTAATATTTCCATCGATTCAGCGGATCTCCTGAATCTTCTGTCTTTTATACGATTGGCGAATATATATCAGATTGATCATCAATCGTTTTTTGTGTGTAGTATCAAGTTTAACAAGGCATTCGTAAAGTGATTTCGAATTAGTATATATTATAAATAGAATAGAATGATCGTAAATAGTTATTTGATTAAAAAAGGATTTTATAGTATTTGCTATATCGAATCCAAAAATCATTGTATAAAGTTCTGAAGCTAATATATTTTTAGTAATTCTCTTATATTTAATAAAAGTTCAATGAAAGATATTTATATTTTTGGATTTATCTATTAGAATTATAATATATCTGATTTGAGAAAAATGATCAGGGTTATTTGCAAATCCTGTATTTATAAATACAAAAAGGATAAAGGTCTTTGAATCAAATGAAACAAATTTCAATCTTTTGATAGTATTTTGGAATTGCTAAGAAAGAGTTTTATTCAGAAATTCAATATCTCCCGGAGTGGGATCGATAATTTAAGCGGTGCGGAATAATGAATATACAGTCTTTGATTGGATAAGATTAGTAATATATATTCTTCTAGTCTATTGAACGATGTATTGTTCCTGAGTTGAAGTATTCTTTTGTAATTTGCCCCTGATGCCTTTAAAATCTGTAGGGCTAAAAACGATTTGTTGAAAATTCTTGCAATATTGCTTTTAAATTAGATTGATAATATTATCGATCAGTAATACAATAGCTCCATTGAATTTGAAAGGGTTCGTTTTTGTTAATATTTTATAATCTTTTGTCTGAAAGTTGATAGCTTTGAATTGTTCCTGTTTTAGTTCAGTAAACGTTTTGTTAACGATAATAAGTGTATTGTCGATTTGAATACCAACAAATACAAGTATATCGTTATTTCGATGAAGAAGATAATGATTGTAGATTGAAATTATAAGGCCAAAACGATTCATATAATGATTATAGTATGTTTTGAACCAATAGTTATTTGATTCTGTAATGCTATATAAAGGTTTCTTTACTTGAAGAACGATATCCTGTGAAAGTTGTATTTCCTGAGGAGGATAAATATAAAATAATCGATTTAGTTCTATTGTAGTCTGAACATAGATTTGTAAGATATCGCAAAGATAAATATAGATGTTCTTTAGTTTAAAAATTGAAGTTAAAATCAATAGTTTTCGTTGATTAACCCTTTGTAGAATTGAGAATTGAATCAAAATAGTTTCTTTTTCAGTATCGTTGTATATTTGAATTACTAATCGTAATTTCTTTATAACTTTATCAATTCCGGTGTGTTTGATTTCGTTGACGAATCGGCTTCCGAAGATACGAATTCCGATGGGAACGTTTTCGAAAGTTCCTTTTTCCAATAATCCTTCGATCTTTTTTCTACAAAAATCGACAAAATTAGATTTGGGTGAAATAGTTTCAAAATCTTTGTTTGCCAGAAAAATGATTAAATTAGAGTTTGATATCAATAGTATTTCCGAAAAATATTGATGAATTGTTAAGATTTCAATTCGATCTAAAGGATATTATATAGCGTAATTAATAGAATGAATGATAGTAGATGTAGGGGGTGTTATTGTACGAATGACTGTATTTCGATCAGGCTTCTGTATTGGATTTGGTGAATCTGGATTTTGATTGGTTGATTTTGGGTTGTTAGAAGGGTTGATTTCTTTATTAGAATTATCAGATAGATTTGTTGTTTCTTTTGGTTTGGAATAGTATGGTTTTACAACAGTACTTTTGAATTTAATAATTCTATTAGAAAGTTAAATTCTATAGATTTTGTTATTAATTCTGAAGAAGGGGAATAGACTTTTCTATTTGTTTTTTTTTGAAGTAATAGTTTCTTGTTATACTAAAACATCAGAATTGATAGGGAGATTGTGAATATGATTTGTTAAAGGATTATTTCGATGATTTAAAGTATCATTAATTTGTTTTTGTATATAAAGTTTGTAAATCTTTTGTATAGCTTTTTCAATAATTATAGTTTGTTGCAAAATGATAAGATTTGGAAGATCTAAATTAAAGATTCTAGGGTATATTCCAAATATAAATAATGTAGGAATTAAACTATTTGGATCAATTGAATCATTTATAGTTTTTATAATTATTTGAAAATGTATATCCTATATAATATTAGATTCTTGAATCATTTTTTCAGTAATGATTTTGTATATACGATGGAGAGGTGTATGGTATTGTTTAATAATGCTAATTGATCAATAGAATTTAATAGAAACTGATTTTGTTATAATATTTATAGATAAAATTTGATCTACAAATTCTTTTCCGATGAAATTCTTTCTGATATTGTGAATTAGATAATTTGGAGGTCTAATATAAATGTCCATCCAGTATTCCTTAAAAGTATTCCAAATTGTAATTGCTGAAATATTAGATAGAAATCGTATAGTTTGGAAATATATTGTTTGATTGATAATATATAGGATTGGTTTTCTGTTTAGATATATGATATCAATATAAACTGTAAAATTGAATTCGGTATCGTTATATAAGGTAAATCTGAATCGTTTTGGAGATTTATTATATTTTTGATAGAAATAATAAAACTTGTTGAACTTATGAAGTTCTTTTTCAATATATTCGTTATGATTAGTATGTTTCAGGATATTATAGAGTTTTTTTATAGAAGGATGATCAAATCGATAATACAATCTTCGAAGTTTTATATCGATGAGATAAAAGAACGGAATAAAGGGGTATATTTCTATTAGATTGATAAAAGGAATAATATTTTATAAAAGAAATATATAACCGAATTTTCTAATTATAGAACAAATATAATTTTCTTTAGAATTTATAATAATATTATCAAGATTATCAAAGATTATATGAAATCGATCTATATTTGCAAATAATAAAAAGAATAGGATATAAATATCTATAATATAAAAGATAATACTATTAATAAATATATCAAGTGTTACAATTCCCTTTAAATTAGTATTATCAATTTCGAAGACGAAATTAGTATTAGAGTTAGAATTTGATATAATCGTAATATCGATGAGTTTTTGTAGAATCTCAATTTGATATATACTGGTGGTAGATTTGATTGAAGCTCCTGAATCAATTATAATATCGATGAATTCTTCATTTGAATAACAATGATTGAAAAAGGTTTGAATCGATGATAAAATTGTGGTTTCCAAAAAATGAGTAATAATATTATTATAAAACTCGATAATAGCCTTTTGAGTCTTTAAAAAGATGAATTCGTTGAAAAATCTTTCGAGATTAAAGTTATTGTTTAATTCCTTTTAGAGGTTTTTCTGTAAAGAGTTTTTATATTCCTTTATAAGAAGAATGAATTGTTTATTCGGAGGGGTAGTTGTATCGTATTCGCTTATAATGTATTAACGATACAAACATTTGAAAATAGAAGTATATTCAGGTTATTTGGTTTTAACAAATTTCCAATAATATTATTTAACTTCCTTTTGCTTTTCAATGGAATAATTGATTGACTAACAGTTTTTTTTCTTATAAATATAACATCTATAATACTTTCTACCTTGGAATTTTGTATTAAGACCTGAAAAACGAAATAGAATTCTTCGATTACTTTTATAAATCCGATCTATATAATATACTTCCTTTTGAAAAAAATTGAATTTAGAAAAGATTTTTCCTGAAATTATGATTATAGATTGTTATTATTAAATAAAAGATCGTAGATTATAATACTGAAATATATCTTATTGATTTGATCTATATATATCGAGACAGAATCAAAGCAAGCTAGCTTATATACAAAATGAGAGTGACAAACAATAATAATCTTTAATAATATAGAAAATTCATTTTATTAATCGATAAAAAAATTGAATCGAAGATTCCGAAGTGTATTGACTAGTTTTTCGAAGTATTCGAAGGTAATAGTGGTAGGGTTGTCTTTCTGAACCGAAACTAATATAATGAATACTTATTTGATGAAAGTTATTTATTGATATTCTTGGCTTTCAAAGTAATTATATATATAGTGTATACTTTCGTCAAAAGATAATTTGTGAGAACTAATAATAATGAAATAAAAGCTTAATACTTTATCCTATAGTATTATGAAAAAAGCTAAATTTTAATAAAAAAAGAAAAATTGATTTTATTGTATTGATCGTAGAAAATGACAAATTTGTATTGAATACTGTTATTGGAACCGTTATACTTCATATCCCTATTATAAAACTTACCGAAATTTATAATACTTTGAATAACCTTTTCGTCCCTTTAAAAAATAGCAATATAAAAACCAGTTATTTGAAATGGATTATTATTATTATAATCCTGAAGTAATTCAATTTGACTAACATCCTTTTTGATATCGATAGTACTATCAAAAATTGAAAAATCATATATATCGATCGAAATAAGCTTTTCGAAATGATATCGAAGTATAAAGAATATTACATTCAAAAAATATAGAAGTTATTTTTGCAATTGTTCATTTATTTATACAAAATACTTATAAACAAAAGCATTAACGAGATTCTTTTCCAAAGTATTTTCATTAGCCTTGCTAACATAGAAACCATTCTCACAAAAAACATTTCGAAGAAATACTAAATAAAAACAACAAACTAAAATAAAAATTTCTATTATCCAATCCTTAAAATCCTTCTTAAAAGCATTACTAACTTCTATATTATATATTCTAATGTATTGATATTGATAACCACGAAATAAAATATATTCCTATACTGAATTCTATTCTTTTTCATTAGAACCAATAATGGAATCGTATTTCTCCCTCAAAGCCTTATAAATTTATTCTGTAAGCTTAAACTCACCTATAGTAACAAAAGAATTAGCTATAGCCATGATTTCATAGTATATAATTGTATAATACACATGATAAAGAAAAAAAAAAGTTGAAAAGAATAAAATTTTTGAAAAAAGGAGATTATATATTTTGATAATAATAATCGATAGTGAGGTTGATGATATGTAGTACAAAATGAATGTAGCGTTTCGAAAATTTTCCAAAGAGATTCGAAAAAAAATTGCTAGAATGAGAGGATCGTACCAATCGTAAAGGTTGAATATAATATAGTAATACGAAAATTTGAAAAGATTGAAACGAAGCAATCGAAATTCTATCAAAAATGATACAATTCGAAAAAGATTCACTGCCTAATAATACTTCACCAAAGATAAATCAAGATAGATTATAGTATAATATAAAAAATGATCTCCGAACTAGATTTTCGTAACAAAAATGTACTCAAAATATACCTGAAAACAGATTGATTGTAGCACAATAACAAAAGTAACGTTTTCGAAGGTTTTTAAATGGAAAATTGAGCGAAATAAATCGAAATAAATCGAAAGGTTTCGAGATGATATATATACCGAAATTGCAATAAATTCGGCCTTTCTGATTGATCGAATAAAAAGGAAGTAGATCGAATTCGAATAAGAAAAAGAATGGATAGCAAAATTCAAATAAATAATAATAATAAATATAAGAAATTGAAGCTATTCGGAGTTTTCGTAATAATAGTTTGAAATTTGAATCGATTCGAATTCGAAAATGGTAGATTTGAGGTAGGATTTTGAAGGAGGGTATTGATAATAACGCAAATGATATATAAAAAAGAGTTGAGATATTGTAGAAATCGTTATCGAATGAAAAATGAGGTTATTCGGAGTTTTGAAAAAAGATTTTGAAAATGGTCTAATTTGTAATCACTAATTAGTATCGGTATGACTCCGTGATCATCGTATCCGATAGAATTGATAGAAAACGTTTTCGATCGTATTGAGATTATTCGCAAAAGAGATTCCCGTGAGGGCATTTGGATTGCTACACAATTGACCCCTAAATTAAAGATTATATTGCGCATCAAGGTTCGAAAGAACCATCGAATGCGAATAGCCTCAATATAAAAGCCTTCGCTTAAATAAGGATCACATGCTTTTAAGAGCACGTGAATACCAACAGTAGAGGTTGATAAATTAGTAGTGGAAGGAGAGGGAGGGGTATTGTATTCAAGAGTTGGATGATATATCAAGATTTCGTCGAAATTGATAAAGTAAAGATTTTTTGATTTTATTGGATAATATTATATCTTCTTATATTTCAAAAGAAATCGTAGCTTTATATTTTATAAATTATAATTAATATTGAATTTTGAAGTGATCGTAGTTGTGATATAGGGGGTGTGCAAGATGTGGGGTTGTGCACGATGTAGGGATATCGGTTTACTTCAATCAACCAGGGTCACCTTTGCTTAAGCGAGAAAACTTAGGCTCAAAATGGTTTGGGCTTATTCTCATTTAAGATGTTAGTCATAGAGTACACAACAAGAATATTGAATGAGACTTTCAAACCAAGCCATGATTGTTGTATCAAACGACCTCCAACGCCACGACTTGGGATAGACAGTCTTACTCCCTCCAGAGATGCCAAGCTTCCGCAAAATCGGGACCCGATCTAATACCACATGTGGGGAACGGAGTCCGAGGACTTACCCTACTTCTCGAAACATGAAGAAAGCTAAAATAGCTGTGTATAGGGACCACGCATTCCCACAAGAAGTATTTGGTTCCTCCGAAAGATCTGGACCAGGTGATACGATTTCCAAATCTCTTCGAATTTTGACATCTTGTCACAAGCTGATGTCCTGTATATTCCACTTTCTACCAACCTTTTTGTTCATTTGTTAGGGTTTTGTCATAAATTATTCTTACTAGTGCTGCAAATATGTCTTCCCCAGAGCCCGTTGCAATCATTGGCATGGGTAAGCTATCGCCTGTGCATTTGATTTGAGATGAAATCGCTAAAATATCGTACAGGATGTCGCTTACCAGGCGACTCAGATACTCCAGACGAGTTCTGGCAAATGCTTGCTGAAGAACGCTCTGGACTTTCAAGGCCGCCTTTGTCACGCTGGAATGCTGATGGCTTTCATTCAAACAAGACTCGACCTGGCTCCTTGACCCCAGAAGGCGGCTACTTTATTAATGATGATGTTTGGAAATTCGACCCGTCGTTTTTTGGTATTGTACAAGAGGAGGCAAAGGCCATGGATCCTCAGCAGAGAAAGCTGTTGGAGTGTGTCTATGAGTCCTTTGAGTCCGGCGGCATTACCCTGAGCCAAATGTCAGGCTCAAATACAGGATGTTATATTGGAAATTTCACTGCCGATTTCAACATACAAGGCCACCGGGACCACAACAACCCCAGACCTTATAGCATGTTAGGTACTGGTTACAGTATTATCAGCAACCGAGTTAGCTATCTTTTTGATCTTTGTGGTCCGAGGTAAGTTCCCCTTCAAGTGATTCGAGCTGTATAACTGAAATTGTGCGAACAGTCTTACAATTGACACGGCTTGTTCTTCCTCTCTTTACTCTCTGCACATGGCTTGCAGAGCGTTGCAGACGAAAGAGATCAACTCAGCAGTAGTTGGAGGTACAAATTTGATGCTCGCCGTTGAAACCCAGATGAGTACAGGATCAGTTGGTGTTTTATCAGCTACATCTACTTGCCATACTTTCGACGAATCAGCTGATGGATATGGTCGTGGTGAAGGTGTTGGTGCCATTTTCCTCAAGCGTTTGTCTGATGCCATTCGGGACAAGGACCCTATACGTGGCGTAATCAGAGGCACCGCTACAAATGCAAATGGAAAGACTAGTGGTATCACCCAACCAAGTGCGAAGGGCCATGAGACTTTGATGCGCACTGTCTATGAATTCGCTGGCTTGGATCCCAAAGATACATCATATTTTGAGACCCACGGTACCGGTACTCAAGTTGGCGATCCAATAGAGGTGAGGGCTATTGGAAATATTTTTTTCAGCGGTACGGGGAGGCAAGAACTTCTTATCGGATCGGTATGTCACGTT
Source organism: Sclerotinia nivalis (assembly GCA_029531795.1). Lineage (NCBI taxonomy): Eukaryota > Fungi > Ascomycota > Leotiomycetes > Helotiales > Sclerotiniaceae > Sclerotinia > Sclerotinia nivalis. Next base: position 1,977,234 of record JAPEIS010000013.1, read on the forward strand.
GCCTCTATAAAATCATTGTAATGCTCAATTTTTTCTAGGTAAAAACAAATGTTGGGCACAGTGAGGCAGCTAGCGCATTAGCAAGTATAATAAAAGTATGCTTAGCTATTGAAAAACGCACAATACCCGCGACAATTGGCATTAAAAAATTGAATCCCAAAGGTAAAACCGGCACTAAATCTGCGAAGACCATGCACTGACTGCCTATTAGTCGATTTCAAGGGCGGCAGGATAAAGGTTGTCCAGAAAATGACACCCTGGCCGAAAGGCTTCTCTACTTGTCGTGCAAGTATAAATTCTTTTGGTTACGGGGGAGCCAATGCCCATGCAATTATCGAAGCGGTCGATTCTATCCTTCCTGGAAAGTTAACTCATGTCCGACGGGGCCAACGCAATAGTTATCCCGGGGATGATGAGGAGGAGTCGGACGAAATGGTGGGCACCAGCCTCGGCTCACAAACGCGGGTAATCCCCCGCTCGGAATTTTTGCTGCTTTTCTCTGCCCATGATATCTCTACATTGAAAAGTAACATCGAAAGATGTCGTGACGTGGCAGAAGATTATGATATCCTCGATCTCGCCTACACGCTTGGCTGCCGAAGATCCAAATTCTTCAATTGTGCATACGCGGTGGCACGAGAAGAAGATGTGGAGGAGGATCTTATGGAGCATGAGATTACTTTTGCAAAAAGGGGAAAGGGTGGAAATATTGCCTTCATTTTCACCGGGCAAGGCGCGCAGAATGCACAGATGGGTCGAGAACTCATGTTGACATTCCCATCGTATATCGATACGATTAGGAGACTTGATCTTGCACTGCAGTGTTTAGGGGAGGATTCACCGGATTGGACTATTGAGAACTTTTTAATGGAGCCTGCAGCGACCAGTAAGATTAACGATGTTGAAATCTCGCAGCCCGTCTGCACAGCCGTTCAAATTGCCCTCGTCGAGCTTCTTCGCGTTTGGAATGTGATACCAGCTGCCTGTATCGGTCATTCTTCCGGCGAAATTGCATCGGCATATGCCGCAAATCTTATAACAGCAGAAGAAGCTATTATCTCTGCATTCTACCGGGGATTGGGAGTTGCTACTCTCGAGATGAAAGGTACTATGCTGGCTGTTGGAGCCGGCCCGGAAGAAATTCAACCTTATCTTGTTGAGGGGCTTCGTATTGCGTGCTATAACTCACCTAATAGTGTTACGTTGAGTGGCGATATTGAGCCTGCCACCATAGTCAAGGAGAAGCTGGAAACTGACAGGCTCTTTGTTCGTGAGTTGAAGACTGGTGGAAAAGCTTATCATTCACATCACATGCTGAATATCGGTAATGACTATCAAACTCGCTTGTCACTCGCACTTTGCAATTTCGGCGCGTCTCAAAACACCAACCAGCTTGAAGGTCAAAATTCCGTCTTTTTCTCCTCTGTAACCGCCGAGAGAGCGTCATCCAGTTTCAAGCCAGGACCTAGCTATTGGCGCAAAAATTTAGAATCTCCAGTACGTTTCACTGAAGCCGTTGAAGCTGCACTAGCGACAGATCTTGGCATTTCACAATTTGTCGAAATTGGCCCACATTCCGCATTGGCCGGTCCATTGAGGCAAATCAGAGACAGCCTGGGCATAACGCCCAAAGATCTGGACTACGCTTCCACTCTTGTACGTGGCCAGAGCTCCGTGACTCGTCTCCTGGACCTTGCTGGAATTCTTACCATGAGAGGGTATCCAGTAAACATTGAGCGTGTGAACGCTATCGAGAAACGTGATGGCGACGCTATTATCACAAAAACTGGTTTACCCATTGTTGACCTTCCCAGGTACTCATGGAACTACTCTGCGGGAGAGTTAAGAGACAAAAATAGACCTAATGAAGAACATCGCTTACGGAAATTTAAATTCCACGATCTCCTGGGTGCTCTCCTTCCAGGTTCTTCTATCGAACAACGACAATGGCGAAATATGCTTGATTCCAAGAACTTTCCATGGTTAGAGGAACATAAGTTGGGGCCCCAGCCTGTGCTGCCTGGAACTGGCTACTTGGCAATTGCCACTGAGGCTGCGCGTCAATTCTTCCATGACAAGCTAAAGATCAACGGCCCGTTCCGATATTTCTTTCCCAGCGTTAGCATCACATCTGCATTAAACTTACCAAATTCCGGGTCACAGGTTGAAATTGTTACCACGATGAAATTCGCTACATTAAGTGCTTCAATTACGTCAAAAACAATTGCAGAGTTCACGATCTCGTCCGTTCAAAACGGAAATTGGACTAACCACTGCGTCGGAACTATCACAAAGAAGGAAGCCATTGACATGGCCCCAGGACTTGATGAAAGCAAACTTCAAGAGACAAAGGCTGCTCGAACATGGTACCGCGGTTTCCAGAAGGTTTCTCTCAATTATGGACCAGCTTTCAACGGATTAAGTGATATTCGTACCAATCCTGCTCTCGAAGAAGCCATTGCAGAGACCGAACTCCTTCCAGCTGGTGTCTCCGAGCATGATTCTGCATATATCGTGCACCCCACAGCTATGGACACCTGTATTCAGGTTGCACTGATTGCAGCACACAAGGGTTCCTTGAAGGGTTTAAGAAGATCGTTTGTTCCAACATCAATGGCTAATGTATCCTTATGGTCATGGGGGGACGATGATAATATCGCTCAGTTGACTCCTGGCAAAGGTAAAATCCTTGTGCACTCAGAATTCTTTAGTGTCCGTGCCTTGAGCGGGTGGTGTCAGCTTTTCTCTCCTGAAGACAAGCCATTATTTGAGATCAAAGAACTGTTGTGTACTCAATATTCAGAAGCCTTAGATGAACTGGGAACAATTGATCGTCATCCATACCTTCGAACTGTATGGAAGCCCGATGTCGACAAGATTACATCTGACTTGACTGATGATTCTCTTCTGGATCTCATTGTCCACAAACGTCCTAGATTTGATATCTGCGAGATCTTGAGTACAGAATCAACGATTTCCGAAAATCTTCACAAAGTTCTTGAAAGTGGTTCTTCACTTCGTCGCTACAAGACTTATACTATTATGACTTTCAATGATATTGATATACAACCACTCAGGACCAAGTATAAAGCTTTCCCAGGCGTTATCTTACAGAAATTAGACCTCGAAAATTTCTCAGAGAAGTTGTTTGATTTGGTCATTTTGCCTCCATCCTCTACCTACGAGGTTGATTTGTCCAAACTCAAAAGTCTGTTAACTTCTAATGGAAAAATACTACTTTACAGGTCAGGAGACAGCAGTGGAAATGTCATCGAACCGGACTTTGAATCTGATGGATTCTTTACTCTTCTGCAAGATCAAAAGTCCTTGCTGATGAGCCCCCACCAAAGGGCCAGTCCTGACCCGGCAACAGAAGATATTATACTTGTAACAAGGAATTCACCAACAGTATTTGACTCTCAAGTCTATTCGGGCTTGTTAAAGACTGGGAGATCAATCACCTCAAAGTCTCTGCAAGATTCTAAATTCCACGTGAATCCAGAGGCAAGCTACGTTTTCATTGTAGAGTCTGAGTCTAGTCTGTTCCATGAATCTCTGACTAGCCAAGAGCTAGCAACAATACAGTCAATTGCAAGTGAAGCAAGAAATATACTATGGCTTACTCATGGTAACTTGCTGGATGGAGGTGAACCTAATGCTGGAATAGTCATCGGACTAGGCCGTTGCCTCCAGACAGAGCATCCAACTCTGACTTTCAAAACTCTTGATCTGGATCATCGAGATCCTGCACAGACCATTTCCAACATAACAACTGTCTTGGACGCAGCTGTCGGTGGTGATGAAGACAAAGAATTCATGGTCAAGAATAATGCTTTTTATGTCAGCAGACTTTCTCAAGACCCGTCATTGGACGAACAGTTTGTTGCTAGGGTTGAAAGCGAGCCAAGTATGATCCCATATGACTCAAAAAAATGTGTTCGCTTGGGCATCGAGCGTGTTGGTATCTTTGACACAATACATTTTAAGGACGATGAGTGGGAAGCACCGCTCAATTCTGGAGAAGTCGAGATAGATGTAAAAGCAATCGGATTGAACATGAAGGTAATTGGCGATGAGATCTTTTTGGGTTCGTCAAGCTAAACTTTTACAGGACTTCGCAACGCTTCTAGGTTCTTATAATTCGGAATTCCTTGGTCTCGAGGGCGCTGGTGTCATCAGAAAAATTGGTGCTGGAGTCACAAACGTAGCAGTTGGTGACCGAGTGAGCTGGGCCGGCCTTGGAAAGTTCCGTAACATCGAAAGATATGACTCCAGGTTTGTCCAAAAACTTCAACCCAAAGAGACCTTTGAACAGATGTCAAGTATCATGATTCCATTTGTGACTGCTATCTATGGACTGATCCATCTTGCCAAGCTTCAGCCTGGGGAGTCTGTACTAATCCACTCTGCCACTGGAGGTGTGGGACTTGCTGCAATCCAGATTGCAAAAATGATTGGTGCAGAGATATTCGCTACTGTCGGAACACCGGAAAAGAAAGAATTCTTAATGCAAGAATATGGTCTTCATGATGATCATATCTTATCATCCAAAGATGGAAGTTTCGCATCTGATATTATGCGAATTACTAATGGCCGTGGGGTTGATGTATCCCTGAACTCGCTTGTACATGAGCAGCTGAGAGCCACATGGAATTCTATAGGATACCATGGTCGTCATATTGAGGTCGGACAAACCGATATTCTAGATCAAGGAATACTGGATATGAGTCCGTTCAAGAGAGGCGCTTCTTTTATTGCTATGGATTTGGTTCTTGTGTTCGAACAAAAGCCAGATCTTATGTCTCAGTAAGTTTACTCAAGCAAGTCATCGTATATTACCGCTGACATCTACAGGCTTCTGGGTGAGGTCATTCAATACTATCGAGATGGCAAGATCCAACTTCTTCCAAATATATCTGTGTTCCCTGCTTCTGAAATTAGCCAGGCTTTCGAAGAATTTGGCAGGAAGAATAGAATTGGAAGAGTCGTCGTCAGTTTCGATACTGAGAAAATAAGTGTAGGGTCTTTTGAGCTTCATGTATAATAGTGATGCTAACTAAATGCCTCACAGTTTGCCGCCAAAAGAAAGTCAATAAACTTCAAACCAAACGGAGCATATCTACTTGTTGGGTGTCTTGGAGGACTTGGTCGATGTTTAGCTCGTCACATGGTTGAAAAGGGTGCTCGTCACTTGATTTTCCTTGGGCGATCTGGCGAAGACCGTCCCGAAGCCGCATCCATGATCAAAGATTTCAGGGATAATGGAGTTGCCGTGGATGTTGTAAAAGGGGATGTCACGAACATTTCCGACGTCGAAAAGGCGGTTGGTTTCGCCGCTAGTCCAATATTGGGTGTTGTACAAGGTGTAATGGCTTTAGATGTGAGTTGATTGAAATCAAAAATTCATTAGAAATGATACTAAACAAATGATAGGATCGACTTTTCACCAATCACGATCTAAACAGCTGGGAATATGCTGTTCGTCCCAAAGTCACGGGAACTTGGAATCTTCACAACGCCGTTGCCGAACACTCCCTAGATTTCTTCGTCATGCTCGGTTCATCGTCTGCTTTATCCGGTTTCCCAACCCAGAGCAATTATTGCGCAGGGAATTCTTTCCTCGAATTCTTTGCAAGATACCGTCAAAGTAAGGGTCTACCAGCAACAACAATCTCACTCACTGTCGTCACTGAAGTTGGATTCGTGAGTCAAAATGAAAGAATTAAGGATGGTCTGGCAAGAACCGGAGTCCACACCATCAACGAAGCTGGTGTCATTGATCTCATTGAGACAGCTATGATGAAAGCACCATCCTCATCTTGGAACTTCGATCCACTAGCCAACAACTTCATCGTCACGGGTGTTGAACCCCTTCAACTAAGTGCTAACCTCGATATCGACGGCATGTCATTCTGGCGCCAACCACGTATCGGACCTGTCCTCAACGCCATTCTAGCCAAGAAATCCGGAGACGAAAGTGGTCCCGGTAAAGGTAAACGCAGACTTCTGTTACCCGATATCTTGGAGATGGTAGTGGAGAAATTCTCCCAGACGTTTAATGTGGCTGTGGAAGATATCGGCTCCGGCACGGCCTTGGTGAAATTTGGCATGGACAGTATGATTGGGACGAGTCTTCGTACGTGGTGTTATAAGACTTTGGGGGCGGATATTGCGGCTTCGGAGTTTATGAGCTTGGATTTGACAGCTGAATCGTTGGCTCAGAAGATTTATAATGTAAGGAAAGGATCATGAAACAATTTCTATTTGGTTCTACATATATAGACTCGTTTGTCTTTTTTAATATATTTACTCTATCTTTATAACTTTATAATCATTCTTAAGATCCTAAATAAATATTTCAGATGGTTATTTTCTAACTATCTAAGATGTATATTCTGTATAGGATTTGAATTGTAAAACAAAATTTCAAGATATATAGATAATTTTATAATAAAGATTTATTTCAATGTGATATAGATCGATGTTTGAGGTTGAAATATGAATATGAATTTGTTTATATGATTTTAAACGTTATTATTTTATCAACAATCAACGATTTCAAGTTATTATATTTATTTAAATCATTTATATTTGTTGGAAGAGCAATCAAGCATATATTATTGTATGTAGCTAATATTCTATAGTCAAGCTAGAAGATATATATATGTGTGTGTATGTAATATTTTTCGTCCGAGGCTCTGTGTGAAACACAGGCCTCAAATTCCCAATTGGGATAAAGAACTCCAGGGGAGAAAGGCCCCTGGGTTTCTAACTAGCTAATCTAAGTTTACTAATATTATATATACTAAATACTTCAGCAGGGTTTATATGATTGCTGTTGTATATTGAGTTAATCCCTTGAATAGATATTTCAGTTGTCCTTTACAATACAATTAGATCCCTCGATTTCTGATCTTTTCTTCTTTGTCATTGTAATCGAGTTTTTTAGTATATTTTGTTAATATAAAGTTTTTTTTTTTTTTTAAAGTTTATACAAGTTCAATCTTTCCAAACCAAAATCCAATACTTTATACAAAGAAAACTCAAAAATAAAATAAAATAAAATCAAAGTAGTCTTTCAATCTATAAGTTGTATAGGGAATCGAGGATATATATCCTGATAGAACCTTGTAGATTTGAATCAAACTGCTAATTTCGTTGTTTCTTTTATACTTTCTAAAAGATAAAGGATAGCTTCAGATAATAGCAATTTCGAAAGAGTCTTTTGAATGTTTCCAATTTTACAAAAGTAAAAATGAAAAAGGGATTTTCTTTTTTTATATAAATATAAGATATAGAAGTCTTTATGATTGAATCGATTATAATATATTACGAAATCGTTGTATTGAGATTTAGCTATTAGAATATATCCTAATATCGTTTGTTCAAAAGAAAGTATAATCGATTGATTATTATAAGTTATAAAAAGATTATTATAGCTTAATAATATTATGATTATTTATAATCTTGATCTTGTTAATTTAATATTCGATTTAGTAATCCTTTTCAAAAAAGCAAGAGTACAAATAGGATCAGATGGAGATGGAAATATTGTTCCCTTTTTAACTACTTTATTCGTTGTTTCGTTTCCGGGGATATCTAGATACCCAGAAATCTATCGAATTCGAATTGAATTAAGGCGGGTATATAGTAAACGAGATTTAAGAAGTTAAACTATAATTAACTTGTAGAATTCTTTGAATATAGATTGAGAAGATTCAATCGAATGAAAGTTTAAATATATAGCAATTTTCAGATTATCCAAGAAAATTTAAAGGTTTATAATAAATCTAATTAAGGGTAATTGAATCATTATCTGAATATCTTTTAGAATTGTAATTGTTTCAATATCGAAGATTTCAGTATTACAATCTAATAAAAAAATCTATTAATTCATTTGCAGATTGTATTGATAAATCATTGATCTATCTTCTGTAGTATTATCTAGAGTTTCGCTTTTCGAATTATCGAAAAAGATTTGCAAATTATTTTTTGGAATTATAGATATAAACCTTTCGAAATCTTTAGCTATTTGTTCTTTTGAATAATCGAAAGAATCATTAATCCTAGTTTTTATAATAATATATAGTTCTTTGTTTTTTTCAAAAAGGAAATACAATTGAATTAATATATTCGGCTTTTGGAAAGATTAGGATAATTCTTGAAAACCTTAATTCGATAATTCTAATATTAGCTTTAGCTAGGATATTTTTGATTCGAATTCGAAAGAGGTGTTTAGGGTCGAACTGAGCCGTTCGGGCTGCAAAGCTTTGGGATATCAGATTGAGCTCAATTTCAAGGGGTATCAGATTTGATTCCTTATATAAAGCAGTAGAATTAGTTGTACAGAATATAGGAAAGATTGTTCGAGTATTAATTAATATAATCTTATTCAAAAGTTTCAAATATCTATCTATTTGATTCGAAATTGTAAAGTTTAAATCTCGTTTTCTAGTTCAATTAGGCCATCAAATTTCAATTGTAAAATAGTATTTCTTCAAAATACAAATAGTAATCATTCTTTAAAACAAAATTGATAGAATACTTTAAATTGTTTTTTCAAACGAATACAAAGTATTTGTAATTGTAAAGACTTTAATTATAAGGATTTGGATATAAGATTTGAAATTCAATTCTCTATCGAAATAGACTCTTAATTATCTCAACGGATCTGGTTTTTTCATTATTGAAAGATTTTCTGTATAAATAATAAAGCTTTCGATATCTTTTTTGAAACCTTTAAAGAAATATATTAATTTAGACTTTTTAGAATCGAAAATGATCCTTTCAGATTTGCTCCAATCCAAAACCTTCAGTATTTCAGATCGTAATTGATCACAATTAGATTATAAACTTGAAGAAAAAGCTACTAATACAATATCGTTTGTATATCCAAATCTTCGAATAGAATTATTCAATCAAAACAAAAGGGTTATATAAAATATAAAAAGAATAAACGAAATTAGAGAGCTTTATAACAAACTACATCCAATACTAATACTGGACTCTGTTTCACTATCAAATCGAATACGAACTAATCAATTTATCGAATTAGATTATATCTATCGAATTAGATTATCAAGCTATCCTTATTCTCTAAATCGACGGATTAAACATTCTAAAAAAATAACATCAAAAACATCTTTGATATTTATAATTAATAAAATAACTTTAGAATCTGAATTCAAGATTATTTCTATATTATATATAAAACAAATTATAAAATCTATCAATAAATATAAAAAAAATATTCCGAATTGTTACTTGATTAATATTTTGAGGATTATAACAATTCAAGATATCTTTTTAACAATTAAATATTCGAAGCTTTTTCCTAATACCAAAAGTAGGGCTATTGATTTATAGGATCTAGGATTTGTATAATCTGATTTATTCAGTTTTGGAATGATAGCTATAATCGCTAATCGAAAGTATTCAGAATGATAGTTTATTTCAAAGCATTTTTGAAAAAGTTATAGAATATTAAATTCAATCTATAACTATACTAATTATAATATCTTGATTGGGATTTTGTCTATATTAGGAATTGTATTACCTATATAGAGGATAGTAGTTTAAATATCTTGAATTATAATTTTAGGGAATATAATAAAGCGAATAAAGATTGTAAAAGAATCGAAAGAGATATCATCAATTTTAGCTGTATTTATCAATAGATTATTGATAAATAGATTTCTTTTGATTTGAATAATTGTAGCAAGAGAATAATCTAAAGGATCTACTAAAAAAGGGATTTGATATATTCCAGCTGATTGATATCATTTTGTCATTTTAAAGATATCCTTTATTTCCTTACCTGAATCAAGTTTAGATAATCAGAATTCCTTTTTTGCTTTTTTGACAATCTTTCGAAGATTTTGTTTTGATTCTGTAAAATTATTCGTTTGGTTTTTCTGAACAATTATTCGATAAACTTCGTTTTATTATAGTTGATCTGTATTTCGGTCGAATGATCTTTAAGCTGATTTTGTATATACTAATTGTATCGATTGAGTGATATTCAAAGCTAGATTATCAAGATCAGAAGTTGTGGATAAAGATTGGAAATCTAAATTCGTTAAGTTTTCTATTAATAAAGTTGAAAAGAGTTTTTCATTAAATATATCAATTCGTAATCTTCGAATTGGATCTTGGAATCTTGTATTCCAATTTAAAGTTGTTAATAAGGATTTGTAATCGGAAATTGTATCAAGATAAAAAGTAAGTATTGTATTAGCTATATATAATTCTGAAAGAAATATAAAATCGAAAACATTATCCAAATCATAAATAGCTTTATCGATTATAAAAAAAAGATTGAAAAAATAATTATCTAATTAATTTATAAAAAGCTTTATAAGATTAAAATGTATAAAACAAAATGGATTCTATTTTATATAATGAAAATTCAAATCCTTTATAAGAAATGTAGAATTAAAAAAGGAAAAAGATAAATTAAATAAATCTTTTATTGTTTGATTTTCATTTTGATTGTTTCTAAAAGTATTATAAATATTGATAATTATAAAAATAAAACCAATTGTAAATTAAAAATATAAAAATAATAAATCCCGAAAAAAGAAAATAGATTGAAACTAATTAATTCGAATATCTATTCCTTTGTAAGTATAAAATATTACTCAAAAATAGATTTCCTAACTATCAAATAATATAAAAGTTTTGTAGACCAAATAGAATTTAGTAATTCGGTATAAGATATTTGAGAATATATAAAGTTTTTAAATTAGAACTATATCAATATAAAAATCGTCAACTAAAGAAAATATTAATTCGTAAAATTAACATTTTTAACTATATTAACTGTCACGAGTAATCACATGATACCTGATTCATATGACGGGTGATCTACAATCACTCTATACTCTACAATCATTATACCCCTCATTTCACATTAGTTATCAGGCCCTTTTAGATCTTATCGATTCTTACAATCGTCAATCCTCTTCTGATATCATACAAATCGAAGCCTAGTCTAATTGATGTTTCTCGTCGGCTAGATAGTTTCCATTAAGTCTATATATACCATTCACGATCCTTAAAATCGAGGGAAGGTTATTCAATACAATTCTTATTTCAATATATATTTAACTTTATTATTTCATTATAATCATCTTTTCCTTGATCTCTTCAATGTGCTTTGTAATCGTATTATTTCGTGATAGTTATGAGTTTGGTAGTTTTTAATCTGTCCAAATTTTTATTATACGATTACTCAACCCTTAAGGGATTGCTTTTCTTCATTTTATTCCTATCTTCATTATAAGTCCAATCATTCTATATCTCTTTCCAGTTATCTTCCAAATATAGTGAAAGATTAACCTGATTCTCTTCTTCTTATCATTCGTGTCCAATGGCCAGAGCGGTATCTCTGCTTGCAAAATAAATGTTTAATTGTTAGAATCTAGGAATTAATTAATTCAGATAATAATTCTTTTATATCTATTTCAAACAAAACCATTCTTAGCTTCGATTTGTCAAATAAATTGGTTACTTTTTAGATCGATTGGTTATCTGTTAGATTATCAGTTTTACTTTCTGTTGTTGATTTTCAGATTAAATATGATCAAGTTAATCAAGATCGATATCGGTAGAAACTCTCGGAATATTTTACGGCAATTCAAACTCAATAAGATATAAATGGAGATACTAATATAGGGAATTCCGGTGGAAATATATTGAGATTTATATCAATTCGATTTATTGTTTTTTTCCTTGTAATATTCTAAAATATTATAATTGAATTCAGTACTTTTCAAACGGAGTATCGATATTGTTAGTATAAGTATATTCAGAATTAAAAAGCTTTTTAAGATGTATATGAATGGATCGAATCAATTATAAATCAAGCTTATTTTATAAAGCTTTTCATTTATAATAAAGGTATTATATTTCTTTTATTTAAAATGATTATCTTATTATTCAAACGGAAACTCGCCTTTATAATAACCATTATCAAAATGGTAGTATTATATAAATATCGATCTATATTTGTGAGAATTCCTAATAAGTTATTAAATCGCTTAATAATATTTACCGAACCAATGGTTATATGATCACGTGATATATTAATAATATGATTTCATATTATTAAATTTTATTATTATATAAAATTTCGATCATATATCATATCAGAATGATTTATAATGGAATAGAATGAAATGGAAGCATATAGAATTTTCTTATTCTCAGATTGAATACTATTGGTTATTATTTTCTTTTATTATATAAAATGATTCTATAAGATTCGATTTAAATCGATCTTATTTATAATTATAGAATAGTGTAGAATCTCATTAAAATCTATAAATACGAAGATCTTCTTCAAAGAATTCTTCGAAAAAACAAGCAGATAAAAATTCAATATTCAATATATATATAATTCTGACTTCAATATTCTTGTTACGCCACTATAATCCTTTATCACTAAGAAGTGATCAAGGGACTTATAGAAAGGCTGTAATGATTTCTACTAAAGATCAAACAGGGGTTTGGTGGGAATGAAGATATAACGATTGTATTGTATGGTAATTATAGTGTTTAAACTAATAATTGTTCTTGAGTATGAAGTTCTACAAATAAGGGAATCTATTTTGTTTATATAGACTTCCGTATTTGGGAGTTTTAGGAGCCCTTAAAGCTCCAAAGCTCCAGCAGCGCTGGGAGCCTTCGAAACTTCAATGCTCCAGGAGTACTGGAAGCCTTCGAAACTCTAATGCTTTAGGAGCGCTAAAAGCCTTCGAAACTCCAATGCTTTATTACATGATCTAATACTAATATAGCCTGTGTTTGTTTATTTCTATGATTATTTTAATCTTATACTAATTCGATCAAATCGTAATATGTACTTATACGATCAGTTATTGTGAGATCTATGATTATAATATTATTCTTTATTTAGGTTAAAGTTTGTTTTAAGTTTATAAAGCAAAACTGTATTCTTTGAAGAAAAGTACAAACCTATTTTTTCTCATTATATCTTCCTTCAAAATTAAGAAATCCTTGTTTTCTGTTTGAAAATGTTCCGAATAAATTCTTCTTGTTCAATTTATTAATAATTGTAGAATTGAAATATCTTTTTGTTTTCATTGTTACAATGAAAAACTTTGTTATATGAAAGATATTAATAATCCTCAATGTTTTTGTTATTTCGAATGTATTTTGGCTCGAATTTTCTATAATATCGAATTTCCTTTGAAAGAAGATTGGGATCGGAAAGTGCTTTGTATTTTGGATTGGGTTTCTTTGAATAAACAAAAAGAGAAATTAGATTATGAAAAAGAAGAAATGTTTGCTAAAATTCTATATTTGTATAAACAAAAGAAATTCCTATACAATCGTAAAAAGCGAATAATCGATTATAGTCTTAAATATTTGAATGAATTGGATATTTTGAAAAAAAAAAAAACGATTAGCAAAAGAACAAATGGAAAAGGAAAAAACAAACGAAAATACTTCTAATCTTAACGATGCTTCGTTCGATCTTTTGGAAAGCTTCGATCCTTCGTTTTTTTCGAATCCCTTGGATCCTTTTTGGATAGATCTGAATATCGTTGATGGAATGCCTGTAGCTTTTTAGGACAATTGAAATTCTTCCTAAGTTCCTATATATTTTCTGAATATAAGTAATTGAACTATTTGATTAAATACTTTATTATATTTCTGATATATTTGTAATCTAGTATAATTTCGATATCGTATTTGGTATTCGGATTGATGAGTTCGATTATGGTTTCTAATGTGTTCGGTGCTTTTGATAGTGCTAGTTCGAATAAAGATATATAGAATACTAGATGAATATTTATAGTATTTGGTAGTTTCAATCTGAAATTGATAGATTTTACTATTTTTTCGATTTCGAATGATCTTAGTTTTTTATAATCTAGTTTATCATTTAGTTATTGTATTTGAATGTTTCTTTGAATCAAATAAACTTTATTCTTTTTTTTAAAAGTAGGTTTTATATTTTGTGATTCATTATAATATATAGTTGTTTTCAAGGTTATAAATTGTAGGTTTAATGAAAACTATTTATATAATTCTTTTATTTCCGATATATTTTTTATAGTTTCATTGGTATTTATTATTTATAGGAATGATGAATAATAAATTAATGGAGTATAATTATAATTAGTATATACTAATATTATCTTTGTTGTTTTTGTCTTCGATGTATTATATACGAATTGAATTAAAGGTAATAATTCAATTCAATTATTTTGTTTATAATTGATATAACAATATAGATAAGCTTTTATTGTTTAATTTATATATTCTATTTGGTTATCTATTTGGGGATGAAATATAATAGATAATTTGCATTTGATTTTAAACAATATTATAAAAGTAATCCAGAATTTGATATAAAAAGTTTATCTTTATTTGAAATTATTTCTTTTGGTATATTATGAACATTGATTATATTTTGTAGAAATATATAAGTTAGGTTATCTGTTGTTCATTTTTTATAGAATAATATTATATAAACAAATTTTGTTAATCTATTTATTACTACTAAAATAGAATCGTATTCTTTTATTGTGATTGGATCCTTAGATATAAATAGTTTAATTACGAAATCTTATATAATAGATTTCTATAATTGAATAAGTAAGTTAGGGGTCTTGAATTGATTATATAGAATATGCTTAATGGTTTTGTTCTATATATAGGTATCGCAATTCCCAACTATTTTCTCAATTGTAATTCTCATTTTCGGAAAATAAACTTCTTTTTTGATTCTGATAAAGGTTCTAGTTATTTTTTGATGTTTATAAATTGGAAACTTATATTGTTCTCGAATATATCCTTCGGTTAGTTTGAAAGGTATATATAATTTGTTATGAAAGTATATAAACCCTTCATCGATATTGAATTCCTTTTCCAGATTGTTTGTATTCTTAAGGATTCGTTCTGTAATAGTATTTCGTTTACATTCTGCTTTCAATTGTTCCTTGATTGTATTATAATCAATTTTAGAGAAAGCAACGAGTTATAATTTATTGTATATTAATATATTATCTTCTTTCTTTAAGATTGTATATATTTCGTATACTTTATTTTGTAAATATTCCGGTTTTCTATTGAAAGTATCGATTTTAGCATTTTCTGTTCCTTTGATATATGAAATATGAAAATTGTAGGTAATTATAGTTTCGGATTATTTAATTTATCTTCTATTTAATTTCTTGATTATAATGAAATAAATCAAGTTCTTGTAATCAATATATATTTGTATTATATATTTCGATCTTTTCAAATAGACTTTTTATTCCTTAAATATTTCGATTATAATTAGCAGTTCTTTATTGTAAATTTTATAATTTAATTCTATTAATAATAGTTTGTAGGAATAGTAGGTTATTGATTGCTATTTCTTGTTTATTCCAAATTGGTTTAATACAGCCTTTAAAGTATAATCTGAAGAATCGGTTTCAATTACAATCTGTAGTTCCGGATCGAATGATAAAAGTATTAGCTCTTTTATGAAGGCTTATTTGAATAATTCAAAAGCTTCTTATGTTTTTTTCGTTCATTGAAACTCTCCTTGATTCTTTTTAGTTATTTCCGACATTGGAGTTGCTATTTTCGAATAATCTTTAATGAATCTACAATAGAAATTGACGAACCCTAAAAAGGATTATACTTTTTTAACATTTGTAGATTGATTCCATTTTTGAATAATCTATAATTTGTTTGAATTCATCTTGAATCCTTTTGGAAAGATTATATAATTCAAAAACTCTGTTTCCTTAATGTAGAATATATATTTGTTAGATTTGCATTGAAGATCTGTTTTCTTCAAGTATATTAATATATTATTAACATCCTGAATATGTTGTTCTAAAGTTTTTGAATAAACCAATATATCATTCAAATAACAAATACAACAAATATTGAAATACTTTTTCAATATGTTATTTATCAAATATATATATATTACTAGTATATTGGTTAGCCCAAATAGTATAATCTGATATTTGTATAATCTGTATTGCATTCTGAATACTATTTTCTATTCTTCATTTTTCTTTATTTTGATTAAATAGAAACCGTTTCGTAAATCAAATTTGGAAAAGATCTTAGTTTTCTTTAATCGATCTTTCAATTTTGTAGCTAATGGAAGTGGATATCGATTTTTGATTGTTATATTGTTGAATTTGTGATAATCTATATATAGTCTTTTAGTTTTATTCTTTTTAGATATATATAATATAGGGCTAGTTGTTTGTAAAGTGGATTCTCTGATTCATTTTTTCTTTAAATTGTTGTCAATGTATTCTTTAAATATCTTTAAGTCTTTTTTTGATATTTGATAAATAGATTTAAATAAAGGTATCTTTTCTTCTATTAGCATTATTTCGTAATTCTATGATTTGTATTCTGGTAAAGCTTTGTGGTCTTTTTGTTTTTCGAAAAGTTTTGTGTATTTTATATATTCCATTAGTATATCCATTAGTGAGGGATCTTGGGTTTGGTATTTTATATCGATAAAATTGTTTGCTTTTAATTTTCTAAAGTGTATATTCAGTTTTGTATATTTATATATATCTCGATGATTGTAATTGTATTGGTCGAGTATCAAAGTTCCTCGATTCCAATTAATATTGGGATTGTATTGTATTAATTATAGTATATCCAATATGATCTGGTGATTTCTTAATGGAATTATATCAAGTTGTATAAATTTGTAATATTCATTTATTTGTATTTCTATTGATTTGGTCTTTATTTGTATTATCTTATTTTCAGTATCAATTAATTGTTTATTTATTAATTACAATATATATAAATGTTTCTTCGTTTGAAATCTTATATCAGTTTCTTGTATAGTTTCTTGTACGATAAAATTTCCGATTGTTTTAGAGTTTATTATAGCTTTAAGTTGATGCCCATTGATTATAATCTTCAGGTTGATCTGTTTGTTGTGTCTTGTAGTGTTTAGTTGTTTATTTTGATTTGTTCGATTGATTTGGTCAATTTGGTCAATTTGATCAATTAAGCGATTTAATTGATTGGATGGAGAAACGTTCTAGTAATCTTCTTCTTTGTCATTTGTAATTATTTGACCAACTGAAATTTCGTTATCGAGTATATTTTTCCATTTGGTAGCTAAAGGTAATCCTTGTATAACCCGGAGAAAATATTCTGTTGTTTGTAGAGGTTGTATAATTTGGGTTTGCATCAAATATTCATCCCCTATTTGTTGTATTAAATGTATTTTGTATATAAAATGATTAATATTATAATAAGAATAAATGATTTCCTATATTTCTTTTTGTTTTAGCATTTTTATATAATGGTATAAGGTTCTTTCGATAAAGGAAGAGTTGATTGTAACTTTGTATTATAAGATTCTGTATTTGTTGATGATTCTTGCTTTATAGATTTCTCCTTCTACAATGCTTTTCATACTTAAATTGTTGTTGTGAGTACTTTTATTGGTTCCTTCAAATTTCCAAATTCGACGATTTCATTCATCGATATACTATATAATCCAAAGTTTCCCTGAATTTGGTTTTCGATTGATCTACGAAATTGATTTTTCTTTTGAATCTTCTGATTCTTCGATTTGATTATCCTTTAGTTGTTCTCTAAAACCTAAATCCATATAACTTAGAGCGTATAATTGAAATACAAATGTTATATTAAGTTGCTTCTTGTTTTTCCAAGGTTTCTTATTCCGATTAAAGTTTCCTTATTTTTTTTAGTGATGAATTGCAGTTCTATATTTTGATTGTTTGTATTCGAAGTATAACTTTTCATTTTTATATCTATTCATTTCCTTTTTGGATAGCTTTCCTTAGATAATAATATTCAGCTTTATTGGATCTTTATAGTTTTCATTTTTAATTTAATATTATCTTCCTTTGTTTCGTTTGTAATTCTGATCTGAATGATTTTGGAATTTTTTGTTTTGTTGGTATTGTAAGAAAATTGGATTGCTAGGGCCATATACGTAGCTAGTTCATAGGCATTAGGTCACATGATCCTTTGTAGTTAAATATAAGGAGAAGGCTTTGCTTTCCCTTCTAGAACAAGCACAGCCAAGCCATTATCGAAGAATTGAATTTTTCGAAAAACGCGTTTATTATCGCGTTTTATTGATCAATCGATCGTTCTTATTATCTATAGGATTTAAAAACGAAACTTTTCAGCTCTGGCAGGCGCTGTACGGATGCGTTTCCGCTATTATACTTTCCAACCCCTCGATCCTTTTTCTTTCCTAGTTTTTGGTTAATATAATCAATGTTGTTATTAATAGAGCAAACGAAAGTTAATAGATCTTTAATCCTATTGTTCTATTATAGAATAAATACCTGAATATTGAAACAGTTCGAGTCTTTTTTGCTTGACTTCGTAAATTTCTGATTATATTTTGTATCGATATCTTTTCTATTACAAACAAACATTTCGATATATATATCAATGGATCTCATCTTTTCCGAATTAACAAGTTCTTTGTTGTTCTTTCTATTCAATCAGATTTCAAATCTATTCAACAAAAAGCAAAAACCCTTATAATTCAATATCTCAAGGATTCTATTTATATTCAGAAAGCTACAATTCCTTTACCAATTATACAATCTATAATTTCAAAAACTAAAGACCAATCCAAAGCTCAACTCAAAACCTCGAACAAAACCGATATTTGTTTCTTTGTTTGTATCAAACTCGATTATCTAATCCGAAAAGCTGATTCTTTTGTTGTTTTTAATATATTGAAAAAACAATTAGGAAATAATACGAAATTTCTAAAAGAAATTCAATTAATAAATACTATATTTACACTATATATAAATTCTTTAGAGAACTTAACAGCTTTGGAAAACCTTTCAAATATAATCGAAAAAGTATTCGAAATCTACAAAATCGAACAACAACAATTATGGATTACTTATCGATTGAACTACATTCTACGAATTATTACAATTCTAGAAGATTCACAATAATTAATCATCGTTCCAATCGAATCGGAAACTATACTCGATGCTATCAACAATAATATAGAACAACAAATGATTTAAACAATTGAATCCATACAAAATAAAGAATCCAATTTATATTATTCTACTTAGTTTTTGAACTTCTTAGCTTTGCAATATATAATTCTTCTTAAGAACCTTCAAATCCTAAGAATTACAATTAATACCTTTCGAATCGTTTTCAAATTCAAAATAATCCAATACACTTGATACTTTCAATAGCACAATACCCGAACTTGCTCTTGTTCTAAAAAGTACCGAATCTGCGATATAACCGAACATACAGAAAAAAACCATTCTACCAGATACGATACAATTTATGATTGTCTAATAAGATATCTATATTGCGAGGGATTTCATCTAATAAATGATTCTAAATGCCCTTTTCGTTTTTGTCGGAACATGGTCACGTGTTGTTACCCCACCTTGATATATAACCTCTCCGTACGGAGAGAACCTTAGAAGAAAAACAACTCATTATACAATACAATATTATTCATCTAATTTGAATACCGTTGTTATCCCCTGTCTTCCCAACAGTTTTATTATCAAAAACCCCAAATCCAAAACAGAAAAACAAATTATCCAGAAAATATCAAAAACAGTTAGAATTAGAATTTGTATTAATACAAAGTGCTCCAAAGTTTTAAAAGCTGATTCTCTAATAGAAAAACTCATTGCTTTTTCAACCCCAACTCGAACTATTTAGATACTATTCTTGCTAGCTTTACTTTTCTTCAATCATTCCAATTGTTTTATTATATTGGAAATCGCCCTTCTTTTGATCCTATTTAATATATAATCCAAAAACATTTTCAAAACCCTTAACTATCTTACAAGCTAATATAACTAGAAATACTAGCTTTTATAAATTAGCATTTTCTTTAACTGATGATTTTTGTATTGATATAATTCTGATTTAAGAATTTTATATATTTTTAGATATCTTATATCGAATTATTAAATCCTATCCAGTCTACGAAACTTTCACATCATTCGATAACTGGGAAACCTATCCTCGAGTAATATCTTATACTTGCAAAGAAACAAGCATTCGAGCTAACCAACTTCGATTTATCTCCTCTCAGGATTTATTATTTTTATATCTTCAATTTACAATTGATTCTATTTTTATAATTATTAATATTTATAATACTCCTAGAAACAATTAAAACGAAAACCAAATGATAAAAGAATTATTCAATTTACCTTCTTCCTTTTTTAATTCTATATTCTTTACAAGAGATTTGAATCTCCATCATACAAAATAGGATCCCTTTTGTTCTATATACTTTAATCTTACAAAGCTTTTTACAAATTGATTAGATGATCATTCTTTCAATTTTCTTTCTATAATCGACGAAATTACTTACGATTTGAATAATATTCTCGATCTTGTATTTCTTTTAGAATCATATATAATTAATATAATATTCGCTCTTTACCTTAATACAATTTCCAATTACAAATCTTTATTAACAACTTTGAATTGAAATATAAGATTCCAAGATCCAATCCGAAGATTATAAATTGATATATTTGATGAAAAACTCTTTTCAATTTTATTAACAGAAAACTTAACAAATCTAGATCTCCAATCTTTATTTACAACTTCTGATCTTGATAATTTAGCTTTGAATATCATTCAATCGATACAATTAGTATATACAAAATCAGCTCAAAGATCACTTAGTCGAAATATAGATCAATTATAATAAAATAAAGTCTATCGAATAATTGTTCAGGAAAATCGAACAAATAATTCTATAGAATCAAAACAGAATCTTTAAAAGATTATTAAAAAAGCGAAAAAGGAATTCTAACTATCTAAACTTGATTCGATTAAGGAAATAAAGGATATCTTTAAAATAATAAAATGATATCAATCAATTGGAACATATCAAACTCCTCTTTTATCAAATCCTTTAAATTACTCCTTTGCTACAATTATTCAAGCTAAAAAAGATCTACTTATCAATAATCTACTGATAAATATAATTGAGATCGACGATATCCTTTTCGATTCTTTTACAATCTCTACCCGTTCTATCCTATTCCCTGAAATTACAATTCAAGATATTCAAATTGTTATCCTCGATATAGATAATATAGCTTTTGGTATAGACAAGATCCCAATTAAGATATTGCAATTAGTATAATTACAAATTGAATCTAACATTCTATAACTTTTTCAAAAATGTTTTGAAATAAATTATCACTTTGAATATTTTCGATTAGTGATTGTAACTATCATCCCAAAACCGAACAAATCAGATTATATAAATTTTAGATTTTATAAACCAATAGCCTTACTTTCGGTACTAGAAAAAAATCTCGAATATTTGATTACTAAAAAGATATCTTGAATTATTATAACTTTTAAAGTACTAACCAAATAACAATTCGGAATGTTTTTTCTATATTCATCGATAGATCTTATAACTTGCTTTATATATAATATAGAAATAATTTTAAATTTAGATTCTAAAATTATTTTATTAATTATAAATATCAAAGATACTTTTGATATTATTCTCCTAGAATGCTTAATTTGTTGATTTAGAGAAC
The DNA here is from genome assembly GCA_029531795.1 of Sclerotinia nivalis. Classification (NCBI taxonomy): domain Eukaryota; kingdom Fungi; phylum Ascomycota; class Leotiomycetes; order Helotiales; family Sclerotiniaceae; genus Sclerotinia; species Sclerotinia nivalis. The sequence goes on from JAPEIS010000013.1 coordinate 1,998,806, forward strand.
AAGGATAATCTGATAATCTAATTCGATGGATATAATCGTTTTCGACAAATCGATCAGTTTGTATTCGATTTAATAACGAAACAAAGTATCACGGAGGCAACAGACAGGATAACAGAAATCACTTTTATTGATAAGACGTAGCTCGAAGAGCTACGTTTCTATAGAAGGAACGGTTCCTTAAATACATTTATGTGTAGCGCTAGCCCCGACCGGGGCTAGCCTACACTTATCCGAGGTCCGACTCCTATGGGTCGGAACCCGAGCGGTCTCCGTATACCATATACGGGGACCCCGTGACACAAAGCTCAGTATTAGTATTGGATATGATTTGTTATAAGGCTCTTCAATTTCGCTTATTCTTTTTATACTTTATATAATTCCTTTGTTTTAATTGAACAATTCTATTCGAAGATTTGAATATACAAATGATATTGTATTAGTAGTTTTTTCTTCAAGCTTATAATCTAATTATGATCAATTACGATCTGAAATATTGGAGACTTTGAAATAGAGCAAATCTGAAGGGATCATTTTTGATCCTAAGAAATCCGAACTAATACATTTCTTCAAAAGCTTCAGGAAAAATATCGAAAGCTTAATCATTCATACAGAAAATTTTTCAATAACAAAGAAATTAGATCCGCTAAGATGATTAGGAATTTACTTCGATAGGGAATTGAGTTTCAAACCTTATATCCAAATCCTTACAGTTAAAGCCCTTACAATTGCAAATACTTTATATTCGCTTGGAAAGACAACTCAAAGCATCCCATCAATTTTGTTTCAAAGAATAATTATTATTTATATTTTGAAGAAATATTATTTTGTAACCGAAACCTGATAATCTGATTGAATTAGAAAACGAAGTCGAAACTTTATAATCTCGAATCAGGTAGAGGAATATTTGAAATTTTTGAATAAGATTATACTAATTAATACTCGAACAATCCTTCCTATATTTTATATAACTAATATTATTATCTTATACAAGAAATCAAATTTAATATCCCCTTGAGATAAAACTCAATCTGATATTCCAAAGTTTTATAGTTCGAACAGTTCGGCTCGATTCTAAACATCCTCTTCGAATCTGAACCAAAAATATCCTAACTAAAACCGATATCAGAACTGCTGAATCAAGATTTTCAAGAATTATCCTAACCTTTTCAAAAACCGAATATATTAATTTAATTGTATTTCCTTTTTAAAGGAATAAAGAATTATATATTATTACGGAAACCAAAATCAATAATCTTTTCAGTTATTCGAAAGAATGAACAGTTAAGGGTTTCGAAAGATTTATATCTACGATTCCAAAAAGTGATCTACAAATCTTCTCCGATGATTCGAAAAGCAAAGCTTTGAATGATATTATAGGAAATGGATCAGTGATTTATCAATATAATCTACAAATAGATCGATAGGTTTTCTTATTAGATTATAATACTGAAATCTTCGATATTGAAACAATTGTAGCTCTGAAAGATATTTAGATAACGATTTAATTACCCTCAATTAGATTTACTATAGACCTTTAGATTTTTTTGAATAATCTGAAGGTTGCTATACATTTAAGCTCTCATTCGATTGGATCCTTTCAATCAGTATTTGAAGAATTCTGCAAATTAACTATAGCTTGACCCTTCAAACCTCGCTTGCTATATACCCGCCCTAATTTAATTCGAATCCGATAGATTTTTGGGCATCTAGATATCCTCGAAAATGAAGTAATAAATAAAGCAACTAAAAAAGAAACAACATTCCCATCCTCACCTAATCTTATCTGTACTTTCGTCTTTTTGAAAAGGATTACTAAATCGAATACTAAATTAGCAAAATCAAGATTATAAACAATCACAACACCATTAAATTACAATAATCTTTTTATAACTTATAACAATCAATCAATCATACTTTCTTTTAAACAAACGATATTAGAATACATTCTAACAGTTAAATCTCAATACAATAATTTTGTAATATATCATAATCGATTTAATTACAAAGATACTTATATACTATACTTATATAGGAAAAGAAAATCCCCTCTTCATTTTTACTTTTGTAAAATTGAAAATGCTTAAAAAACCTTTTCAAAACTACTACTATCTGAAGCCATCCCCTATCTTTTGAAAAGTATAAAAAAAACAACAAAACTAATAATTTGATTCAAATCTATAAAGTTCTATCAGAATATATATCCTCGATTCCCTATACAATTTATAGATTAAAGGATTGCTTTGATTTTCATTTTTATTTTATTTTATTTTTGGGTTTTCTTTATATAAAACGTTGGGTTTTTGGTTTGGAAAAATTGAATTTGTATAAACTTTAAAAAAAAAAAAAAAAAACTTTATATTAACAAAACATACTAAAAAGCTCGATTGTAATAATAAAGAAGAGAAGATTAGAAATTAAGGGATCTAATTGTATTATAAAAGACAATTGAAATATCTACTCAAAAGATTAATTCAATATACAACAGCAATCATATAAACCCTATTGAAGCATTTAGTATATATAATAATACTAATAAACTTAAATTAGCTAATTAGAAATTTAGGGGCCTTTCTCCCCTAGTATCCTTTATCCCAATTGGGAATTTGAGGTCTGTACTTCGCACAGAGCCTCGGACGAAAAATATCACACACACATACACATTTCCCTTCTGGAACAATCAATCGTTTTCATTAGTCTTTTTGTATACCCATTATATACAACCCTCAATCTATTGTTATTCATATTAGTTCTATTATTCGAAGTTTATATAATATAGTTTGATCAATTTGTATCCTATTCCTCCTCACAGTGTATTATCGGGATGTATGTATCTCGATCTATCTCTTTCACAATGATGATCTACACAGGGATCGAACTATACGGTTTACATTGTACGAATTTTTTTGCAAAGAAATTATATTGAAAAGAAAATAGAAATAGTAGTTTGTTAATGGGGGAATAAGATTGACCTTGAAAGGATGAACTTTTTCAAAAGTGGGATTGCTAAACAATAAATGGAAGAGTTCGGTTTTCGATTCCTTTTCATTTGTATTGATCTATTGTATTGAAAATGGATGATTTTAACGAATTACTCTATTGTATTTTATAAGAGGGAAGTATACCGATAAAGTTTTTATTTGGAATTAGAACTAGTAATGTTCGAGGTATAATCGATTCCAAATGTTGTGAGGATTTTCCATCAATAATCGAATCCATTATGTTTTCGAATTCGAAAACTCGATTTCGAGGATAATTTTAATTGAGTGCAATCTGATTAATTGGAGGACTTTGTGTACTTTATAGATGATTGAAGTTGATATATATTTATTTGTAGATAGAAGCTAAAGAAGGATTAGAGTATAAAATATTAATTTGTTATCTTTAATATCAACTTTCAAAAATTTAAGATATATTTTAAAAAATCCTATTCTAAAGGATTTGAGATCTATATAATCCTTTTACAAAAAAGAATACTTTAGGAGAAAGTTCTTTATATTCTTCTATTTTCTTTTGAAACTTTATCAAAGAAAAATATAAACAATAAGAACTATCAAGAACCTAAAGTTGAATTAGATTCTGACAATCTTGATACTCTTCAATTATATTATAATCTATAATATATTAAACAATTTTTTATTCAAACTTTTTTTTTCTTTGTTATTATAAAGAATCTAGAACCTTCTATAAATCAATTAATAGAAATTGTATATAAATTAAGAGATATTATTGACTTTTTTAATTCTAATAAAGAGTTCGCTATTGATATTAATAGAAACATTATAAGAAGAGGAAAAAAAAAAGCTAAAAAGATCAAAAAGGATGATGATACAGATCTTCAATCAAAGGTTCTATTTGTAATTCATTCTATGGATTATATTATTGTGGATTATATATATATGTACTTTATTATACCATATATCAGAAACTCTACTGCTTCTATCTTTAATAGAATTGATATATTCGATTTTGTTACCATTTGGAAAGCCCTACAGATTGATTATGATATGACCGATAAGGAGATACGGATTCGTTTTCTATAATATTACAACTAATTTATCTCTGTCCAGATTAAATTCATATGAAAGTATAGTTTCAATAAGTATAATTAGAAAAGGAAACTGAAATCTACTTTGCTTTATCGTTTCTGCGATTACGATACTCAGCAAATGATTAGTATTCGTGATTTTCTAGACCAATTTATTGATAATCAATAAAAGAAGAATAAAGGAAACTATAATACGAATCCGATTATAATAAAGGATTATATTGCCAAGTTCGCATTCTCAGCTATATAGTTCATCGATAATTATATGATTACAGAATTCGAAATTAAAAGACTTTTTTTATATAATCTGTATACTCAAATGGGCAAGAAGATCGCGAGATAACTTAAAGTCGATTTGGATGATCCTAATTCTATGAATTTCAAAAAAATAATGGATGAAGTATACAAATGATATTTTTCCGAAGATTCAGTAATCTGTATTTATGAAAGGCCCAAATCTCATTAAACCATTGTTTCGTATATTGTAAGCGAATATATGAAAACATCATTTGCCACCAAAGCTAGCCCAGTTCTATATACACAAAACCGAAACATCGATATCGCTATTGATGAAATAACTGATCTTTTGGATAAGTTTAGTATGAATTATCTGCAAGTTAAAATTGAAGGAATAAAAGATTTGAAGTTAGCCTTTACTTTATTATAACATTAAATCATTCATTGAAGAGGAAATACAAGATATAATGATTATTCACTTCGGGAAGATAAAGATATAATTCTTTTTGATATAAATGCTATGTACAAAAGAGACTTCCTCTATTATTACTATTTTAATCGATCCTTCTGGGATAATGATTATAATATGAAATAGAATTGTTCCAAGAAAATCGAAGATATTGAGGTAGGATTTTGTTATTATAATGAATATAGAACCTTTATATATAAACTAAAAAAATATATCAATTCAACTTCGATCTTTCGAATAAAGAACAAACCCGAAATGAATCAGATCGAGATATATGCTATCTCTTATAGTTTTGGATTATATAAAAAGGAATCGTCAATTCAAAATAATAAGAACAAGGTTTCAATTATTAATGTTTCTAGTATTGAGGTAGTCAAAAATATATTCGTGAATAATATTGGTTATCGAAGAGAATCTATCTTTGATATCAATATTGCAACTCAGTCTAAGGAATCTATAAGACTATAAAGAAAACCATCAAAAAAATCAAAATCAATTAAATAAAGTAGAGTAAACAAACCCGAGAAACAAACTTCTATTGTATTTCGAGTATTGTAAAAGTCAATAAAGTAAATTGAAAAGGAAATGTTAAAGAAAGAATTCTCTAAAAAAGATAAAGAAATGAATATTAACGAAAATGAAGAAAAAGATTGGGGAGGGGAAGGGCTTTCCGAATTTGATGAAGATGATATCATATACAAGGTTAGATCGATTTATGTAAGGATTCTAAGGACAAAAAAATAACTATTGATTTCGATATATACCAATGAAACCCTAATAAAGATATTGGAATGTCTTTTCAAGCTCGAAATTCTTATATCAATTGGTACAATCCTTGTTCATTTCCCGAACCTTTTCAAAAAAGTATTGGAGAAGATATCAGTTACAGAAATTGAGAAGAAAAAGGATATCGAAATAAGAATTGTAAGTTTTATTGAAAAAATCTCTTCTGTTCTATTCAATATTAATAATATAATAATCAAATCTAGTTTTTATTCAAAGGAGATTCGCAATATCCCCATTATAATAATAACTCTCGATAACAAGAATATTAAGATCAATGATATTGTTGATTTAGGCTTTATAATCAATATGATGAGTCTTGAAATAATGAGAAAATTAGAGCTTACAATACAAGAGTACAATACGATAATGATAACTCTAGATAGAAATATAATTATGCTATATAAATTGATTGAAGATATTGAAATCAATTTTAAAGAAATCAAGAACATTGTGGATATTTTTGTTTTGAATAATATCAAGGATCCATTTTTGCTTGGAATACTTTACATCTTTACAGAAAGAATTGATTTCGAATATAAGGATGATAAACAAATTATTTAGATTACAGATGATAACGGTATCAATTGTACTAATTGTTGAGCAACGGAACCGAAATATAAGACTGATATTATAAAGGCTAGTCTTAAAGATTAAAAAAAAGAATAAGTAATATAATACCTAAAGATTATACTAACCACCCTCCGAAGATTCTAAATATCAACAAGAATAAAAAGAAATTCGAAGAATTCATTAAGATCTATTTCCCGGAGTTCCTAATTGGCATCCCAAATTTTAAGACCATCTTAAATTCTGACGAGTATATTATAGATATCTTTAGGATTGAACTTGATTTCGATATCAAAGATATATTTGACAATATTGAAGAATCTGAAATAAAGGGATTTCAAGAATACTTTGTTGCTAATAGCATTTATTTCGATTTAGAAGAATTCAAAGCTGAAAGCGATACTTGGGAAAGATTAATAGACGTCAATTCTATAGTCCTTATTCCAATCAATAGTGTCTACAAAAAGAAGAATAATAAGATAAAACCTTCGGATGAGATTGAATATATTGATAATGAAATCCCTGAAGGTAATCCAAATTGGTTGGAATTGAAATATACAACTAATCCTGCATATCTACCATCAAATCCATTTTCGAAATATTTGATATCGCGCTTCAATACCAGACCGGAAGGATTCCGTTTAATACAAGAACGATTAGCCCTATTGGATATTGGAGATATACTCTTGGAACAAGAAAAGTAGCTTCTTTTAATACTCTTAATGAATCAAGAAGCAACATTAACTTTCGATTGAACTGAAGTTGGCAATATTAAACCCTTAATTGCTCCGCTTCAAATTATTAAGACAATCCCACATAAAATCTAGCAAGCTCCTGGTTTCATCCCTTCAAAGACCTTTTTACCCATCGCCATCGAAATAATAAAAGACTATATCAAATAAGAAATACTAAAAAAAAAAAAAAGGATTTTATCGAAATCCCTAATATTTGATCAAAAAGAGCAAAATTGAAAAATACTGCATTATTATTGCTATAACTAAAGCTAATAGAGTGATTTTATGTAATATAAATATACCTCCGAACTTAAAGGAATTTGCAAAACAAATAACCAGATATTTGTTAATTTCTTTGATCGATTTCTTCTTTAGATATAATCAAATATTATTAAACAAAAAGAACAAAGATATTATTATTATCATAATATTTTTGGGACTAATGAGATTTACGATTCTTCTTTAGAGAACTATCAATTCTGTTACTCAATTTGTAAGAATTGTTTTGAGGATATTGTAGAATATCATATTTAATATAATTATACCTTATCTAAATGATATTAATGTTAAAGGCCTTAAAACTCGATACAGCGAAACTGAAGTTGAATCAGGACTATATATCACAGAGGCAACAGACAGGATAACAGGAATCACTTTTATTAATAAGACGTAGTTCGAAGAGCTACGTTTCTATAGAAGGAACGGTTCCTTAAATATATTTATGTGTAGCGTTAGCCCCGATCGGGGTTAGCCTACATTTATCCGAGGTCCGATTTCTATGGGTCGGAATCTGAGCGGTCTCTGTATATTATATATGGGGATTTTGTGATAGTACCTTTCTTTTTAGGGTTGAGCTCTGTTGAGATGATTAGGGGGATTAGGTTTATTCGGATAACGATAATGATAATTACGGATTAGTTCTTGAGTATTCTCCAAATACTTTGTAGATTCTTTGGTAGGTGTATTATAGTCTATCTATTGGATAGTATACTTCAGGTGGGGGTCATTACGGTCCCGATGTTCCTATCGGGAATTCAGGACTTCCTTTATATCGAATTGCTCAATACTTTCAACTTCGACAAAAGGGGAAGGTAGATTGCGTTGATTGGGGATAGGGTTATCATTGGCAGGATACAATAGGTTAATATGAAAGACCGGGTGATTCCTTATAGAGACAGGAAGCTTCAATTCGTAAGCGTATGAGTCTATGCCCTTCAGAATTCGAAAGGGATCTAAGTTCTTTCAATCTAGTTTCTTCTGGGAACGAAGAGTTCGGATATTTTTAGTATTAAGTTAGATTAGATCTCTAGGTTGATATCGACGGGTAGGTAAACAATGAGAATCGATATTCTTCGAATAACGGGCTTGATTAACGATCAATTCGATCTTCAGGTGATCGATGATCGATTTTATCTTTTTGATGAATTCTTTAGCGTTTAGGATTTTAGGGCGATCGGAAAGTGCGGCAGGTTCGAAATCCATTTGGGGATGGAAATCGTAATTGGCAAAGAACGGCGATAGGCGGGAGCTTTCGGATTAGACAAAGTTAATCGAGAATTCGGCGATCGATAGCTATTCGGATCAGTCGTCCTGCAAATAGGATATATACAAGCAAAAATATTGTTTGAGTATTGTGTTCGCTTTTTCCATTTATCCATCGATTTCAGAATGATAAGTTATCGATAGCTTCGAAACAGTATCTAATCGTTTACAGATATACTTCCAGAAGTCAAAGATAAATTGAACTCCACAATCAGATATAATGGTTTGTGGTAGGTTGTGGAGCTTCTATATATACTTCAGGAACAAACAGAAGACTTTTTCGGAGTTACAAGTTCCTCGACAGAATAGGAAATGCTTCATTTTGATCAATCGATCGATTATAACAAATATCGTATCGTACTTAAAGCTTTTCAGAAGATAAATGATGAAATCGATTGAGATATCTCTTCAAACTTGTTGTAAGATCGGGAAAGGGTATAAGATTCCTTTTTGTTCTCTACAGTTTAGGGCGGTTCGATAGCAATTATAACAATTGCGTATCCAACAGAAAACGTAATCGTAATATCCAGATCAATAATAGTTTCGGGAAAACAATTCGAAGGTACGGGTACAGTACGGGTATCCGGCAATAGGGGAATCGTAGATCATTCGGAGAAGCTTTGCTTTCAGAGAATCGTAGTTAAGAATATAAAGCTTTTTACGATAATATAATAGGTCATTATTCACAGTACATTCAGATAACGTGATATACAGATGTCTAATAGTATTCTTTTTTAAAGCCTTTAAAATCGATAATAGAAACGGGTCGGATAAGTAAGCTTCAGCGAATAGGGGTTTCAGTTCTTCAAAGGGTTCCAATTGTATAGATTCAGGCAATTGAATAGGAATTGGATTATCGAATATTACAAATGATTTAGATTTATAAATAGATAATCCAGATTCGCGAACAGATAATTCGGGATTGCGGATAGACGACAGAGTATCAATATAGGTTTGATTATAAATTGTAATCGCGAAACGGATTTTTTTCTTTGGTTTAACAATAGGAAACAAATTTGTATCTAGATTTTCGATTTTCAGAACAATCTGATTTTGATGAAGAAAACGTTCATTCTTCTCTTTAAACAAATCCTTTGATCTCCTAATCAGAGCATTGGATTTCACTTCTTGCTTTCTAAGACGATATATAATCTTGAAATTGAAACGAAACAGAAATTCAAATTAACGGATTTGACAACAATTCAATAGCTTTATTATCATAAAGTACTCCAGATTCTTATAATCCGTAATGACCTTGATCAAAAAAGAAGCACCTTCTAATTCGAATCGCCACTCTTCGAAACAACAGATAATTGTTAGTAATTCTTTATTATAAATTTTGTAATTATATTCTGCAATCGAATACTTCTTTGAGAAATATATAACAAATTTCAGAATCCCATTGTTATCGTATTGGGAAAGAACTCCAACAAATATATAATCCGATATATCCGTTTTTAGGATTACATTCTTCTCCCAATCGAAAGAAATTAATACAGATGCTACTGTAAATGCAGTTTTCAGATTCGAGAACGATTTCTTACAATCAGGATCCCATTGAAAGGCTATATCCTTTTTGGTCAGATTTACTATCAGACGAATGATCAAGAAGAAATCACAAATAAAGCGTTGATAGAAATTGCTAAACCCTATAAACATTTATACATCCGTTAGATTCTTCGATGTTTTCCAATCAATTATTGTTTTAATCTTGGCTGGGTCCATTCGGATCCCCTTTCGGCCTACAATTAGACCCAGGAATTTCGTTTCAGATTTCAGGAATTTGTATTTCGATAGATTGGTATACAATCCGGCTTTCTGTAAGGTGTTTAGTACCTTTTGTATATGCTTTATATGTTCAGAACAGGTCTTGCTATAAATCAGAATATCATTTAGATAAACAGTGCAGAATATATCCAGGTATTCTCTTAGAGTATCGTTGATAAATCGTTAGAACGTTGTTGGGGCTCCAGTCAGCCCGAACGGTATAACCAAGGTTTCGAATAGACCGAATCGAATACGGAATGCAGTTAGGTATTCTCGTCCTTCCTTGATTCGGATATTATTGAAAACCAAAATAATATCTATTTTTGTAAAATACTTCATTCCTTTCAGATTATTCAAAAACTCTTTGGTTAAAGGTAATGGATATCGATATTTTACAGATAGGTTATTCAATGTATGATAGTCTATACAGAATCGAAGATCATTACTGGGTTTTTTAACAAATAAGATAGATGAAGTGGAAGCGGAGGAATTCGATCGGATGAATCCTTTTGCTAGGTTTTCCCTTAATCATTCTTGCAAAGCTTTCAATTCGTCCCAAGATATTGAATACAGAGCTTCAAACGGTAGCTTAGCTCTATCTTGTAATCGGATATCATAATCGTATGGGCGGTGCAAAGGTAGTTTGTCAGCGTTATGTGGAGAAAATATGTCGATCCATGAACGGAATTCAGTAGGTAGGTCTTCGGAAGCAGGGTCTTCTTTTTCCTTCAGGATTCGGTTTATCAAATCGATACTAGTTTGGAACATTTTGTAGCTTCGATGGGTGTACATTGAGCAAGCTCGGATTGAAATGTTTGCTATATCTCTTTTCTTTAGCACTTCAGGATAAAGCGGTAGATAAATAGAACGGGCTTTGATAGGGATATCGGATAAGGCTCGGATACTCAATGGTTGCGCAGGTGTATTACAGGATTTCCGGCAAAACTCGCTATCGAAGCGAAAGGTATTGAATACGAATCTGATATAGAGATCGTACTTCTTTAATCAAACCAACCCCAAAACAATTGGATAATAAACTAATTCAGTAATATAGATTTTCGATTTTTTCTTATAGTAATCGTTGATTTGTAGATCGGTTAGAATGTAACAATCCATTCGATTTTCGGGTAATATTTTTCCATCGAATCCAATGACTTCGAATGGGATAGATAATTTGTATATTAAGAATTTGATAGCTTTTATTCAACTTCGATCTACGAAAGTATATTCTTCGTATCCACTATCCACCATAACATAAATGGAATAGGATCGATCAGGCGTTGATAGGACAATAACAGATAATATCATTAGATTTGTTTGATTGTTTGTTTTTTCAGCGAAAGATAAGCCTTGAATTGCAATAGCGGATAGGTGTAGTATGCATAGGGCTTTCGTCTGACAACGATTTATGCCAGACGGGTTCCGTTTCCCGAATTCGGGGAGCCGGGAGGGGATAGACTGTATAGTGATATAACATACAGTTGAATCTAGGCGGAAAACAGAATAAGGGATAGTGGGGTAGGATTGGTAAGATTAGCTTTAATTTGCATAGGACGATTATCTGGGAACGAGTAATCTTTCATACAGTGATCGATTGATCTACAATGGAAGCATTCCCCTCGTTCGTATTTATTAGTACATCTTTAGGAACTGAGATCTATTGGATCTCCAGTAAACATAATCGTAATAGGAGCAGTAGGTTGAATAATAGTATTCGGGAACGGAGCAGAAATACAGTTAATAGGATTCAAGCTTTGAGTTGTAATACGGAGCAACGGGACAATTGGATTGCAACCGGAATCGGTCGGTCTTATCAGGTATAGACGGCGATTCTTCAATGTCTATACGAAAACGACGAATACATCGGCACTATTTGTAAATAGCTCAACAATAACAATCTGGTTCTTTAGTTCGTTTGATAGAGTTTATTCTAACAGGATAATCAGGGTACTATTGTTGTCGGCCATCCCGACTTCCAATACTAATCTCTGGAATTCAGCATAAAAGATATGAAACGATTGGTTCCTCTGTTTCAGATTGATCAAGAGTTTCCGGACCTCGGTCTGTTTGTTCTGATTTCTATAAACTCTTTTCAGTATTTGTAATAGATTCTCATAATCAATAAGTTTAACAAATTGCTTTTTGATATTATATAATCGAATTTGCACAACAACGGGTCCAATTAATCTTTTAGTTATATAAATCAGGCGAGAATGTGGGGAAGTAAAGCGGTCGGAATTGGCATACATTTTATTCTGTATTTGATCGACAAATCGATCAAGATCGATTTTCGTTCCATCAAACGGTACAGGGTCAGGTACTTTCTCATTCAATTGAGGCTTCGATAGAATAGGAGCGGCGGCCAGGGTCGTAACGGGCGTCAGAGGCGAGGAGTCGGTTGAAACAGGCGGGGCGACGGGGACGGGATGAAGTTGAGTCAGATGGGCAATCAACCCATCGTTCTTCTCCTTCTATCGTATGAATACGGTTTTCTCGACTTGCAGATCGAGAGTAAGCTTTTGAACTGCAGATTGCAGATCGGTTACCTCTGCCTCCACTCTTATACTATAATCGTAAAGGGAGGTAAGATAATGATACCAGATCGCGATATCGCTGGCTACAACAGTAGCGAATTCTTCAAGGGAGCTGGGCTGGTTAAACAAATGCAAACAGGACAACATTGTAGAAGTATCGGTATAAATAAATGGGAGCTATGTAGTATCACAAAGGCAACAGACAGAATAACAGGAATCACTTTTATTAATAAGATGTAACTCGAAGAGTTACATTTCTATAAAAGGAACAGTTCCTTAAATACATTTATATGTAGCGTTAGCCCCGACCGGGGCTAGCCTACACTTATCCGAGGTCCGACTCCTATGGGTCGGAACCCGAGCGGTCTCCGTATACCATATACGGGGACCCCGTGACACTATAGAAGTTTGTTATAGAACATTTGAAGAATCTCGATGCTACAATGGAATATATCGAATATACAGAATACACTATTGGAATCAAATCTAAATGGTATTATAATGGGATTCGGATTATGGGATACTACACTAGTTCTAAAGGAAGAAATCCTGATACAATCAAAATCATCAAAATACTTGAATAGCCTCCTTATTCAAACGATTATGAAATTAGAATATTCCTTGGAGTATATATTTTCTATTGATTATAAATAAAGAACTTTGCTATTATTACTAAATCTCTCTATACTTTATTGAAAAAAAATACAGAATTCATATAAACTTCTAAATATAATACTATAATAGATTTATTGAAAAACAAACTAACTTCTACCCTAATTCTTCTACCCTTGATTTATTTACCTAAAGTCAGAATCATCATTCTCGTCATTGATATTAGCTTAATAGAATAAAGAGCTGTTTTGGGCCAATTACATAAGGACAAACCTTGTATTGTTGTTAGATATAAAAGTGGTCTATAGAATCACGCCGAACAAAATTACAATGCAATCAAATGAGAATACCGAAGGGTTTTTAAAGCCTTACAAAAATACAAAAGGGATCTCTATAATGTTCACTTCGTTTTGGAGACTAATACCAATATTCTTGTGACCCAATTAAACAAAACGATTACAAATTTACCTAATACTTTGATTACAAAATAAATTGCTTGGATTAGACTCTTCAATTTTAATATCAAATATATTCCTGGAAATAAGAATACTACTGTTGATACTCTATCACAACAATCACAGATTGCTTCAAGCGATATTAATGAAGAATACGAAAAGAACATTGATGATTTGATTATTACAGATTTGAATTTCTTAAGTATAGATCCAATTGTGAATATAAACACCTTCCAAATTTTAAGACTATCTCAAATTTTAGAGCACGGACATAAGAAAATGTAAAAGTTCGTCTAATATATCACTACATTACGAAAACCTAAAGGCTTAGCAACTAAGGATTAATAAGTATTCAAAAAGAAAGCTCTTAATTTTTGTATTAAGGACTATTATTTATTTAGAATTCGTAAAGATGGATTGCCCCCTGCCTATATAATTACAAATGATAATCTAGTCGAAAAAGCAAAAGTTATAGTTCGAGTATATAAAAAACTAAATCATAAAGATTTAGAATCATTATATACTAAATTACACAATTGCTACTGATGGGATAGTATATATAAGGATATAAAAAACTAGATAACTTTCTATTCCGTTTATCAATTCAGATCATCCAAATAAACAAATAAGCCAATAATTGCTATCTGGGTTTCAAACATCTAACGAAAAGTTGATATAGATATTACAAAAATACCAAATGATTATAGATTCAAATACTTTATTGTTTTGCAAAAGGATCTCAATAATTGAATAGAAACCAAAGCATTATGGAATACCACTTCGAAAATTGTAACTAAATTCCTTCACGAAGTAGTTTGCTATTATAGTCTTTTTGAAGAGATTATTGTAGATGATAACCCTGAGAACAAAGATACTGTATTTATTTATTACAAAAAGTATAGAATCGATAAAATCCGGATATCTATTTACCATCCCCAAATTAATGAAATAATAGAAAAAGATTATTATTCTATTATTGAAACACTTTTTTGTTTATTATAAAGTGAATGTAGATGATCCGAATAATTGGAAACTGTATTATTCGTTGATAGTATTTCGATATATAAATCTACAAACAAAACTCTATTTAAATTAATCTATAAACGAAAGGCTATAATGCCCTTTGAGATTATTCATACGATTTGAAGGATCCTTGATTAAAGGAATATATATACCCGAAAAGATTTGCTAATTACTAGAATGCAGCAATTAAAGATACTGGACGAGGATATCGAAGAAACAATCCTTCACAAACGACATTACAAAGAAGATAGAAAACTTCGCTACGATTTAGATTACAAAACCTTAAATAAAAATATTCAAATGGGAGATATCATTCTATATCACGATTTTTGATCGAAAATTGATATATCATACAATATAAAACTTGCTTTCAGATAATACAACCCTTACAGAATTTCGAAGAAATTAAAAGGCCTTTCCATCTATATCCTTGAAGAAATAAATGGAACCCCATTTAATGGAACCTATATCGGTATTCGGTTCAAGAAATACGTATTACGTTCAGATCTCTTTATTAATAATAATTCGGATGATCTTTACGATTAAATCAATAAGAAGTACTAAGTTTCGAAATATTTATATTCTTTAAAACAAACAAGCAACTAAAGATTATTTCCTACTCGATTACAGGATGATTTAGATTCTGAAGAAAAGAAAGAGATATAAGAAACCAAAGAAGAATTGTTATTGCAAGCTTTTATTTATCGATTGCGAAATGCAAATAAGAAATCGTCCTAAATTTCTAGAAGGAAAAAAATGTTTAGGTTTTATTGAAAAATCTGAAAAACTTATAATATAGTTGATCTTACTCTTTGAATAATTCTTAACAACTTTCAATCAACTTTTGAACAATTCAATACCTCCTTTATAAATCTTATTCCTTCAACAAAAAACTATCGAATTTCTATATACTCGTTTATATTTATTTCATCTTTCATACTCTTTTTTATTTAACCTTTTCATAATATTTAAAAAAGGATTTAATCAAACTATAACCCTCTACTTTTTTGAAAATACTCCCTTTCTTATTCAATACAAAAATCAATCCTTTAAAAGCGAAATCGAAGCCTTTATATTCATTGATATTCTCGATATAAAAGAAAAATATAATGCTTTTGAATACTGATTCAATTATTCATTGAACATTACTAATTATATCAGAGATTTTACTAGCAAAGTGAGAGATCGAATCGAAAATCAGAACCTTTACAAAACAACCGATCTTTTCAAAGCTGGCTACTTAGCTAAAAACAATGAGGCGATCCAATTCGTCGAATAATGCTGCAATAGAACTAAAGAGGATCTCAAAAACCTCGAGAGAATCTGGACCTCTGCCTTTGGAAAAGCTCTTGTACGATTATGATTGAAGGATTCGACTTTGAAAAATGCATCAACAAGAACGGACATTATCTATTATGCCTTCCGCCTTAGCCCTTAAGTTCTTGTTAAGTTCCTGAATAGAATCATGGTTAATCATCTCTGCCGAAAGAGAGACAAAGAAGCAAAAAAGTACTATTCTGCAGATTTCCATTCTATGTATGGATTCATTACAAAAGCCGATACAAAAAGTAAAAAAAATTGAATCTCTTTTCCTTTTGATCTTAATCAAGATTCTGTCCTTAAGAATTATAGACTTATTCTCGATCGTCTTAAATTCTTAAAAGAATATAAAGAAAATGAAATTCCTTTTAATGTTAAATAAAACGATAAGTTTATTTATAAAATAGATATAACAATTGTCATTTCAGTATCCAACAAAAACGAAACTGAATTGGACAATGAAGAAAGATTGGATATAATAATTTCTTTAATTTCTATTCGTATATATTAGCTTCTCTATTTTCAGATTATTATATCGATCTCGGAATCTACTACTACAAATATCGATAAATAACAAAAGCGAAATTATCAGTTCAATTTTTCGAAAAATACTTCTTTATATTTATCAATTTTAAATAAATACATTCCTCACTATTATATAATTGATTATAACCAAAAGCTTGTTTCGGAAAAGAACAATTCTATAGACTCCGATAATTTTAAAATCGTTTTAAATTCTTCCCGGAATTTGAAAAGCTATACCTGCAATCCTGACTTTCAATTTGATAGAGAATAATACTTATTAATAAATAATAACTATATTGTCAATCAAATAAAATAGAAGATTATTGTATCACTAAATGAAAGTATTATTGTCAATACTTCTTGTATATATCACTTATATATATTAGCAAAACTCCTGGATCTAAAGACAAAATACATTTCGATTAAAGAATTACAGAATCGATTAGTTATTGTAGCTAAGAATCAAGAATATATTGATAAAATGAAGTTGATTAAAGAATTTTATTTTTGATTTTGTCTTTATCTATTTCTAATACAAAAACGATCGAAACAAACTTTCGATCCTTATTGTTTTGATTCAAAAAAAAGTATCTATTCTTTCAATATAATCGAATCCCTTAAATCGGATCTTTACCAAAAGATATCTTTAACAAAAAATACCTTCCGAAAGGATTCTGTTTTACGAATTCCGGAGTTCCAATAGATCTTCGAATTTAGAGATTTCCTTGATATATCCTTTTTTTACAATAATGTTTTTGCTATCTACGAATAGCATTTTTATAAAATCCTTAAAAAAGATCTATTTCCAAATTATTACTTTTCTCTTATTCAACTTCTTTTTAGAAATAACTCATCCTTGTAACAAACTATTATTTATATTCGAGAAAACTATAAATTCCGTTTTATTTCTATTCTTTTATCGATATTATAGTTTCCTGATTATAACCGGAAGCTTACCCACTATTATTCATTTTCTAACTTTTTCAATCTGACTTCCAAAAAACATATATCAAAGGCCTTCAAAAAAATCACTATCATAATTGATTTACTCTAATTAAAAGAATCAATCGAGAATATCTATAAAGAACATTAAATTCTTATTCCAAATATCTTCAATAAAGATTACAAACTGATTCGAGATTTCCTGAAAAAATATTCTTTTTTTTATCAACCTTGATATAATCTTAACTAAACAATACAAAAAAATACATTCCAAAAAATTAAGTACAATAACGATTTTTATTGAAGAAATTTAATTAAAACTAATTCTTATATAATTATACTTCAATCTGATACCATTCTTCAATTCAATAATTCTTCAAAGATCTACAAATCTATCTTAATATCAATATCATATCTTACTATCACTCCTAATGATCAAGAAATAAAAGATAATAACCCTTACAAAAATCTTCGATATTCCCTCTAGAATCAAATTATTCCTTTTGAATTGAACAAATTCAATAAAAATAATCTTTATATTCCTTACCCTTCCATTCTTAATATTAACTTTATACCATCTAAATCCATTTCTATAACCCTCTTAAAATCATTATCATAGAATTCTACTATCATCAAACAATATACAAGTATATTACTCGAACTCAACAATAACAAATTCCGAAGATAATACCAAAAATGAATTAATCAAATAATAGAAATCTTGATATCCCTGATTAATATATTTATCCAAAAAGAAAAACAATAAAAAAACCAATCCCTATTCACAAACTACAAAACCGCCAAAAAACAATTGGAAACTCTTCAAAACAAAAACCTCGAATACCAAGAATTCCCAAAGAATAACGTTAATCCTGAATAGGAAATTATCAACTTAATTAATACTGAACTCTCAACTAAAACAATCCCTTACACTCCAAAAAAATCAAAAAGAAAAGGAATAAAAAAACCCATTACTAAACTTTCAAAAGATTAAAATAAAACACCCAATTTTAATCAAAAATCAACTCGAAAACCATCTATACAATCAACTAAACTACAAAAGGATCCAAAAAAATCAACCCAGAAAAGAAAGGACCTCTTTTTAAAAGCAAATCAAAAATCCAAAAAACTAATACCATCAATCCGATATTCAAACCATCTTCAAAACATTCAAAAGAAACCTAAAGCGAAGTCTACTACCAAACACCCAAAGACAACTACCACAAAAAATACTCCTCCAACTCAAAAAATTAATATCGATTTTGGAAAACCCACTCATCCAACAGATTTGATCTCTTGAATTTATAAACAATATTGACTTTTTAAAACAATCTTAAAAAATACTTAATAAACTTTTTCCTTAATATTTTGATCTAATTTCTACATCGCAAATAGGTTTTTAATTAAGATAAACCACATATTTCCAGAAAAAGAAGGATATAAGAAAATTGGATTATTAGAATTATATATATAACTAATTTATAAACATTAAATCATATAATCCTTCATAATTAAATATAAAAAAAAGACTTTATCTTCCTTTCTAAAACAATCAATCATTTTCATTAATCTTTTTGTATACTCATTATATACAACCCCCAACCCATTATTATTCACATTAATTCTATTATTCGAAGTTTATACAATATAATCTGATCAATTCGTATCCTATTCCCCCTCACAGCGTACTATCGGGACGCACGTATCTCGACCTACCTCTTTCACAGTATTTGTAAAACCGATTGTTGATTTTGATTACGAGTTCTATCATTTCGTTGATATTCGTAGATTCAATGTTTTTTGCAAGTTTCAATTTTACATAATCCTTAAAGTCGCGATGGAAATGACTTAACAAAGTCTATTGATCCCATCCAATTTGATTAATATATCGCTTGAATTCCGTAGTATAATTGATCGTTGTTCTGGTTTGTTTTAAAACGAATAATTTTCGTTCAACTATTTTGACTTTATTGATATCCCCAAATACTCATTCGATTTATTTTTTGAATTTTGCAAAGCTTTTGAAAATGGTTTGTATAACTGTTATACAATGATCTCTAGATTTAATAAAATAGTTTCTAAAATAAAATTAAATCCATTTGGTTATTTCTTTACAAAAATAAGAAAAAGTATACAAACTATAATTATCGGGAATTACAAATTTGGCAGTATTGAATTTGAAGTACATTTCGATTTGGAATAGAAAAGTTTCGAGTTCCCTTCGATTGTTGTAATATTTATCGAATATTACTATTTGTAGGATTTCCGTGATCTGTACTAAGATAGGATCGGCATCTAATAATTCGATATCATTATCGTTGTCGTTGTTATTGTTATTGTTCGGAGGAATGTTAATGACAGGGTCTTGCGAAAATATAGCGAAATGAGATATATTAAATCGATGTTTAAGTTAATAAAAATACTCAAAATGTTATATTACTACAATCCTTTATCATTAAAAAGTAATCAAGGGATTTATAGAAAGGCTATAATAGTTTCTATTAAAGATCAAATAGAAACTTAATAGAAATGAAGATATAACGATTATATTATATAGTAACTATAATATTTAAACTAATAATTATTCTTAAATACAAAGCTTTACAAATAAAGGAATCCATTCTATTTATATAGATCTTTGTATTCGGGAGCCCTAAGAGCTCTTAAAGCTCCAAAGTTTTAGAAGCGCTGGGAGCCTTCGAAACTCCAATGCTTCAGAAGCGCTAGGAGCTTTCGAAACTTTAATGCTCTAGGAGCGCTGGAAGTCTTCGAAACTCCAATGCTCTATCATATAATCTGATATTAACATGGCCTGTGCTCGTTTGTTTTTACGACTACTATCACGGTGAGGGAAAAGGTATATATAGGGTTGATCTATAATTGTACTACGAGGAGAGGAAGAAAGTCAAGGAGGTGATTTGACTATATAGAAGTGAATGTATGCATGTATACCTAAGGTATATATGATTATGTACAAATGAAAGGAGATGAATCTGTAACAGTACCTTCTTTTCAAGAAATCTATTTGATTTTAAATGAGTGTTAGAAAATAAAGAAAAGTAAAGAAAAAGCATAGGTTCTTTTTCTCAATTAGATCTTTGAATAAAAATGTATAGTATCCTTTAATAATGTTATATTTCTTAATATGTGATAATTTAAATATTATATTTCCAAATGCTATATCTTTTATTGCAATAATATATAATATACCTTTAAACGAAACGAATAGTTTTGATATGAATAGATTTTCGTAAAGTGGGTGTAGCAATTGTATTGTGTGATTTCGATTGCAAATTCTATGGTTTTAGTTGCAATATAACAGTATCAAAATGCTTTAGAATCCAAACTGGCAGTTTTGGTTTTTCTGGATGAAGGCGATAATATTCGATAAGAATCTTTTTGTTATTCTTTAAATCATTAGCTAATTGTTAAATTGGTATATAGTATTTTTATTTGATTAAATAATAATGATTATCCTTATTATAATTATTTAGAACTCCTTCAAATATCCATTTTTGAATAGGTTTATTCTTATCGTCGTTTTGTTTCAAAACTTTGTTCTATATAGTTAGAGATTTTGATTTGTTAATCGTTGTTTGAATCAAGAAGTGAGGATTAGTATAAACTGAAAGTAAAAAAGAATAATAGAAAATAGAGAAGATTTTAACGTTTTTAGACAATTGAACAAGATAAATACAAGAATAAATTTTGATAATTTTGTAAGAGTTGATTCATTTATCATCTAGCTTCTTTACTTTATATGAGGTTTTTATATTTTTGATATTGATGTAGACTTTCTGGTTGATTGTATAATAAAATAAATCAGAATAATGATGGTTAGTATAATCTTCATAAATAATAATTGTTTGTTGTATAAAAGTACAAAGTTGTTTCAAGATATATTTTATACGATCTATAGTTTGATTACTTTTAAAGAATTCTTGTTTTTGTATTAGAATTATATTTGATAGGTAAGGTTTATTAAATT
The DNA here is from genome assembly GCA_029531795.1 of Sclerotinia nivalis. NCBI lineage: Eukaryota > Fungi > Ascomycota > Leotiomycetes > Helotiales > Sclerotiniaceae > Sclerotinia > Sclerotinia nivalis. Next base: position 2,020,352 of record JAPEIS010000013.1, read on the forward strand.
CAATATTTAGATATAAATTAAAACTATAATTGACAAAGAAAAGCAAACAATTAATCGTTTTAGAAATTATATTATTGAATACAAATTCGATTAAGAATAACTAATCCAATCAATCGTTTTGATGGTAATTAACAAAAGTTTGTAAATACTATTTCAGAATCGAATTAATATATTCAATTTGATTATCTATTTGAAAATGAAAAGCTGAAGAGTACTTTAAGGTAACTTCTAATTACTTCAAGAATTATAATCAGAATCCTGATACGAATTGTATTCCCTGATCGGAAATGATATTGTCTGGAAATTCATAAAGTATATAAATATAATTGATGAAGATATCGATTAGCTTTTTTATCGTTAATGTATATATACTAATGAAATATTTCATTTTGATTAATCTACAGATTATTATTAAGATATATTTATAAATAGAATTATAGTAAATATAATTTGGAAATAGTGTAATATAATCGATTGAGATATCAGATTATATACAAAAAAAGACAGATAACGATTTCAAAAATCCAGGAGGTATTGATTTAAACGATTTGATACGAATACAAAGTTCGTAGGCCTTTATATAGAACACGATTTCCAAATATATATTAAGCTATTAGTATATATAAAAGATAAGATCGATCGTTTTAATTCGATCAAGATAGCTAATAGGATTAGAAAAATAAATCCAATAGATAATTTGGAATTTGAATTTATTGTTTAATGAAATCCAAAACTTATCTCGATAGTAAATTCTATTATTTTGAATTGAATAATCCTATATAACAATTCGAAGAATCTTATAATACTCCTTTGGCCATTTAATCATCAATAAATCATTAAGAACAGAAATGAATTGATCTACAATATCGAATCTAATATATATTATATCGATTAGGGCATCAATTGATTGATTGTAGAATAATATTATTATCTCCATCAATATCAAATTGATATATTCAATCAAATCCTTATAAAAGGTTAATATCAAAACAATTTTGGAAAAGAATAATACGCTTTCAATTCTTTAGATACTTATCGTTTAGATTAAAACAATATAATCGATCTTCGTGTTTTCTATTTAGTATATTTAATCGAATAACCTTGTTTTCTGATCAATAGATTATATAGAAATTATATTGAAATAGAAATTCGGATTATTGTATCTATTATTGATTGAAAGCCTTTATAATTATAAAATATTCGAGGTTCTTGTAATCAATAAGAATTTCGAATTCCTTTTATAAACTTTGGAATTTTAGATACTATTCTTTTATTATTTTGATAATAACGAATAGTTCTTTATTATAGATCTTATAATTGTATTCTATTGTTATATATTTAGATGAAAAGTAAACAATCGAATACAAAATGTTATTATCATTGTATTACAAGAGGATTCCTTTTAAGGTTTAATCAGAAGTATTGATTTCCAAAACAGTTTTTTATTTGTAATCGAAGTATACCAAAACCGGTATTATTATGAAAGCTTTTTTTAAAGTATCAAAAACTTTTGTATAATTTATAATCCAATCTTATATAATATTCTTCTACAAGAGATTATTAAAAAGGTAATAAATCTTTGAAAAATCTTTTATAAAACGCTAATAGAAATTAGCAAAGCCAAAAAATCGTTGTAAATCCTTTATATACAAAAATAATTTTTAAGATATAATAATTATAACCTTTTTTTGATTCATTTCGATACCTTTGATTATAATAATAAAACCCAGATACTTTGTTTTTGTAATTTCGAATTTATATTTGTTAATATTAATCTGTAATTCAGCATTTATTAACTTTTAAACCATTTGACGAATATACTCCTTATACTTTATGGAATTATCAGAATAGATTAAAATATCATCGAAATATATAATATAATATTTATCCAATTCATCGAAAAATGTATAATTAATATAATATTGGAATAATACAAATACATTACAGAAACCGAAAAGCATAACTAAAGATTCAAAAAGATCAAAACAAATGATGAATATAATTTTCTATTTATCTCTTTCGGCGATTTACAATTTGTTGAATACTATAATGATATCAAATTTAATATAAATTTTTGTATTACAGAAAGTATTTAGCATTTCATAAATGATAGATAATAAATAGCGATTCTTTATAATAATATTATTGAATCCTTGATAATCTTAATAGATATAGACCCCCCCTTCAGATTTGGTAGTCAATAGTAAAGGAAAAATGCATTGCAATCTTGATTCCCGAATGAACTTTTTGAAGAGATTATCATCGAATTATTTATATACTATCATCAATTTCATTAATGATAGAAGATGATTTTTGAAGTAAAATAGTTCTTTATTAAATATCAATTCAATCTTGTAATCCTAGATTCGATGAGGTAGTAATCTATTTATATAATATAAAAGAAAAACGGGAAATTTATTTTGTAATTATATAGAAAGCTTTTATTATATTTGATTATCATTGAAAAAAGATTTACCGATTAAAAATTTATCGATATCAATCTTAGAGATTTTCTGTAGATGAAATGGCTTATAGCAATCGTATACAAAATTATAAAATTACAATAAAGTTTTAAAAAGCATTTCTATTATATCACTCTACTTTTGTAAAATCGATCGAAAATCCCTTTCTATAAACATCGGGAATAATATAATCTATCACAAATGATCTTGTTTAATAGCTTTCTATATAATATCTAATTTATTCCATATCAACTGGATAACCCGAACATTATCTTGTTGATAAAACGAAACAAAACTAAAAGCTTACAATTAACGAATATCATCCATATTTAAACTTGTATCCTTGTAAATGGGCATAAAGAGTTCTTCAACAAAAAACAAAAGCAAACAGTTTTTTGGATTATAAACAAAACAACATCGATCTGCAATTTTCAAAATCGATTTTGAATGTAGACAATTGGGAATCATCTATATTTGATTATTTGATTCCTTACAATACTTTGTTCAATAATGATTCACATTAAACATCAGATTTTGCTGAAATTCGAAATTAATAAAAAAATCATCAAATTGTAATATATAATTCTCGTTTGGTATTTTTTTGATAGAAAATTTTTTATAAGGAGTTTCTTTAGGAACAAAAAGCGTTTGAATAAATAAACAATCAATATCATCCTTTGAACAATTCTTAATATATAGAGAGCAGTATTTAATAATCTCGCTTAACGAAAAGTTATAAAAAGCTTCTTAAAGAGTAGAAAGCATTTGAATAGATAAAGAATCGATATCATTCTCTAGATAATCCTCGATATAAAGAAAACGATACTTATAATCTATATATTTAGCTTTTATATCAGAATCAATAAGGAATTTATTTAAAAGTTCAATAATATCGATAATCTATTGTAAAATAATTTTTGCTAGATCCTTTTGTTCCTTAACCGAAGATAAAATCATTAATACAATAACTAACTTTGAATTATAATATACTAAACAATTAGAAACATAATAATTTGAAAAGAATATTAAACTCATCTTTATTTAATTGATAATAAGATTATAATATTACAATCATAATAAATCAAAGATTAACAATATCTTTAATGAAAACTGAATGATATAAAAAGACCAATACTCATAATGATCCCCTATAACGATTTCTATTACAAAATATTCTATAATTCTATCGATAACCTTTTCATCAGCAAATCGAAATTCGCAAAGAAAAGATAAAAGTTGTATTTCAATATTATATTTAAAAACAAAAGAACAATTAGCGAAAACTTTTCTGGAATATTCATTATCAATGAGATTTGTAACAATAAAAGGATTTTCATATACAAAGAATATAATGGTTTTAACGAATAGAGATTTGTTATTTATAAAATTGAACTACAATAATTTATATCTATTCATTCCTTGATTTACCTTTTTGCTTTTAGTATTCCTTTACAAACGATTTTTCGTAAAGATTAGTCTTTTCCTTGTTCAGAACTTTCTTTAACTAAACCGAGTATAAAGACAACTTTCTTTGATTCGATATAATTTTATTATTGTATCTGATTTAGATATTGTTGGTCTTGTACCCAATTACCAGTATATCCTCCTCGAAATCCATTACGACCATTGTTAAACCTATTAATGTCTCGGAAAGCCGGGGCGATAGTATATTGAATAAAGACCAGATTAATTGAAACAGCAATATTATAATTAGAAAAAGCATTAGCAAGAATCTATTTGTCAAAAAAAAGATTATTATTTATATTATAAATAGGATAACAATCAATCTGAAGATAATCGATTCTACTATAATAATTATAAGAAATTACAGGATTAAACTTTTTTTTCTTATTTTGCTGATCTTTTTGTTATTATCCCTTTTGTTTTATTATATCGAAATCTATAAGATCATTATCATCAATAATAGATATATTATCAGAATTTTTGTTATAATACTCAGTATTACAAAGATTCTGATTTCAAATAAAGAATTTCTTTTGTTAACTATCAATATTATTAACAATATAAAGATTCAAATTATTAATAATTAAAGTTCAAAAAGAGACAATAACCTTTTGTTTTATTGTATTAATAATCTCGCAATCAGATTTGTAGCAAGAATTAACAAGGTAAAACAATATAAAAAAGAAAACCAAAAAGGATTCCTTTGAATCTATAGAAAGCTTATCGAATTTGAACAAAACTTCTCTTTCAATATCTATAGAGATATATAATTTATCCAATTTAACCAAAAACGAAACAGCAAAATCGAAACAAATGAAATCATCAACAAATCTGGTGATATCTGTGATATACTTTTGTTGTATTTGATTATCGAAAAGATTAATAGTATAATTAATCTTCTTTTGTTCGAAAACAAAGAATTGTAAATCGATTATCCAATAAAATTGTAAATCCAATTTCTAGGATTGATAATTCTTTTGATAAACGAAAATATTAAATCTTTTGTTTTTAAAAACAAATGGATCTTTCTGAGTTTAGCAAAAAATGATTGGTTTTTGATTAATAGTAGTATTACTGATGTCCAGTTGAATTTGTTTACTGATTAAGATACAAAGAAGCCCAACATTTTCCATTTTGAATTCCTCGATTTTATTTGTTTGAGTAACGATATAAATAGCTTGAATAATAAAACGATTTTCGATAATAAAGAAAATATAATTCAAATAAGTAATTTATTCATCAAAACCAACAACAAAGTTTGATATTACTAGAGCATTCAATTCTACTAGGATTTGTATAATAGTAGACTATTGATCGAAAACTCGTTGGATTCTAATACAAACTCCTTTGATAGAAGTAAAAATCACATTACCAGCAGATATAGAACCAGAAGCTATTGTAAAAAGAATTACAATTGTATATACAAAATGCAATCGCATAAAAGCAATCAAAAACAGATACAAAAGTTTACAAAGAAATATAATCGTATAGAAACAATCAGAAATCAAAAGCTATACAAAAGCGAATAAAAAAGCTATACAAAAGCAAATAAGAAATACAATTGTACAAAAGCAAACGAATTATAATAATACAAAAGCAATCGAAAACAGATATAAAAGCTTACAGATGATTTGACAAGATCAAATCACTTTGTAAAATGATAGAGTTTTTGAAAGAGTAATACAAACTATTACAATAAAAGAAAAGGTATATATAAAATTGATCTATAATTATACTATAAGGAAAAGAAGAAGATCAAGAAGGTAACCTGACTATATAGAAATGAGTATATACATATATGCCTAAGGCACACATGATCACGTGCAGGTGAAGGGAGATGAACCCGTAACAACCACCTTAATCCCATACTAATTCGATCAAATCGTAACGTATACTCACACAATCGGTTATTGTGAGATCCGTGATCGTAACAATTCTATTATTCATATATTCGATCATTCCTAAGCTAAATACGACTAAGTCTTCTATTATTATAATAAATAATATTATAGTATTATTATTATATTATTTATTATTATCCGATCAACCTTCTCCGAGAATATTAGCGCAAGTATCGCTCGACAGAACCGATTTTGTCAAATAGTATAAGGATTGGATTATAATCTATACCAAAGCTCTCTTATATAAAATAATTAAGGTTCAGGATAAAATAACTATTATTATATTTCTACAAACAGTTAATGTCAGGTTGCTTCCAATTTGGGCAAACATTATAATTATATAAATCGAAATGAATAATCAATTCGGATTACTTAATCTTTCATTTCAACAATTCGGAGATATCTTTGGAAAATTAATCTATTAGGATTCAATAATTCCTAAAACCAAAAGAGATATATACTCTATTCTTAGCTTTTTTCAAGACGATAAAAAATCCAAGAAGAATAAAAAGAGAACCAACTTTAGAGACAATACGGATGCTAATAGAACCTGGGTATGTCCTTATAAGATAGAAGCCGATTGGAAGAATGAGTTAGGACATCGGTATTATACAGAGCCTACCTCTTGAATAAGAACAGAGAAGCTGGATTCAACAGAAAATAATACAAAATCAATCCTCGAATATATATTGGGTATTTGGTGGGTTATATTCCAAGTATATTAATCTATTGTATATAGATACTCAAATTCGATAGAATTATTATCATTTGAAATGTTATATTCAATAAAGATTTCATTTATTATATAAATTCCGTTAATCAAATAATCGATATTTATAATACAGAAAAGCTCAAATAATTAACAAAAGCCTTCGATATACAGAACTATATCGAAATAGACGGAATAATCACCCAATATAAGGATAATCGTAATAACTTCACTCATTTATCTATTTTTACTAATCGGAAAACTCTGAATTCAATCATCGAATACACTTCAGATCCACCATCACTTACAAACGAACTGGATTTGGAGGTGGAAACAGATCTAAAGGATGATGATGAAAATATAGAACTCAATCTAGGACTATCTAATTCATTTAATTCTTCAGATAACAGCGATAAAGTAAGCAATGGAGATATACAAACATCGATCGATCCTTCTATTGGAAAGACCGGAAATACCGATTCTACTATTGAAGAGCAATCATATCTTGTAAATAAAGATAATAATAATACTCAAAAGGATACTTGTAACAATAACTCAAACCTCAATCTTGCAGAATATATTGATATAGGGAATATAAAGTTTGAATCTATTGATTGTATTATCGAAATTCTTCATGATAAATACGAAAATGATCCAGAGCCTCCTCCAATCAATCAATTATAATGTTTCAAAAGAAAGAAAGTATACTAATACAATCAATCAAAGTATATTATAAAGGAAATCCAATTACTAGAAAAATTACTACATCTTACATTGTTTTTCGATAAACTCATTGAGAATTCGCAGATTTATAATTTTGAAAGAACATCCAAAAAAACTCATTTTATAAGGATTAAAATACCCAGGGTTTAAATTAATCTATCTAAATTTCAATCATTCGATTATTAACCAGAATCATCTTTTTTCCAATATTATACCTCAGAGTAACCAGTACGCACCCGAAGGCAACTATATATACAACAATGCTATCAAGGAAATAACCGCAATATTAGATTTTATATAAGAATCATTATCATATAAAAAACAGGTTTATCGGGATTAAACCGCCTCAACAATTTTCATTCCATCTTCTGGTTCGATCAAACCAAAATAGATGATATAGAAGAACATTTCCAATTTATAACAATTCATAATATAATCATTGCTGGAACTGAAATGAAATCATTATTGTGGTTTATTTGATCTATTATCTATAGATTATAGACAATACTTTTTCTTCGAATTCATATTTCCGCAATTTCAAAACTACCCCGCTTTTATTATCAATTAGAAAATCACCAAATGGGATATTGGTTCAAGCAGGATTGCAATCTTGAGGTTAATAACCTTAAAGCTAGAAATACTTGGTATGAAATCGATTCTGGATCGGAATCTATAAAACCAATTCCTTTTCAATAAATATTTATGTACAAATATGATAATCAAGGTTTAATTATTTGTTGCCGTTTTTGTTTAAATGATACAAAAAGATTTCCAGATTAAGAGTATAATTGAAACTATTTATACTACAATACTTGTTAATCGATCATTCCGAATCGTTATAACAATCATTGTCAAATACGATCTCGAAATTAAGCAATACAATATAATCAATGTTTTTGTCAATACTTTACACAATCCTTCTAGTATTTTAATTGTATATTATCTCTCTAATAGCTACAAAGTCTTCAACAAATATATTATTATCGATTGAATATTATATAATCTTCGAGATTCCCTTACAATATAGTTCGGGGATTTCACTCGAACATTCGAAAAATTAAAATTGATATAATGTAAAAAGAAATCATGTTTTTATATCAACTCAGAGTATATTATTATAATTATATTCTTTATAGATGATATTCAGATCATATACCATAAGAAGAACGAACTAGCTGCTACAAATATTATCGAAGGAATCAAAGCTGTATACGAGTTACAAGACCTTAGAGATACAAAATGGTTTTTAGGAATACATATCCTTTGTAATCGATCCAAGAAAAAGTTATGGCTAGCTTATAATATAGACATTAAAAAGATTGCTAAGAAATTTAAAACAATAAATGGAACCGTATATATACCATTTTCTATAATAATATTTCGGAAAAATTCAGATTAAGTTTCTATATATATAATCAAATTGTATTAAAAGAAAATGAAATCAATTCTATATATTGCGATTATAATAAGAGTAGATGTTTTATTTATTATTTCGCAACTAAACCACTATTTGATCAATCCATCGATCGAATATATGAAAACCATTGATTATTGCCTTGAATATCTCTAGAATATAAGGTTTTTTATAATACAATACAGCGATGATTAGATATTATAACTTTTTGTTTTCTCAGATATTTTTTTCATAGATGATTTTGATATTTGTAGATCATTCTAAGGATATATTATATTCTTTTTCGATGGTTTAATTATATAGAAAGTATTTAAGTAGGATACTGTAACTATCTCAACCATTAAAATTGAATTATTTGATATCAAATATACATCAAAAGAAACTATAATAATTCTACACTTTTTAAAGAAAATCGATTTTGTAATGAAAGAATCTATATCAATATTCTATAATAACCAACAAGTAATCAAACTAATAATTAATGAGAACAAACGAATTATTACAAAGTTTAGATATGTCGATATACAGAATATATAATTGCGACAGAAATATTCAAAAGGGAGTTTTTATATAATCTATTTTCCAATTGTTGATATGACAATCGACAGGCTCACTAAGAACCTCATACGACAAAAGTTCGAATATTTTTGTTCTCTTCTGAATCTACAGGATATTAACAACAGGATTACAAAGATTGAATAAGAATAATTATAGATCATTTACTGCGTTGTACATTTTCGAGTTTAATATTACCATACTAAATTAGTGAATTTTGCTTGTATATATATATAATATTAGCTAGTTCGTGATTATTATTATAATATCCTTTTATTTAAAAATCTATAATGGAATAAGAATTATTTAATTCATTACCGACTTTTCTTATTATTTTTTATCTCTTTTTTTTTCGATATCTCTTCTTTTTTCGATCCTCAGTATAAAAGTGATACCACTCAAAATTAAATAGAAAGCTGATTATATACATCTACAAACGAATTCTATCGAATTAATATGCGATCGGAGGTCTCCTTTGTTCATTCTGGTACGATTAATATTATATATAATATTGATTAAAAGATATAACCCATCTACTAATTGATCGCATAAACATATAAACAAATTTCGTCGAATTTATATACGATCGAGGTCTTCCTCAGTTCATTTTTATATAACAACTGTAAAGATATAGATTATTTCAAAAATATCACTTTATAATCATCACAATAATTATACTACAAGATAAAGGGTGAAATAACTTATATTTCAGATCTTTTCGATTATACTCTCCTTTTTTCGAATCTCATCGGGCTCTTCGAAATCTCATTATATTGTTTGATTAATTCGATTATATTAATCACGAATCATCTACAGCATTGTACACTTTCGAACAAAACATCACTATAATACTATACAAAATCAATGAAATTTGATCGTATATACACATCACACCAACTAATTCGTTACCATTAATCAAAATCGACCACATCAATCAAATCGATCAATATATCACAATTTATATTCATTTCTTTACATCAATTGATCAATATGATTAAAACGATTAACTCTATCCAAATGATCAATATTCAAAGTGATCAATATAATCAATAGATCAACCTTATCGATATAATCGCAAAATAGTCAATTTGATCAATATAATCAATTAATCGACCAAATTGAACTACACCACCAATTTCAATCGAAATCGTTCGAAATCGATATCTATACATTATCAAAACCTATACTCCATATTTGATCAACCATTACTTTTTACAATTTTTCCTTATTGTTACAAACCGATTCTCGATCTGAAAGATATATCACAAATAATCACATAATACTTGATTCATATACCGAATAATCTATAATCATTTTATATTCTATAATCATTATACTCCTCATTTCATATTAATTATCAAACCCTTTTAGATCTTGTCGACCCTTACAATCATCAATCCTCTCCTAATATCATACAGATCGAAGCTTAGTCTAATTGATACTTCTCGTCAGCTAGATAGCTTCCATTAAGTTTATATATACCACCCATGATCCTTAAGATCGAGGGAAGGTTATTCAATACAATTCTCATTTCAATATACACTTAACTCTATCACTTCACTATAACCATCTTCTCCCCGACCTCTTCAACGTGCTCCGTGATCGTACTATCTCGTGATATTAACTTATAAAATGATCAAGGGTTTTAAAAATATTCTTAGATTATACATTAAACAAAATCGAAAAAGAAACGATTTCCAATATAATGAAACGATTGGAAAAGTTGAAGAAGAATGAAGCTAGCAGGGATAGTATCTAGATAATTCGAATTGAGATCGAAAAGACAATGAGTTCTTTCATTAAAAAATCAGCTTTTAAAACTTTAAAGTATTTTGTATTAATACAAACTCTGATTCTAATTACCTTTGATATTTTCTGGAAAACTTACTTTTCTGTTTTGGATTTGGGGTTTTTGATAATAAAACGAAAAAGGTATTCAAAATCATTTATTGAATAAGATCTATTATAATATAAATATCTTATTAAACAATTATAAATTATATTATATTGTTACGATCACAGATCTTACAGTAACCGATCGTGTGAATACACGTTATGATTTGATTGGATTAGTATGAGATTAAGGTGGTCGTAGGAACAAACGAGTACAGATCATGTTAATATCAGATTATATGATGGAGTATGGAGCATTGGAGTTTCGAAGGCTCCCAACGCTTCTAGAGCATTGGAGTTTCGAAGGCTCCCAATGCTCTTGGAGCATTGGAGCTTTGAAGGCTCCTAGGGCTCCCAAATACGAAAATCTATATAAACAGAATGAATTCCTTTATTTGTAGAGCTTCGTACTCAAAAACAATCATTAGTTTAAATACTATAATTACCATACAATATAATCATTATATCTTTCATTCTCACCAAACCTTTATTTGATCTTTAGTAGAAATTACTATGGTTTTTCTATAAATCCTTTAATCATTTCTTAATGATAAAGGATTGTAGCAGTGTAACATTTTGAATATTCTTATTAACTCAAATACCAATTTGATACATCTCATTTCGAACTATATCTTTGCAAGACCCTGTCACCAACACCCCTTCGAACAATAACAACAACGATAGCAATATCGAGCTACTAGATGCCAACCCTATCCCAATACAGATTACAGAAACTTTACGAGTAGCAATGCCCGACAAGTATTATGACAATCGAAGGGAATTCGAAACCTTTCTATTTCAAACCGAAATGTACTTCAAATTCAACACTACCAAATTTGTGACTCCCGATAATTATAATCTGTATACCTTCTCTTACCTTCATAAAGAAATAGCCAAATAGATTCAACTTTATCTCAAAGATTATTTTACCAAATCTGAAAATCATTGTATGATAATTATACGAACCATTTTTGAAAGCTTTGTAGGATTCAAAAAAGAAATCGAACAAGTATTTGGGGATATCGATGAAGTTAAAACAGCCGAACGAAATCTATTCACTTTAAAACAAACCAGAGTAACAATCAATTATACTACGGAATTCAGACAATATACTAATCAAATTGAATGGGATCAATAGACTTTGCTAAATCATTTCCATTGCAGCCTCAAAGATTATATAAAGTTGGAATTTATAAGAGGCATCGAATCCACAAATATCAACGAAATAATAGAACTCGCAATTAAGATCGATAATCGGTTTTACGAATATTAGCGAGATAAGAAATTCCAAAATCATTCAGATCAGAATTACAAACGAAACGAAGGAAGACAATATCAAACTAGAAATGAAAACTATAAAGATCCAATGGAGTTGGATACTATTATCCGAGGAAAACTATCCAAGGAAGAAATAGATAAGTGTAGAAATGAAAAGTTATACTTCGAATATAGGTAATCAGGATATAAAGTTGTAATTCATCATCAAAAGAAATAAGAAAACTTCAATCGGAATAAGAAACCTTGGAAGGGCAAAAAGCAATTCAATGTAATATTCGCATCCCAATTATGCATTTTAAATTGTATAGACTTAGATTTTAAAGAACAACTAAAGGATAATCAATTCGAAAAATCAGAAGATTCAGAAGAAGAATCAATTTTGTAGATCAATCAAAAACCAAGTTTAGGGGAACTTTGAACTATATAGTATATCAACGAATGGAATCGTCGAATTTGGAAATTTGAAGAAACAAATAAAGAAACTTATAACAACAATCTAAGTATGAAAGGCATTGTAAAGAGAGAAACTTATAAAGTAAAAATCATCGATAAGTACAGAATCTTATAATACAGAGTTACAATCAATTCCTCTTTTATCGAAAAAACCTCATATCACTATATAAAAATGCCTGAACCAGAAGAAATATAGAAAGTCATTTACTCCCATCACGATATTAATTATTCTATATACAAGATACACCTAATACAATAAATAAGGAATGAATATTTGGTGCAAACCCAAATCATACAACCTCCACAGACAACAGAACATTTTCTCCGAATTATACAAGGACTACCTTTAGTTACCAAATAGAAAAACATACTCGACGATAAGATTTCAATTAATCAAACAATTACAAACAATAAAGAAAAAGATTGTTGGAATATTTCTCCATCGGATCAATTAAATCGCTTAATTGACCAAATTGACCAAATTGACTAAATTGATTAAATTGACCAAATTGATTAAAACAACCGAACGGATCAAAATAGGCAATTAAACGTTACAGGATACAACGGACAGATCAACCTGATGATTATAATCAATAGATATCGGCTTAGAATTATAATAGATTCTAAAGCAACCGGAAATTTTATTGTACAAGAAACTACACAAGAAACTAATATAAGATTCCAAACAAAGAAATACCTATATATATTACAATTAATAGATAGACAACTAATTGATACTGAAAATGGGATAGTATAAATAGAGATCAAATCAACAGAAATACAGATAAATGAACATTACAAGTTTATACAATTTGATATAGTTTCATTGGGGAATCACCAGGTCATATTGGGCATGCCATAATTGGTACAGCACAACCCCAATATTAATTGAAATCGAGGAACTTTGACATTCGATTAATGCGATTGCGATTATCGAGATATGTACGAATCTGCGAAACTGAATATATATTTTAAGGAATTGAAAACGAACAACCTTATCGATATAGGATACCGAACCCAGGATCCCTTATTGACAAATATATTAATAAAGTATAGGAAATACACAAAACTTTTCGAGAAAAGAAAAAGCTACAAGGTTTTACCAGAACATAAATCATAAAATCACGAAATAGTATTAACAAAAGGAAAAATACTTCCATTTGGATCTATTTATCAAATATCGAAAAGAGACTTGAAGATACTCAAAGAATACATTAACGATAATTTAAAGAAAGAATAGATCAAAGAATCCATTTCATAGACAACTAGCCCTATATTATACATATCTAAAAAGAATGAAACCAAGAGGCTATATGTAGATTACCGCAAGCTCAACAGTATAACAATCAAAAATCGATATCCATTTCCATTAGCTACGGAATTGAGAGATCGATTGGGGAAAACTAAAATCTTCTCCAAGTTTGATTTACGAAACAATTTCCATCTAATTAGAATGAAGAAAAGTGAAGAATAGAAAATAGCATTCAGAACTCGATATAGACTATATAAGTATCAGGTTATACCATTTGGATTAACCAATACACCAACAACATATATACATTTGGTAAACAACATATTGAAAAAGTATCTCGATATTTGTTGTATTTGTTATTTGGACGATATATTAATCTATTCGGAGACCTTAGGACAACACATTCAAAATGTCAGCAATATTTTAGCATACTTGGAAGAAGCAAACCTTCAATGCAAACTCAGCAAATATATATTCTACATTACGGAAATGGAGTTTTTAGGTTATACAATCTTTTCAGAAGGATTCAAGATAAGTTCAAACAAATTACAGACTATTCAAGAATAGAATTAGCCTACAAGCATTAAAAAAGTATAATCCTTTCTAGAATTTGCCAATTTCTATTATAGATTCATTAAAGATTATTCGAAAATAACAACTCCGATATCCGAAATAACTAAGAAGAATCAAGGAGAATTTCAATAGATGGAAAAAGTACAGAAAGTTTTCGAATTACTTAAACAAGCCTTTATAAAAGAACTAATACTTTTATCATTTGATCTTGAATTACTAATTAAGATCGAAATCGATTCTTCGGATTATACTCTAAAAACAGTATTAAGCTAACTAAAAACAAATAAAAAATAATAATTAATAACCTACTATTCCTATAAGCTATTGTTAACAAAATTGAATTATAAGATTTACAACAAGGAGCTGCTAGCTATAGTCGAAGCATTTAGGGAATAAAGAGTCTATTTGGAAAGATCGAAATATATAATACAGGTATATACCGATTATAAAAACTTAATTTATTTCACTACAACGAAGGAATTAAACAGACGGCAGATCAGATAGTCCGAAACTATAACTACCTACAATTTTTGTATTTCATATATCAAAGAAACAGAAAACACTAAAGCCAACACTCTCAATAGAAAACCAGAATATTTACAAAATAAAGTATACAAAACATATACGATTTTAAAGAAAAAAGATAACACATTAGTACACAACAAATCACAACTCGCTGCTTCCTCTAGAATTGATTACAATACAATCAAAGAACAATTGAAAGCAGAATATAAACAAAATACTACTACAAAACGAATCCTCAAGAATACGAACAACTTAGAAAAGGAATTCAGCATCGACAAAAAGTTCATATACTTCTACAACAAATTATATATACCTTCTAGATTAGCTGAAGGATATATTCGAAAACAACACAAACTTTCAGCTCATAAACATCAAGGAGTAACTAGAACCTTTACTAGAATCAAAAAAGAAATTTACTTTCCAAAAATGAAGATTACAATTGAGAAAGTAATTGGGAATTGCGATACCTGTATACAGAACAAAACCGTTAAACATACTCCATATAATCAACTCAAGACCCCTGAATTACCTATTCAACTATAGAAATCCATTGTATGGGATTTCGTAGTGAAACTATCTATATCCAAAAAACCAATCATACTAAAAAAGTACGATTTTATTCTAATAATAACAAACAGATTAACGAAATTCGTCTATATGATATCATTCTATAAGAAATGGACAACAGATAACCTGGTTTATATATTCCTACGAAATATAATCAGCATTTATAATATACCAAAGGAAATAATTTCAAATAGAGATAAACTTTTTACATCAAAATTCTGGATTATTCTTATAATATTGCTTAGAATCAAACACAAACTATCTACTACGTTTCACCTTCAAACAAATAGCCAAACAAAACATCTAAATCAGACGATAAAAGCTTATCTACATTGCTATATCAATTATAAACAAAACGATTAAATTGAACTACTATCCTTAACTCAATTCGTATATAATATATCGGAAACAGAAACAACAAAAATAATATCAATATACACTAACTATAGATATACTTCATTAGTCTACTGTTCATCATTTCCACAAACAGCGAATACCGACGAAACTATAAAAAATATATCGGAAATCAAGGAACTATATGAACAGATTTCATTGGATCTGCAATTCATAACTTTGAAAACAATCACATATTACAACAAATCATAGAATATAGAACCTACTTTTAAAAAGGAGAATAAAGTTTATTTGATTCAAAGAAACATTCAAATACAATAATCAAACAATAAACTAGATTACAAAAAACTAGAACTATTCGAAATCAAAGAAATAATAAAACCTATCAATTTCAAATTGAAACTACCAAATACCATAAATATCTATCCAGTATTCTATATATCCTTACTCGAACTAGCACCATCAGAAACGCCGAATACATCAAAGACCATAATTGAATCTATCAATCCAAACACCAAATACAATATCGAAACGATACTAGATTGCAAATACATCAGAAACATAATAAAGTATTTAATCAAATAACTCGATTATCCATATTCAGAAAACACTTGGGAACTCAGAAAGAATCTTAATTGCCCTGAAAAGCTACAAACGTTCCATCAACGATATCCGGATCTATCCAGAAAGAATCAAGAGGATTCAAAAAAAACGAAAAATCGAAACCTTCCAAAAGATCGAACGGAGTATTGCTAAAACCGAAAGCATTTCTGTTTACTCTTTCCTTTTCCGTTTATTTTTTTGCCAATCGTTCTTTTTCTTCCAAAGTATCTAATTCATTTAAATATTTAAGGCTACAATCAACTATCCGTTTTCTATGATCGCATAAGAATTTCTTTTGTTTACACAAACACAAAATTTTAGTAAACGCTTTTTCCTTTTTACGATCTAATTTCTTTTCTTGTTTATTTAAAGAAACTCAATCCGAAATACAAAGTACTTTCCAATCCCAATCTTCTTTCAAAGGAAATTCGGTATCACAGGGAATTCTAACCAGAATATATTCAGAACAATAAGAACATTGAAAATTATTAACGTTTTTCATACAACGAAGTTTTTCATTACAACAATAAAAATAGAAAGACATTTCAATTCCACAATTATTAATAGATTGAATCAGAAAAATCTGTTCGGAACGTTTTCGAATAAAAGATAGGGATTTCTTAATTTTGAAGAAAAATATAATGGGAAAAGAGAGTTTTATACTTTTCTTCAAAATATAACCCCGCCTTATAAACTTGAAACAAACTTTAACCTAAATAAAAAATAATATTACAATCACAAATCTTACAATAACCGATTATATAAATACACATTATAATTTGATCGGATTAGTATAAAATTAAAATAATTGTAGAAACAAACAAATACAAATTATATTAATATCAGATCATATAATAGAACATAAAGCATTGAAGTTTCGAAAACTTCCAACACTCCTGAAGCATTGAAGTTTCGAAGGTTCCCAACACTCCTGAAGCATTAGAGTTTCGAAGGCTCCCAACACTCCCGAAGCATTGAAGCTTCGAAGACTCCTAGGGCTCCCAAATACAAAGATCTATATAAACAGGATGGATTCCTTTATTTGTAAAACTTCGTACTCAAAAACAATCATTAGTTTAAACACTATAATTACCATACAATACAATCGTTATATCTTTCATTCTTACCAAGCCCCTATTTGATCTTTAATAGAAACCACCACGGCCTTTCTATAAGTCCCTTAATCACTTCTTAGTGATAAAGGATTGTAGCGGCGTAACATATATCTGATAGAATGATTTTTTTCTGTATATTCAATTGTACTACAAATTCAGCACTTTTCAAAACAAAAGCAAACTCGAATATTATACCATTGAAAATATCGAATATATTAGATTATTTTAAGTTTGAAAACAATCCGAGAAGTATTAATTGTAGTTTCTAGAATCCGAAAATTCTTGAGAAAAGCTATATATTATAAGATTGAGAAGTTCAAAAACCAAATAGAATTATATAAATTGAATTCTTTGTTTTATATAGATTCAATTGTTTAAATCGTTCGTTATCCTATATTATCATTGATAATTTCGAATATAATTTTCGATTCGATTGAAACAATAATCAATTATTATAAATCTTTCAAAATTGTAATAATTTATAGAATGTAATTCAATCGATAAATAATCTATAATTATTGTCATTCGATTTTGTAAGTTTCGAATACTTTTTCAATTATATTTGAAAGGTTTTCCAAAACTGTTAAATCCGTTAAAGAATTTGTATATAATACAAATTCAATATTTATTATTTGAACTTCTTTAAAAAGTTTCGTATTAATTCCTAATTGTCTTTTCAATATATTTAGTACAACAAAGAAACTAGCTTTTCGAACTAGGTGATCAAATCCGATATGAATAAAAAGACGAATATCGATTTTGTTCAAAGTTTTAAATTGGATTTTGGATTGGTTTCCAATTTTTGAGACTATAAATTGTATAACTAAAATTGTAGCTGTCGGGATCACAGTCATATGATCATGAACCGTAGTTAAATCATATGATCGTATTAGATTATGTAATCATAAGGGATTGTACAAGCTCCTTCAATATGTATTTAAGGAGTTTGTTCTTTCAATATAGATAGTAACAATTAAGAATCAAGTTTTATCAAATAGACTAAAGTACTTTACACTTTGAATATTATTATTTCGATATCAATACTAATTAGTGATATCACAAATTAGGGGACTTGAATATCTTTAAAGAATACTGTTTTTCTGAAGGATCTTTTGAGAATCAGTTGAATCAATTTGAAGAGATATCAATCTCCAAATAAATGGATATTGTTTCTATTTGGGTATCAAGAATACCGTTTTCTTGTTTTGTTAGGATATTGGTATACTAATGAATCAATTCTGAATACTATTTTCAGAAGGAAATTTAAAGGAGTTCGATTGCTATTATAGTAGTTAGATTCTTATGTTTATTATGTATTTTGTATACGAATTGTAGTACAAATATATTCTTTTTCTTTCTTTTGAAATATATTTTTTCAAGAATCTATAATTCAACAAACAATTTAAACAATATACTTTTCTATTTTATTTCTTTATTCCTTTCAAAAATATATTATTTATGAATCCGAAAACAATAGCAATATATCTAGAAAAACTTCTATTATAAATATACTAAATTCATTATTTGATGGTTATGATTATCCTGTTGCAAAGAAGAAATTCAGAAATTGGATTGTTGTAAGAAAGGATGAATATGGAAATATTGAAGTTATCAATGATTATATTATATTCAAATATTTTCAATATGATAAAGAATAGATTATCGATTACGATTTTATAGAAATCCTATAGGACGATTTCGAAGGTTTCAAATTAGAATATTTCAGTATTGTTGATAAAACAGAACTTCAAAAACTCAAGAAAGTTTTATATATTAATGAAGTATTTGTATTGAAAGATGGTATAAAATCCAATCAAATATTTTATATTGTTGTGATGATAAGAGATTATATTCTATGGATAGAATAATAAATCAAAGAATATTTAAAAGATAATAGTATTTTATTATCTAAGTTTCGATCAGAAGAGTGTTTATATTAGATTGTTATAGATTATAATTGAAATATTAAAGAAGATTTATTTTCAAAAGTATTTCAATAAGAAGAAGAAGAAGAAGAAAAAGGAGATAATTCAAATAAATAATCCGATATCGATAATAGTGAAGAAGAAAAAAAAAAAGGAAGAATAGAAAATAATTATCAATTATTTATCAATTTTTTAAGGATCTATAATGATAATGAAAAATATGAAGGGGATAATGATAATTTTGATTACAAATTTTCAATCTTTTGGGAAATGATATGATGAGTAGAAATTCCAAGAAAATTATTTTTCAAAGTATTTTTTATTATGTTTAAAGGAAGTATATTCGAATTCTTTTATATCAATTATATAGAACTACTAATTATTTTCAAAGAAATATATGCTTTTGTTAAATAAAATTTCGAAGGAGATTAATATTATTGTTATATATTATATAAATGGAATAATATAATTTTAAAAGGGATTCAAGAGAAGAATAAAGATAAATCTTTAAGTGATTATTTGATATTAATGATTAAGGATTAATATTAATTACAATTAAGGTTTGAATCAGAAATGTGTTCAACAAAATATCTTTATATATGATTAATACAAGTATGTGAGGATATTCCGGTATGTAGTATGATATATATGGATGCAAAAGAGGATATATTAGGGTTTATTAATCAATTGAAACAATCTATTAATATTTAGGAAAAGATTAATAAAAAAGATGAGGATTCAATATTTTTTATTAATCGAAAATACTATTATAATTATCGATACGATTTCTACTTCCGAAATAATTTTCGAAATTGTGATTTAAAGTGTTGGATTTGCAAAAAGAAAGGATATTGTTTTATTAAATATTCGAAAAAAGAATAAGAAGAATCTAAATAGTAATATAAAGTAAGGTTTAGAAAAGGTAGTAATTATATTTTTAAATAATGTTTTGATTAATGATTAATAAATTATGAAGGGGAATTAATCAATGATGAAAACGAATCTGATAAGGAGATGGAAGTCTTTTTTGCAAATCTAGAATTCAATGATGATGATAAGAAGATCGATGATAGTTTCTTTACTAATTCAGGATTTATCAATAGAAGGGAAATATTCAATCAATTAATTAATCGATTTTTTTGTTATATAATGATTAAAGAAGCTAAAATTGAATTATTTTATAAAGGATTAATTTATATTAATAAAGAGTTTTATAGTATATGTATCGATATAGGGGCTGTAAGATTTTTAATAGTAGGATTCAATCAGTATTAAGTATAACAAAAGATATCTTATATCGAATATGATTCAAAAATAGCTGGAATAGTGAATGTCAGGTTTGAAAAAGGAATTGCAATTTCAGTAGAATTATTTTTTATTATACTATTATTCGGAATAGTAAAATTTTATGTTTTTGAAGTAGATATTCTATTTCTATTAAATTTAGCAGATATAGATCGATTCAAGATTTTTTATAATAATGTTATTAATGAATTAATTATATTAATATGAAATTATTCAATTATTCGATGATTTAATTATGCTTTTCTAGTTTGGAAGATTAATATTAATGTATTCATTTAAGAATCAATTTGATATAATGAATATTATATAACTAATATCGAATTTCATTAATTGTATTGATGATTTGGTTATTCTTTTGTAAAAAGATTCTATCGAATTTTATAATGAGTAGGTTATAAGAAAGATTATAATGTTATTAAGTATTTTATCAAATATTGTGAATATTATCAAAAATATGGAAAATCGTTTGGAAGATTCAAATTTATATTATTTGAAGATATTGAGTTCAATTATTCTATTATGATTGATATTATGTATATCGATGGGAAATCTGTTTTTCATATAGTAGATGAGGCGATTTGTTATCAAGTAGTTCGATAGTTAGAAAATATTTTTACGAAGTATATATAGGATAAAATTAGAGAATATTGGATTGATGTTTATATTAGATTATTTGAATATATTGTTTATAATGCAAAAAAGAATTTCGTTGTAAAAGAATTTATATAATATACAAATGCAATGGTTATTATTATAAAGGGTATATTTGTAAAAGTATATAATTCTATTGGTATAGTAGAATACTATTATTATTTATTTCGAAGAGTTTATATTATATTGAATCAAGAATTCAAAGATGTAGAATTTATGAATACGATATTGTTTCAAATGATTATCAAAGTTGTAAATAATATAATAGAATTTAATGGAATTATATTTATTTTATTAGTATTCGGTGTTTACTTTTGAATAAATGAAATCAATTCATTAATCGAAATTATTGTTCAATGTATTAATGCTATTCGAAAAGTTATGGAAGAAGTACGAAAGATTTGAACAAAATATCAAATATAGGAAGTATTAAAATAACGAAACGAATTTTCTATTTCAAAAGTTTATGTATTATTTATCAATTTTGATATTTTAGTATGAAAAGAAGGTAAAGAAGGTAATCGATTTAAAGAATGAATTGAATCTTATAAATTATTAATTATAAAAAGAGAAATATACTCAATTCAATTTTCAAATGAATCAATAAGATTCAGATCTATTGTTGTACTATCACAGCGAGGGAAAAGGTATATGTAGGGTTGATCTATAATTGTACTACAAGAAGAGAAAGAAGATTAAGAAGGTAATCTGACTATATAAAAGTGAATGTATATATATGTGTTGTTACGATCACGCAACAGTTTCGTCAAAACAAGAAATCTAAACGGAAGCGTTCTCATTTCGAATCATCAGCGTAGGAACGTCATCAGTATAGAAACGTCATCGATCAGTTTGGAATGTTTAGTAAACAAGCTTCTTTGTATTGTTTATGAAAGGACAGAAATAGTGGCGAATTATAAGCGTTCTGATATCTCTTTATTGATTGAATTTAAAAGTAATAGTTTATTTATAATTAGAAAGGGTAATGAAAAGTTTGGCTATAGTTAACACGACGGAAACGGATATAAAATGATAAATTGAAGTTGCGCATTTTTTATTAAACTAGGTTGAGTTGGAGTGATTATATAGACCCTTTTGGAGTCACATTACCTGCCTCCTTTTTGGTACAGTATCTAGACTGGAGCTGAAGCAATATACGTTCCTGCATATTTTTCTTATTCAGAGGTTTTCTGAAGTTATATATATGTTGTCTTTTTGTTAAATGAATTAGAAGCCTTTCTTGTGAAATGATATTTTCCTAGTTTCTAGTTTAGTATACTATTTTTATTTTCCTAATCTATGAAAAAGAAGAAATGGATTATATTAAATTAATATTATTCTCAATTTATACTATTTTGCTATAAATATAGAAAGATCTTTAAACAATTTAATATTTAAAACCTTTCATGAATTGAATTGAAAATAAAGCCTAGATTTGGTTGAAAAAAACAATCGAAAATCTGAAAGAAAAACTATAAGACTATTTACTGAAAATGGTTTAATCAGGAATGAGTTTATTGAGATTCTTTAGGTTCAAAAAAATCATTGTATTGATAATCTTTTTATCCTTAATCTTTTCGAAAATTATAATTGTATCAATTTTCTCAAAACAGATTTGTTAAGATTCGAATATAATTTGTCAGCTAATCGATTAATTGAAGTTCTGACCTTATATAGATTTGATCAGATTCTTTCGATTTTGTATATGATTTAGATCTTGTTGAGATCGAAAGTGTATCTTATATAATCTTTTTGCAATATATACTTTGATTTGAAAATGTTTTTGTTGTTATTATAGGTTATTTTTTTTTTCGGATTGTCAAAGGTCTTTTTTGTTTCGTAAAGTTGAAGGAAGAGTTATTTTGAAAATACCAATTTGTAAATTTTAATATTCAGGGATACTTTCTTCGAATGAAACTTGCAAATGATTTATTCTAGATTTAAAGGATTTTAGGTAATCGATATAAAAGAATCGACGAATAGATTTACTATTGATTTATTATAGTTAATAAGATTTCTGATGATTTTCTGCAGAACCAATTACTATAAATGGATTATAATAAGCTGAATGAAATTTCTTTTTAGCAAATACCTCATTATAGAGTATAATCATTTGATTAGGATCGAAAACTGTATAATTTCGAATATTTATATTGTGTTTTTCTTTGGCTAATACCTTTTTCTAATCAGATCGTTGTAAGACTTTTTATTGAATTGGCTCTTTGTTGTATATAAAATCGAAGATTTTTGATTAATGGATCTTTTTTGGAAAGTCCTTATCGAGGTTTATAATATTGAATAAGAAGTTTTGGATTTCAAAATGTTAATTTGAAGGGTATTTGATCTTTAGATGTTTTACAGGTTGATATCCAAAAAGGATCTTATGAGGAGAATATTCTAGATGATCGATTTCTTATATATTGAATGAGTTGATTGAAATTTGAACTTTTATAAACCAATTTTCGATTTCTGAATCAATCTTTTTGAGGATTTTTTGAAAAAGATTGTTACTTTCTTAATCATTCCAAAAGATTTCTTAGCTTTTATAATTGTAAAGATAAATAGTATTCTGGTTTTTTTAATAAATTGTTTAATTACTTTATTTTCGAAATGAATACTTGGATTATAAAATCCTCCGATCGGAATTCCAAAGGTATTGAAAATTCAATTTAAATATCTTATTGTTTTAGTATTTGTTATCTCAATTGTTGGAAAAACCCAAATATAATGTGAAAAGTAATCGATTACAAGAAGAATATAAGAAAAGTAAATAAAACCTTTTTTATCGAATATATTATTATCGAAATCTATTGATTGAGTAGTAATACCGATTTTGATAAGTTTTTGAACTATTGGTTAGATCATTTTAAGGATCTCAGTTTTATTGATTGGGGTAGATGGAAAAGGTTCTATAAAATCAAAGCCAATAAAAATTAAAGGATAATCAATTTTATAAGGTTTGAGATGGGATATTCTTTGTTGTATATTATGTTTGGTATATTTCATACAATTTTGGATATATTGTTTGATGTCGATAATTAATATTGGTTATTAATAATTTCTAAGCTTTTTGGTTGTAAGTTCTATTATATAATGATCTTTTAAATTATGAGCGAAAGTTAGTACTTTTGAAACTTCAGATTTGAGGATGTATCGTTTGTTGATCTTACAGAAGGAAAAATACAGTTCGCCTTTGAGTATATGAAAATTCTTGATATATTTAAGAAAGGTTACTTTCTTTAATTTGAAAAGGTTTTCAGGAAGGATTTGAATTGTTATATAAGTATATATAAAAGAATATTATAGATCTTTATTATATTTGTTTGTAATTGGATTATATTGAATACTATTGGAGATAACTATAAGATGATTGGTAATTATTGATTTTTCCAATGATAATATAGAAAATGTATTCTGATCTTTGAGATCTAATTGTTTTTGTAAATATTAAGCTTTTCGAAAACAAAGAAGTTCTTTGTAATTTTCAATGTTGTTTTTTTAAATCCATTTGGGATTATTTGTATTATATTGTAATTCTTCTAAAGAGTCTAAAAGATTGTTTGATTTGTAATTAAAATCCGGAAAAATAATATAAAAAAGAGTATCTGCGATTTTATTGTAAATTTCTGGGATATGAATAATAATAATATTGATAATGGAAAACTCTATTGTTCAATGAGTATATATACCTTTAGTCTGAGAATTGGAAGAAAGGAAATTAATAAGTGATAAATGATCAATGAAGATTATACAATCTTCAATAGATTTGAAATAGTAATGGTATTTTCTAATAAATTCAATAATAACGAGTAATTCGTGTTTATAGGTATTATAATTTCTTTATATTTTGATTAACAAAAAGGAATCATATAATACAGGATATTTCATTAGACATTCAGTATTTTGTTCTGGAGGATAGCATTTTTGAGTAATAAAGTATTCTGATGCAAAAGTATTTGAATCTGTATATATCTGAACTGGAAGAATATAATCGATATTGTAGAAATCGATTATTTTTGAGCATTTCTTTTGCAAAAATTCGAAAACTAATTGTTTATAAACTCTTTATTGTTATTCTACTTTTCCTGTAAGATGGGAAAGAGGATAAGAAATCTCGGCGAAGTTTTTAATACCTTTATAGGTTATTTGTATTGTAATTAGAAAACTTCGAATTCTAGTTTGATTAATAGGAATCAGAAAATTCTTGATTTTGGTTGTTCTAGTTAGTTTGGTAATCATAATATTGTCAGTTTTATAAAGAATTCCTAAAGCTTTTATTTAATCAATAAAGATATGTAATTTTTTGAAAAATAAATATAATTGAACGAAATCAAAACAAAGAAGAATATAATTAGTTAGGTTAAAATAAACTTCTTCTAGAATTACAGAATTTGAAAAGATATCATTAATATAGAATTTGATTAATACTAAATTGTTTTCAGTATTAAATTCAAATATAGAAGGATATTCGTTATCTGTTGAACTATCTTTAAAAAAAGGAATATAATCGAAAACTGTATAAAGAAACTCAAATATAAAAAGCAAACAATTTGAATACTTTATAGAATTCTGGTAGGTTGTATCTAAGCTGAATCTCCTATAGAAAAAGCAAAATAATGACGATCTTTTGAATAAAAAGGTATATCCTAATAAGTATATTTCAAATCGAATTGTAGATATATTTTATGATTAGGATGAGAGAGAAATTTGTGAACATCTTAAAATAAAGTATAATAATTGTTTAGTATTTGTTTTATAATTTTCGAATAATCGAAAATTATATATTTTTTAGGACCAGATTTATAAAAAGAAAGATTTTTGGGATATTCAATATTTGGTTTATCAATTACTAATGGCATTGTTGATCAATCGGAAAGTTTGTTGTTGGTTATTATAGTATATTTATATATATGGTATTTGTATTTTTTAGATATAATCTCATTAAGCCAAAACATTTGTTGAAGATTATATCTAAATCTTTTCCTATTTTTATAAAGAAAAATACCTAATTTGAATCGTATTCGATAAGTATAAAGAAAAATAAAAGAAATATAAATTAGTTTTATAACATTTAAATCCTTATAAATATAAAGAAATCGAATAACTTTTAATCGAAGTTCATTTGTTGTTAAAGGATCTATATCAATCTCACTTTTTTGAAATCATTTATTAATAATATTTAATGAATCTATAGATATTTCTTGAAGAACTAGTCTTTTATTTATAGGATATGTATATGTTTTTGAAGAGTTCAATTGAAAAGTAAAAGTTTGATTGATCGAAATATATTGATCTTTTTTTTGAAAAAATAGTTTGAGATATTTGAAATCTGTTTTGAAAGAAAAATCGAATTGATATAGAATTTCGAGTGGTATATATAGATTATCCATTTGAAAGGTTATATTAAAAATATATAATAATTAAGTTTTCGAAAAAGAAGATATAATATAATAACAATGTTTTCGATAATCGAAATTATAATCTTGGTTTTCGATAAAAATCTTTGAAAAGGTATTTTCTTCAAGGTTATTTAATGATTGAAGAAATATATCCTTTGTTGAATGAGATAATCTGGATTGTATAAACTTTTGAGAAAATCGAATATATAAAAAGTCTTTATTTTGGATTTCTTTAGATTCTTTAATACTAATTTTCGAAAAGAAAGAAAATAGTTTTAAATCATATTAAAAACTCAAAAGTTTAAAAAGTCTTGTGATTCATTTGAATCTAAATAATCATTTTGAGAATCTGAAATAGATTCGGAAAGAAAATCAGATACTTTTTTGGATACTTCCTCGGAATCTATTGAATCGGAAAAATTTCCTAATGAATTAGATTTTTGTTGATCTTCAAATCGTACCATCTTCAGAATCGATTTGATCTTGAATACAAAATTATCAATATTTCTACCGATAATTTTAAAATTCATCGAAATTTCAGCATTTAGGATAACTATTTGATACTTTGGATCAATTGAATATAGAATAAATTAATAAAAAAAGGATTGTTTGAATTTCGAAATCTAAATAAGTATTCTTTTCTTACCCAAATCTTCGTTTCCGATAAAAAAAATAGAATTAAAAATATCAATATAATCTTTGATTATATAAAACCATAACAAATCTAACAAAAGAATCTTCTAATCCTTATTAGAATTATTTTCTTTATCAAAACAAATGAAAGTATAAATAACTTATCGAACTTCTTCGATTACAAGATCAATAATAATATATTCTTTCAGATCTATATCAATTCCATTAACAACTTCTATAAAGATATTGTTATTTGATTGAATCTTATATCGATATAAATCTAAATGATCAACGAAAACAGGAGAAGTAATATTGTCATTAAAACCTTGATCAACAATACAATTGGATTTGTCTATAATAACCTTTATTGAAGGTGATCCTAGTAAAATATATATTCCCTTAATTCGGAAAGGATGATCTTTGTCTGCAATATGAATAATGATTAGAGTAACTAGATAATCTATAGTATTAATCTTATCTAAATCAATCACTTATCGATTGTTTTTAAAGGAAGCATTGAAATTTGATAGATTGTATTTGGAATCCTTCTGTTTATAAAAGAAATGCTATCGAATTTGATTAGGAGAAAGATAAATCAAATGATTCTGAATAAATCTATATCGAATTGGGTATATTAACTCAAAATCTGAGTTCGTGGTTGAATTCTGATTTAATTAATCAAATTAATCAAATTGATCAAAATAATTATTTTGATCGAATTGATTATTTTGATTAGAATTACCTTGATCTTTATTCTGAATTGAAGTTGAAAGAACTAAGGAAACTTTTGATTTATAAATAATCATTGGTTTCTTCTTTCTAACTAAGTTTTCTCGAGTAGTAAGATATTTGAAATGCTTAACAATATCCAAAAAAATCTGGCAAAAATCTAAGAGATTAATTCCTTCAGAATCTAATATAAAATATTATATGAACATTTTATAATCTATTAACCCTTATCCTTATCTACCAACGATATTGAAGAATAATTTAGGATCTCTAGAATATCCCTTACGATTGTTAGTAGATATTATATACTTTAAAGGGGGGGTAGGTAATCGAATTTTTGATAGTAATAGTTCAGTTTAATAAATTTCTAAAAAAGAAGTAAATATTTGTAATTATAAAAATATTATTAATATCTAAAGGATAGTTTTTTTATTTCGATTACGAATATAAGGTACAAAAAGGTTTTTGTTTTATTTACGAATTTTTTTCTGTAATTAAGGAAAAGAACAAATATCTTTAGATTTTGATAAAACAATAAAACAGGGTTTCTTTCATTACAAAACAATTATATAAAAAATAATTTCGTTTTTAAAATCTTTTTTATCATCAGTATCATCTAAATTAATTTTTTCAACAAAGCCTTGTTCAAGTATTTGTATAAAATTAATCGAATTATTAAAGGATTCTTGATTTGGATAATCTGAAGAACTATCGAATTCGTTGTTTGGAATAATACTATAAAGAGTAATATCTGAATTATAAATATTATTTAATTAAAAAGGAATATCTTTATCAACTTTTGGTTTCTTATAACGATTAATACAAACTTAATCTGATTTTTTTGAATTAATTGCATCAGTTTAATTAATACCAGATTTTTCTGTAGATTAATTTCTTATAGCAATATAAGAAAGATTACTAATAATAGTACTCTTAAATAAAATCATAGTACAAAGAATTGTTTATTGTTATATTGATAAAGGATTTCCAGTATATTCAGATTTAAAATATTTATATTCTCTATAACCAAAACAGAAAGGTTTTTTACTTGGATTATATTCTTTTATATTATTCATAATAGAATATTTCGAAATCTTTGGATTCAATAAATTAGTTTATCGGATTTGATTAAAGATTTATTGGAGATCATTGTTCTATTCTTATCGATTATTATTATTATTATTGCAATTATTATTTCCATCTCTATTTTGATTTCGAAAGTTATTAGAATTGTAGTTTCCTTCCGAACTATCCTTTTTGAAAATGGATTTCAATTTCAATTGTTGGAAAAGAATTTCAAGCTTCTATTCTTTAATAAAATCTTTAGATTTGATATTGAATATACTATCTATAAATTCTTTAATGATTTTATTATTTATAAATAAATCTTAAAACTTTATATTTCTCTTAATACTTTGAATTATATAATAATTTTCGGTAAAAGATTGACAAATAGTATTATTGGAAATAAAATAATTACAAAAAATTGAATCGATTAATTCTTTAACAAAGTTAAGAACTAGCTTCTCTTAAACAATTGTATTAATAATATTAAAGTTTTTTTCAGAAACAGGAATATCTTTAAATCTTATATCATATTGAATATCCTTTACTCATAAATAATATTTTTCAAAAGTTTCGTTTTTAGCTTGAACAAATGAATTCATTGAATTCATTACATTCTGAACTATATTTTCGTTATTGTAAAAAGAATAACGGTTTAGAAAAACCTTAATAAAAACAAATTCGTTTTCCTGAATAACTATTTCGGTATCTTCAAAGATAATCTTGAAATCGATATAATTATTGATCCAGATTTGAACTTTTCCCTTAAATTTCAATTGAATTATAATGAAAAAAACAAATAATTTATAAATTGAATCTCTAATAACTTGTTTAACAATTGTTTTAATTATATTTAACTATATAGAATTTAATATATTACAATAATCGAATTCAGATATTGAATCGATATTGATCTTATTCCAAAGCTTTTCAACTTTAACATTATCAAATGTCGATATATTTGTAATTTGAAAATTCGAATTGGAAAAATTAAAGAAAGGAAATAAAAGTATAATAGAAAACGAATTGAATTCTTTCAAATAATTCAATAAAAAATATATTTCGAATCCTAAAAATCTTATTCATAAGGATTCTGAAGAATTGTAAATCGAAAAGAGAAGTTCTTCAATAAAAGATATATAATATATTCGTTTTTATAAATCAAAATTAGAAAAATATTAATAAAAACAAATAACAATTTGTCGATATCTAAAATAGATTTAGGAATCGGTTTCTAGATTGAATCTTTTATTTCTCAACTATAAAAAATATAAATATTTCGAAGATTCGAAATCAAAAGGAAATTCGATATCAAAAGATTAAAGATTTTAATAAAAAAGCAACATTAAACTTATTCCTAAAAATGCAATTACTATACTAAATTAAGATCTTTGAAAAGGAACGTTTTGATACAACGAAGGGTTGATATTTTAAACAAATCAAAAATCGGGGATTCTACATACAAGTTGGTAATTCTATGGATAACGAATCTATACTACAATAACTCTATTTTACTTCCTTGAAATGATCGAATTGTTGAAACTTATAATACCAATCAACAACCCTAAAAAGAAAATTCAAAAGATAGTTTTTCGAAAAGAAAATAAAGTATAAATCTGCAAACAAAGAAATACTAACGATATATTAAATATCTATAGATCCCTGCGTAAATCACCAGTAAATATAACAGAAACGGATACAAAATAATAAATTGAAGTTGCGCATTTTTTATTAAACTAGATTGAATTGGAATGATTATATAGACCCTTTTGGAGTCACGTTACCTGCCTCCTTTTTGGTACGGTATCTGGTATGGTTTTACGATTAATTGATTCTTTGTTTATATGATCTTAATAATTCTTTTCATTTATTTGAAGAGCAACTTGTCAATTAGTTATCGGTATCTTAACGGAACCCCATTGGATAGCAATGGTTGGAATAAGAAATATTCTAGATCGTTCGATTAATTCAAATACTTCTCAAAATCGAAATAATGCTTTTAGGATCTTTAATAGGATCGAAGGCAAGACGTTTATATCTAATCGTTAATCTATTATACAATTGGAATTAAATCTGATGCAAAGATTTGAAAATATATAAAAAGAGTTCGATGTTTTCAAACAAGCAAATCAACAAGAAATTGAAGAGACTTTTGTTTGTTTTATACAGAAAAGGGTATCTAATTTACTATTAGCAATTGCTAGAGGAACAGGGGCGATATCTAATCCTATTCATATTTCTCCAGGGAAACCTTCAAAACTTCAAAAGCTACTATCTTATAAAGATCTTAATATTGAAGAAACAAAGGATTTCTTTTTCCAGATTGAATTTATATTTCGAAATGATGATGAGTATTATTTCCCAATTGATCAAAAAAAGATAGATTATATTATTCAATACTTTCAACAACAATCATTTGTAGTTTGGCGTTGATACAAAACTTCTACATCGAATTCTAATATATTATAAGAAGAATTTAAAAAATATATATGCGATGCGATATTAGATAAAAGCAATCAACAGTGATATGCTATACAACAAATCATCAATGTTAAACAACAATCTAATCAAAATGTGAATAGTTTTGTAGTACATTTCGATAATCTAAAGGAGGAAATCGAATCTGAAATGGATAGTGTTTGTAAAGAACGACTTTTATCAGACTTACTTCTCTATATTGTTAAACGAATTTCAGAATCCATTCAGCAGTCTGAAAATCGAAACGATTTAATCAAGCAAGTATGTTGTCTCGAAAATGTAGATAAAATGTACCGTTCGCAAGATACAAACGATCCGTTTTGTAGTCGAAAACAAGGTAATACAGTTATATTATCAAATTCATTTTTTAATTGTTTTCAAAATGAATCATTTAAATAGCAAAATAATATATCATCAACAATTGATATACAATTGTAGTAGCATCCTAAATCTCCTTCAAAGAAAAAACCCAATAAAGAAAACCAAAAAAACGATTATAAATAAAAGGATCTGATTTATTTTTGTTGTCAATAAAAGGATCATTATGTAAATAGATACACTAATTCGTTTATATGCTAATAGTGTAAAAAAGATTATCAATCTTGTGTTTGTTTTATATATTCCCAAAAGGAAAAGAATTAGAGAAACGATTAGACCTAATAATAATTTTAATCATTTCGATGATTCTAAATCCTCAATAAAAGGGATGTATTATTTTAATTATTGAAGCAACTTTTCAAATTAATAATATTCCGACAAAACTTTGTTGTTTTATCGATTCTAATATACAAGTTAATATTATTCAATAAAGCAAATATATTGAATAAAACTGGATTTTTAATCCTGGAAAAGGTATTCTATTAGTATCTGTTAGCAGAATAAGTATATCTTTATATAATAATCATCAATTTATTATCGAAATATTAGATGATTTTAAAGAAAAAAGAACGTATATTTATTGATTTACTGCTGCTATTTTGGATCTACCCGAAATCGATACTATTTTAGGGCTGCCATAGCTTCAAACTATAAATCCAGATATTAATTGAAGGTCAACTATTCTCTGCTTTCGTTCTGCATTATATAATATAGAAATGATAACAGCAAAAGAATTATATCGAGATATGAAAGCTGAAACTACAATTTGTGTATTTCTATCTTAAACCAATTCTATTATGCGATTTTCATTTAAAACCCGAAATATCTTAATATTTGTTACGGGTTCATCTCCCTTCACCTGCACGTGATCATGTGTGCCTTAGGCACACATGCATACACTCACTTCTATATAGTCACGAGCAAGCAAGCATCGAAGAATTGAATTTTTCGAAAAACGTGTTTATTATCGCGTTTTATTGATCAATCGATCGTTCTTATTATCCATAGGATTTAAAAACGAAACTTTTCAGCCCCAATAGGCACTGTACGGATGTGTTTCCGCCATCATGCCTTCCGCCCCCCCGATCCCTTCTCTCTCCTAATCTTTGATTAATACAATCAATATTACTACTAATAAAGCAAACGAAGATCAATAGATCTTCAATCTCATTGTTCTATTATAGAACGAATACCTAAATACCGAAATAGTTCGAACCCTTCTTACCCGACTTTATAAATCTCTAATTGTATTTTGCATCGATATCTCTTCTATTATAAACAAACATTTCGATATATATATCAATAGATCTTATTCTCTCCGAATTAACAAACCCTTTATTGTTCTTTTTGTTCAATCAGATTCTAAATCCATTTAATAAAAAGCAAAAACCCTTATAATTCAATATCTCAAGGATTCTATTTATATTCAGAAAGCTATAACTCTTTTACCAATTATATAACTTATAATTTCAAAAGCTAAAGGCCAATCCAAAGCTCAATTCAAAATTTCAAACAAAACCGATACTCGTTTCTTTGTTCGTATTGGATTCGATTATTCAATCCGAAAAATTGATTCTTTTGCTGTTTTTAATACATTGAAAGAACAATTAGGAAATAATACAAAACTTCTGAAAGAAATTCAATTAATAAATACTGGATTTGCATTATATACGAATTCTCTAGAGGATTTAATAGCTTTAGAAAACCTTTCAAATATAATCGAAAAAATATTCGAAACCTGTAAAATCGAATGACAACAATTATGGATTATCTATCGATTGAACTATATTCCACGAATTATTACAATTCTGGGAGATTCATAACAATTGATCATCATTCCAATCGAATCGGAAACTATACTCGACACTATCAATAATAATACAAAACAATAAACAATTCAAACAATTGAATTTATACAAAACAAAGAATTCAATTTATATCATTTTATTTGATTTTTGAGCTTTTCAGTTTTACAATATACAGCTCTTCCCAAGAATCTTTAGATCTTAGGAATTACAATTAATATCTCTCGGATCACTTTCAAATTCAAGATAATCTAATGCATTTGATGCTTTCAATGATATAATACTCGAGTTTGCTTTTGTTCTGAAAAGTATCGAATCTGTAGTATAATTGAATATATAGAAAAAAACCATTCTATTAGATGTAATACAATTCATGATTGTTTAAAAAGATATCTACATTGCAGAGGATTTCATTCAGCAAATAATTCTAGGTGCTTTTTTCGTTTTATCATCAAAAACCCCAAATCCAAAACAAAAAAGCAAATTATCCAGAAAATATCAAAAGCAATTAGAATCAGAGTTTGTATTAATACAAAATACTCCAAAGCTTCAAAAGTTGATTCTTTAATAAAAAAACTCATTACTCTTTCAATTTCAATTCGAACTATCTAGATACTATCCTTGCTAACTCTACTTTCTTTCAATCATTCCAATTGTTTTATTATATTGAAAACTGTTCTTCTTTCGATCCCATTTAATATATAATCCAAAAACATTTTCAAAATCCTTAATTATTTTATAAACTAATGTAGTTAGAAATGCTAATTCTTATAAATTAGTATTTTCCTTAGCTGATGATTCTTGTATTGATATAATTCTGATTCAAGAATTTTATATATTTGTTACGGGTTCATCTCCCTTCACCTGCACGTGATCATGTGTGCCTTAGGCACACATGCATACACTCACTTCTATATAGTCAGGTCACCTTCTTGACCTTCTTCTCCTTCTCGTAGTACAACAATAGATCAAATTTATATATACCTTTTCCCTTACTGTGATAATTTGTACTACTCTTTCAAAGGCTTTGTTACTTTACGAAGTGATCTGGTTTTGCCAAATCATTTGTAGGCTTCTGTGTCTGTTTTTCGATTGCTTTTGCGT
The DNA here is from genome assembly GCA_029531795.1 of Sclerotinia nivalis. Taxonomy (NCBI): domain Eukaryota; kingdom Fungi; phylum Ascomycota; class Leotiomycetes; order Helotiales; family Sclerotiniaceae; genus Sclerotinia; species Sclerotinia nivalis. The sequence goes on from JAPEIS010000013.1 coordinate 2,055,665, forward strand.
TGTTGTAATTCGTTTGCTTTTGTGCGGTCGTGTTTCTTATTTGTTTTTGTGTAGCTTTTGATCTCTGATTGTTTTTGTGCGATTGTATTTATTTGTAGGCTTTTGTATCTGTTTTTGATTGCTTTTGTATAATTGCAAATTCCCTATTGATTATTTTGTACAATTGTAATTCTTTTTATAATGGTTTTCGGTTCTATATTCGTTGGTAATGCGACTCCTATTTTTATCGAAGGAATTCGTACCGAAATCCAACGAGTCTTCGGCAAATGGTTTACTATTATACAACTCCTAGTAGAATTGGATGCTTCAGTGATGTCAAACTTCGTTGCCAGTCCTAATGAACAAACTGTTTATTTGAATCATATTTTCTTTATTATCGAAGATCGCTTTATTATTCAAGCTACTTATATTGCTACTCAAACAAATAAGATCGAGGAATTCAAAGTAGAAAATATCGAGCTTCTTTGTACTTTAGCCAGCAAGCAAGCTCAGTTAAACGTTGGTAATACTGCTATTAGTTAGAAATCGATCACTCTTTGTCAAACTTAGAAAGATCTGTTCGTTTTTAAAGATGAAAGATCTAATATTCTTGTTCGATAAGAGGATTATCAGTTCTGGAAGTTGGATTTGTAATTCTGTTGGATGGTCGATTTATAACTTTTTGTCTTCGAACAAAAGAAGATTAGTTATACTATTAATCTTTTCGATGGTCAAGTACAATAAGAATGTATTACGGATATTACTAGATTCGTTGATGATTTTATTTGTTTCGATTCTGTTGTTTCGTTTTTGGCCAAATTGGACAAATTATATATCTCTGTGGATATCGAAAGGGAAGCTTTGTTCAAATTCGATAAGTTTTTTATAGGTCCAAAGGAATCCTTTTCGGTTTTCTTTTTTATATTGTTTCATTTTGCTAATTTTTGCTACAAGTTTGATCGCGAGATTGTTAATGCGATGAAGCAAAAGGTTATAGTCTTTCTTCGAATTTTGGTCATTGGTGATTCGAACCTTTATACAGCTGACGATGTTAATGGTTGACAAAAGAAATTCTCTATTTGGAATCAGAATCTTCGTGACGCTGAATATTATAACAAAAATTCTAATAAAGCATTTGTTGTTGATAATGATCCTATAGATCTCGATATAATGAAACAAAAAGGATAATAGAAAAAGGATTCGCAAAATAAAAAAAAGAAATTTAATTCTACAGTTTCTTGTAATTGTTGTAATAGGATCGGCTACCTTCAGATTGATTGTTATGCTATTTATGATATCAATGGTAATCTTCTTTTTGGCAAACAAGTTTTTGTTAATACTTTTTTTAATTACAATACTATTGCTTCAACTAATCCGGTTTTTGATCAATATACTGTCGTTCCAGTTTTTCGAGATGTCAATAGATTTAATAATAATCGCAATGGATTTCGAGGAGGATATACTAATAATTGGGTATAAAGCCAACAGTATTTGAATCAGATACAATGGTAAGATTATATCGAGTCAGAGGAGGTTGTCTTTATACTCAGTTCAGTTAAGGAAAGTCCCGAATAGGGAAAAGATTAATCTTTACGAAAAATCGCTTGTGGAGGAATACTAAGGGCAAGAAGGTAAATCGAGGAATGGATAGAGATAAGCTATTGCAGTTCAATTCTATGAATAGCAAATCTCTATTTGTTAAAATTACTATATTCTTTGTGTATGAAAATCCCTTTACTATTATAAGTCTTATTGATAGTGGATGCTCTGGAGAAGTCTTTGTTGATCGTTTTTTTGCTTTTAAATATAATATTAAAATACAATTTTTATTTCACCCTCGCGAACTCCGATTTGCTGATAGAAAGGTCGTCGACAGAATTACAGAATATTTTGTGATGGAAATCGCTATAGGAGATCATTATGAATATTGGTCCTTTTACATCACTTAGCTTTCATTAGAGACTCCGTTAATCTTTGGCTTATTATAGTTATAGCGCTACAATCCTATTATCAATTGGATAGAGATGAGTTTAATATTCTTTTCAAACTATTGTGTTTCCAATTATTTGATACATTATGATTCAGAGCCAATTACTGTATCAACGATCTCATTTTCAATTAAAGAATAAGAGGATTTAGCAAAAGTTACTCTACAATAGATTGTTGATATTATCGAACCTTTAAATAAATTCCTTATCGATTTTGATATAAAAGCTAAATGTATAGTTTATAAATATCGCTTTTTATATATCGAGGATTGTTTAAAGGATGATATCAATTGTTTATCTATTCAAATGTTTTCTATTTTTAAAAGAACTTCTTATAAAAAACCTACTATTGAAGAAATACTAAATGAAGATTATATATTATAATCTAACGATTCTTCTATTGATTTCGAATTTCAGCAGGGTTTGATATCTAGTATAAATCATTATCAAACAAAGCATTATAGAGAATCAAATAATCAAGTACAAATGATTCCCAATTATCTATATCCAAAATCGATCTTAAAGATTGTAAATCGGTGTCGGTTTATTTATAATCCAAAAAACTATCTACTTTTGTTTTCTATTAAGAAACTCTTTATATTTATTTACAAAAATACAAATCCAAATATAAATGATATTCGTTAATTGCAAACTTTTAACTTTGTTTCGTTTTATCAACAAGATAACATTCGAGTTATTCGATTGATATAGGATGAATTGAATGCTATACAGAAAACTGTTGAATAAGATTATCTGCAATAGACTATATTGTCCTTGATACTTATAGAAGGGGATTTTCGATTGATTTTACAAGGGCAAAGCAATATAACAAAAATGCTTTTTAGAATTCTATTACAACTTTATGATTTTATATACGATTGTTATAAGCCGCTTCATTTGCGAAAGGTCTCTGAGATTGATATCGATAAATTTTTAACCAGCAAATCTTCCCTTAATAACGATCAAATACAATAAAGACTTCCTATATAATTATAAGATAAACTTCTTGCCTTCCTTTTATATTATACAGATAAATTACCGCCTCATCGAATCTGGGATCACAAAATTGAATTGATGTCCGGTAAAGAGCTATTTTATTTCAAAAACCGTTTTTTATCGTTAATAGAGTTGATAGTGGTATACAAATGGTTTGATGATAATCTTTTTAAAAGGTTCATTCGGGAATCGAGATCGTAATGTACTTCTTCTTTACTATTAACTGCTAAACTGGAAGGAGAGGTCTGTATTTGTTAAGATTATCGAAGATTAAATAATATTATTATAAAGAATCGTTATCTATTATTTATCGTTTACAAAACACTGGATACTTTTTGCAATGCAAAAATTTATATTAAGTTTGATATCATTATAGCGTTCAACAAATTACGAATCGTTGAAAGAGATGAATGGAAAACTATATTCATTATTCGTTTTGGTCTTTTTGAATCTTTGGTTATACCTTTCGATTTCTGTAATATATTTGTATCGTTTCAATATTATATTAATCATACACTTTTCGATGAATTGAACAAGTATTGTATTGTATATCTTGATAACGTCCTAATCTACTTCGATAATCCTGTAAAGTATAAAAAGCATATCCACCAAATAATTCAAAAGTTAATGAATACTGGATTACAGATTGATATTAACAAATACGAATTCGAAACTACGAAGACAAAGTATTTGAGTTTTATTATTATAATCGAAGATATCGAAATGGATCAAGAAAAGATTATAGTTATTACATTTTGGGAATTGTTTTTATATATAAAAGATTTACAACGATTTCTTGGTTTCGTCAATTTCTATCGATGTTTTATAAAAGATTTTTCAAAGATTTGTTATTCTCTTAATGATCTTTTGCAGAAGAATATTATATAGGATTGAATTATAGATCATATAAAGGCTTTTAATGCTTTAAAAAAAGCTTTTACAATAGCGCCGGTTTTGGTATACTTTGATTACAGGTAGAAAACTGTTTTGGAAACCGATGTTTCTGATTGGGCTTCAGGAGGAGTTCTCTTGTAATATAATGATGATAATGTTTTATATTTAGTTGTTTATTTTTCATTTAAGTATACAGTAATGGAATGTAATTATAAGATCTATGATAAAGAACTATTTGCTATTATCAAAGCAATGGAAGAATGGTGTCCAGAGCTTCAAAGTTTACAAGAGGAGTTCGAGATTCTCATTGATCATAAGAACTTCGAATATTTTATGATTATAAAAGCTTTCAATCAATAACAAGTACGATGGTTTGAATTTCTGTTTCAATATAATTTCTGTATAATCTATCGATTAGAAAACAAAGCTATTCGACCAAATGCACTAAGTAGAAAATACGAAGATCGGTTGTATCGCTCTGATCCAAACGATGAGCGTCTAAAGAATCGAGAATGTGTTGTTTTCCTTCAGGATCGTTTTGATAATGACCTTTATAAGGATTTGATTGGGCATATCAATTTGGCATTAGTGGAGACAATAGTATTACTCTATGATCAATCAATTGATGTTTTAATCGATACAGTGTATACTAGGTTCGATATCGTAGATCAATTTATTTTTGTTTTTAATAATCTATCGGTGATTAAATGGTTAAAAGAGTATTATAAAATCCTCTAGATCGCTATATAAGATTGTTCGGTCCAAAATAATAGAATTTATTATTGGGATAAGATTTGGATTCCATTAAACGATAAGTTCAAATTCCAAATTATCTATCGAATTTATTCTTCTGGTTTTGTTGGTTATTTTGGTCGAACTAAAACGATCGATCTTGTCTTTCGTATATACTGATGGTTTAATATATATTTGGAGATTGCGTCCTATGTGAAGGCCTGCGAACTTTGTATTTGTATCAAATCATTCAAATCGGTGCCTCCCGGATTTTTGAAACCGTTGTCTATCCCTTTTCGTATGTAGTTTGATATCTTAATCGATTATATTATATTGTTCCCGGATTGTATTCGTTATAATTCTATCTATAAATATATCTTGATGGTAATCTGCAGACTAATCAAAATGAGATATTTCATCGGTATACGTATGTTAACGATAGAGGAGCTAATTGATACTTTTATCAATCGTGTTTATACGCTTTATGGATTTCTGGATAATATCATTTCCGATTGGGGAATGCAGTTTGTATTAGGATTCTGGTCACAGTTTTCGGAGCGGTTGGGAATTACCTTAAAATATTTTTCAGCTTTTCATTTTCAAATAGATAATCAAACTGAGTGTATTAATTTGGTTTTGGAGTAGTATTTATGAGCTTTTGTTAATTATCATCAAGACGATTGATTGGATTGGTTACTCTTAACCGAATTTGTATCTAATAATTTGATCTCTGAAACAATTGGTTACTCGTTTTTCTTTGCCAATTACGGTTTTAATTTATATTTAGGTATTGAGTCTAATAAACCTTGTTCATTGGATATAACTTTAGTACAAAAACGGGAATTCTTTAAAGGTAATAGGACTGCAGATCATATGGAATGTATCTTGAAACAACTTTGTACTCTTGTATAGTAAGCAATTACTACTTATGAGGATTATGCTAATTGCTATTGTTTTGATTTATTTTGTTATACAACTGGTCAGAAAATCTTTGTCAATATCAAGAATATGAAGACTTCGCGTAAAGCAAAAAAGCTAGATAATAAATAGGTCGGTCTTTACAAGATTATCAAAGTTTATCCTTATGCTTGTTTTGTTCAATTGTCTAAAAACATTAAAATCTTTTTTGTTTTCCATTATTCTCTTTTACTTCCAACTCATACTAATTCTCACTTTCTGGTTCAAACAACGATTAATGAATCAGAATCCCTAACTATACGGGACAGAATTTTGGAGCGGGATGACGATGAGGATGAGCCTGTTCAGAAATGGATATTTGAAGGAGTTCTAGATAATCACGATGAGGATGGCCATCATTATTTGGTCAAATGGAGATACTATGCGCCAACTTGGCAATCAGCTAATGACTTAAAGGGTAACAAGAAAGTTCTTATCGAATATCATCGCTTTCATCCAAAGAAACTAGGGCCGTCAGTTTGAATCCTAAAGCATTCTGATGCTACTATATTGCAACCGGAACTACAGAATTTGTAATCGGAGTTATATAGTGTGATTGTTATATTTACTTTACGAAGATCCATTTGTATTAAGATTGTTCGTTTCGTCTAAAGATATATTATATATTATAACAATAAGGGATATAATATTATTAGGGGATATTATAAATTTTTTTGTTCAGGAACCTAATTGAGGAAAGAGATCTGTATTTTTTCTTTATTTTTTCTTTATTTTTCTTTATTTTTTAATACCCATTTGGGGTCAAATGGGTTTCTTGAGGAGAGGGTATTGTTATGGGTTTATCTCTCTTTATTTGTATGTGATTATGTGTGTTTTAGGTATATATGTATACATTCACTTCTATATAGTCAGGTCATCTTTTTGACCTTCTTCTCCTTCTCGTAGTACAATAATAGATCAAACCTATATATACCTTTTCCCTTACCGTGATAATATTCTTAAATATCTTACATCGAATTACTAAATCCCATTCGATCTACAAAACTTTCATATTATTCGATAACTAGGAAACCTGTCCTCGAGTAATGTCTTATATTTATAAAGGAACAAATATTCGAATTAGCTAGTTTTAGTTTATCTTTTTTCAAGATTTATTATTTTTATATCTTCAATTTACAATTAATTCTACTCTTACAATTATTAATATTTATAATATTTCTAAAAACAATCAAGATGAAAACCAAACAATAAAAGAATTATTCAATTTACCTTCTTCCTTTTTTAATTTTATACTCCTTATAAAGGATTTGAATCTCCATTATATAAAATAGGATCCCTTTTATTTTACATACTTTAATCTTACAAAGCTTTTTACAAATTAGCTAAATGATCATTCCTTCAATTTTCTTTCTACAATCGACAAAGCTATTTACAATTTAAATAATGTTTTTGATCTTGTATTCCTTTCAGAATTATATATAACTAATACAACACTCGCTCCTTATCTTAATACAACTTCCGATTACAAATCTTTATTAACAACTTTGAATTGAAATATAAAATTCCAAAATTCAATTCGAAGATTATAAATTGATATACTTGATAAAAAGCTCTTTTCAATTTTATTAATAGAAAATCTAGCAAATTTAAATCTTCAATCTTTATCTACAATTTCTGATTTTGATAATCTAGCTTTGAATATTATTCAATCGATATAATTAGTATATATAGAATCAGCTTAAAGATTATTCGGCTGAAATACAGATCAATTATAATGGAATGAGGTTTATCGAACAGCTATTTAGGAAAATCGAACGAATAGCTCTATAGAATCAAAACAGAATCTTCGAAAGACTATCAAGAAAACGAAAAAGGAATTCTGGTTGTCTAAACTTGATTTGGTTAAGGAAATAAAGGATATCTTTAAAATAACAAAATGATATCAATCAACTAGAACATATCGAATTCTTTTTTTATCAGATCCTTTAGATTATTCTTTTATTATAATTATTCAAATTAAAAGAGATCTACTTATCAATAATCTGCTGACAAATACAACTAAGATCGATGATATCCCTTTCGATTCTTCTACAATCTCTACCCATTTCATTTTATTCTCTGAAATTACGATTCAAGATATTCAAACTACTATCCTCAGTACAGGTAATACAGCTCCTAATATAAACGAAATCCCAATCAAGATATTACAATTAGTATAATTACAGATTGAATCCAGCATTCTATAACTTTTTCAAAAATATCTTGAAATAGATTATTATTCTGAATACTTTCGATCAACGATTATAGTTATCATTCCAAAACCGAACAAATTAGATCATACAAACCCCAGATCCTATAAACCAATAGCTTTACTTTCAATACTAGAAAAAGGCTTTGAACGTTTGATTACTAAAAAGATATCTTGAATTATTATAACCCTCAAAATATTAACCAAATAACAATTCGGAGCATTTCCTTTGTATTCATTAGTAGATTTTACAACTTGTCTTATATATGATATAGAAATAATCTTGAATTCAGATTCTAAAACTACTTTATTAATTATGAATATCAAAGATATTTTTGATACTGTTCTTCTAGAATATTTAATTTATCGATTTAGAGAATAAGGATAATTTAACAATCTAGTTCAATGGATATAATCGTTTTCGATAAATCGATCAATTCATATTCAACTTGACGGCGAAACAAAACCCAATACTAGTATTGGGTATAATTTGCTACAAGACTCTTTAATTTCGTTTATTTTTTTCATACTTTATATAACCCCTTTGTTTTAATTGGATAATCCTATTCGAAGATTTGGATATACAGATGATATTATATTAGTAACTTTTTCTTCAAGTTTACAATCTAATTGTAATCAATTACGATCTGAAATGCTGAAGACTTTGGAATAGAGTAAATCTAAAGGAATCATTTTCGATCCTAAAAAGTCCGAATTGATATATTTCTTCAAAAGCTTTAGGAAAGATATCAAAAACCTAATCATTTATGTAGAAAATCTTTCAATAATAGAAAAACCAGATCCGCTAAGATGATTAGGAGTCTACTTCGATAAGGAATTGAGTTTCAAATTTTATATCCAAATCTTTATAGTTAAAGTCTTTACAATTGCAAATGTTTTGTATTTGTTTGAAAAGACAATTCGAGGTATCCCATCAATTTTGCTTCAAAGAATAATTACTATTTGTGTTTTGAAGAAATACTATTTTGTAATTGAAATCTAATAATCTAATCGAATTAGGAAACGAGATCGAAACTTTACAACCTTGAATCAGATGAAGGGATATTTGAAACTTTTGAATAAGATTATACTAATTAGTACTCGAGCAATCCTTTCTGTATTTTGTATAATTAATATTATTGTTTTATATAAGGAATCAAATCTGATATCTTTTGAAATAGAGCTTAATCTGATATTCCAAAGCTTCGTAGCCTGAACAACTCGGTTCAACCCTAAACACCCCCTTCGAATTTGAACCAAAAATATCCTAGCTAAAATCGGTATTAGAACTATCGAATCAAGGTTTTCAAGAATTATCCTAGCCTTTTCAAAAGCCAAATATATTAATCCAATTGTATTTCTTTTTTAAAGGAATAAAGAACTATATATTATTACAGAAACTAGAATCAATAATCCTTTCGATCGTTCGAAAGAACGAACAACTAAGGACTTCGAAAGGTTTATATCTACGATTCCAAAAAGTGATCTGCAAGTTTTCTTCGATGATTTGAAAAACGAAGCTTTGAATAGTGCTACAAGAGATGGATTAATGATTTATTAATACAATCTGCAAATAGATCGATAGATTTTCTTACTAGGCTGTAATATTGAAGTCTTCGATATCGAAGCAATTACAGTTTTGAAAGATGTTCAAATAACAATTCAATTATTCTTAGCTAGATTTGCAATAGACCTTTGGGTTTTCTTGAATAATCTGAAAATTGTTATATATTTAGGCTTTCATTTGATTGAATCCTTTCAATCGGTATTTGAAGAATTCTGTAAATTAGCTCTAGCTTGGCCCTTCAGATCTCGTTTGTTATATACCCACTTTGATTCAATTCGAATCTGATGAATTCCTGAGCATCTAGATATCCCCGGAAATGAAATAATAAACAAAGTAGTTAAAAAGGGAGCAGCATTTCTATCTCTATTTGATCCTATTTGCATTTTCATCTTCTTGAAAAGGATTGCTAAATCAAATACTAAATTAGCAAAATCAAGATTATAGATAATTATAGTACTATTAAGTTACAATGATCTTTTTATAATTTATAGTAATCGATCAATCATATTTTCTTTTGAACGAACAATATTAGAATACATCTTAGCAATTAGATCTCAATATAGCGATTTTGTAATATATTATAATCGATTCAATCATGAAGATACTTATATACTATACTTATATAGAAAAAGAAAATCCTTTTTTCATTTTTACTTTTGTAAAATTGGAAATACTCAAAAAACCTTTTCAAAACTATTATTATCTGAAGCTATTCTTTATCTTTTGGGAAATATAAAAGGAGTAACGAAATTAATAGCTTGATTTAAATCTATAAGATTCTATTAGGATATATATCCTCGATTCTCTGTGTAATTTATAGATTGAAGGATTGCTTTGATTTTCATTTTTATTTTTTTTTATTTTTGAGTTCTCTTTGTATAAGACATTGGGTTTTTGGTTCGGAAAGATTAAATTTGTATAAACTTTAAAAAAAAAAAAAAAAACTTTATATTAACAAAACATACTAAAAAGCTCAATTGCAATAATGAAGAAGAGAAAATCAGGAATCAAAGGATCTAACTATATTGTAAAAGACAGCTGAAATATCTATTTAAGAGATTAATTCAATATACAACAATAATCATATAAACCTGGCTAAAGCATTTAGTATATATAATAATACTAATAAATTTAGATTAGCTAGTTAGAAACCCAGGGGCTTTTCTCCCCTAACGTCCTTTGTCCCAATTGGGAATTTGAGGTCTGTGCTTTGTACAGAGCCTCGGACGAAAAATATCATACACACACATACACATATACTTCTATATAGTCAGATCACTTCCTTGACCTTCTTCCTTTCCTTGTAATACAATTATAGATCAACTCTATATATATCTTTTCCTTTATTGTGATAATTTGTATTACTTTTTCAAAGGTTTTATTACTTTACGAAGTGATTTGATCTTGCTAAATCATTTGTAGGTTTCTGTATCTGTTTTCGATTGTTTTCGCGCTATTGTAATTCGTTTGCTTTTGTATAGTTGTATTTCTTATTTGTTTTTGTATAGCTTTTTTATTCGTTTTTGTATAGCTTTCGATCTCTGATTGCTTTTGTGCGATTATATTTATTCGTAGATTTCTGTATCTGTTTTTGATTGTTTTTATATAATCGTATTTTGTATATATAATTGCAATTCTTTTTATAATGATTTCTGGTTCTATATCTATTGGTAGTACAACTTCTACTTTTATCGAGGGAGTTCGTATTGGAATTCAACGAGTCTTCAGTCAATGATCTATTATTATGTAAATCCTAACAGAATTGGATACTTTAATAATACCAAATCTCGTTATTGGTTTTAATGAATAGATTGTTTATTTGAATTATATTTTCTTTGTTATTAAAGATCGTTTTACTATTCAAGTTATTCATATCGCTATTTAAACAAATAAAATCGAGGAATTCAAAACAGAAAACGTTGGATTTCTTTGTATCTTGGTTAACAAACAAGCTCAACTAGACGTTGGTAATATTGTTATTAATCAGAAATCGATCATTCTTTATCAAATTTAAAAGGATCTATCTATTTTTAAAAACGAAAGATTTAATATTCTCATCCATCAAAAGGATTATCAATCCTGAAAATTAAGCCTGCAATTCTATTAAATAATCAATTCACAACTTTTTGCCTCCAAACAAAAAAAAATTAGCTATACTATTAGTCTTCTCGATAATCAAATACAACAAAAGTACATTACGGATATTATCAGATTTGTTGACGATCCTATTTATTTTGATTCTGCTATTTCGTTTTTAATCAAATTAAACAAATTATATATCTTTATAGACATTGAAAGAAAAACTTCGTTCAAATTCGATAAGCTTTTTATAGATTTAAAGGAATCCTTTTCGGCTTTCTTCTTTACATTGTTTCATCTAGCTAACTTTTATCACAAATCTGATCGCGAGATTGTTAATGCGATAAAGCAAAAAGTTACCGTCCCTTTCCGAACTTTGGTCATTGATAACTCAAACCCCTATAGTAAACACGCCGGAAACGGATATAAAATGATAAATTGAAGTTGCGCATTTTTTATTAAATTAGATTGAATTGGAATGATTATATAGACCCTTTTGGAATTATATTACCTGCCTCCTTTTTGATACAATATCTAGATCGGAGCTAAAGTAATATACACCCCCGTATGTTTTTCTTATTCAAAGGTTTTCTGAAACTATATATATATTGTTTTCTTATTAAATGAATTAGAAGCCTTCTTATAAAATGATATTTTTCTAGTTTCTAGTTTAGTATACTATTTTTACTTTTCTAACCTATGAAAAAGAAGAAATGGATTATATTAAATTAATACTGTTCTCGGTTTATACTATTTTGATATAAAAAATGAAAAGATCTTTAAACAATTTAATATTTAAAACCTTTTATAAATTGAATTGAAAATAAAGCTTAGATTTGGTTAAAGAAAATGATCGAAAATCTGAAAGAAAAATTACAAGATTGTTTACTGAAAATAGTCTAATCAGGAATGAATTTATTGAGATTTCCTAGATTCAAAAGAATCGTTAAATTGATAATCTTTTTATTTTTAACCTTTTCGAAAATTATAATTGTATCAATTTTCTCAAAACAGATTTGTTAAGATTCGAATATAATTTTGTTAGTTAATCGATTAATTGAAGTTCTGATCTTGTACAGATTTGATCAGATTCTTCCGATTTTGTATATGATTTAGATCCTATTGAGATCGAAAATGCACCCCATTTGATCTTATTGTAATATATACTCTGATTTGAAAATGTTTTTGTTGTTATTATAGATTATTTTCCTTTTCGGATTGTCAAGGGTTTTTCTTGTTTTGTAAAATTGAAGGAAAAGTTGTTTTGAAAGTACTAGTTTGTAAATTCTGATATTCAGAGATGCTTTTTTTGAATGAAACTTACAAATAGTTTATTCTAGATTTAAAAGGTTTTAGATGATCGATATAAAAGGATCGATGAATAAATTTATTATTGATTTATCGTAGTTGATAGGATTTCTGATGATTTCTTGTAGAATCAATTATTACAAATGGATTACAGTAAACTGGATGAAGTTTCTTTTTAGTAGATACCTTATTATAAAATATAATTATTTGATTAGGATCGAAAACTGTATAATTTTGAATATCCATATCGTGTTTTTCTTTAACTAATACCTTTTTCCAATCAAATCGTTATAAGACTTTCTATTGAATTAGCTCTCTATTATATATAAAATCAAAGACTTTTAATTGATAAATTTCTTTTGGAAAGTTCTTATCAAAATCTATAATATTGAATAAGAAATTTTGGATTTCAAGATATTAATTTGAAGAGTATTTGATTTCCAGATGTTCTACAAACTGATATCCAAAAAAGATCTTATAAAGAGAATATCCTAGATAATCGATTTATCACGGTGAGGGAAAAGGTATGTGTAGGTTTGATCTATTGTTGTACTACGAGGAGGAGAAGAAGGTCAAGGAGGTGATCTGATTATATAGAAGTAAGTGTATGTATGTATGCCTAAGACATACATAATCATATACAAATGAAAGGAGATAAACCCGTAACAGTACCCCCTTTTCAAGAAACCCATTTGATTTCAAATGGGTATTAAAAAATAAAGAAAAATAAAGAAAAAATATAGATCTCTTTCTTCAATTAAATCCCTGAACAAAAAACGTATGATATCCCTTAATGATATTATATCCCTTATTGTTATAATACATAATATACCTTTAAACGAAGCAAACAATCTTAGTACAAGTAGATCTTCGTAGAGTAGGTGTAACAATCGCACTATATAACTCCGATTGCAAATTCTGTGGTTCCGGTTGTAATATAGTAACGTCGAAATGCTTTAGGATCCAAGCTGACGATCTTGGCTTCTTTGGATGAAGGCGATGATATTCGATAAGAATTTTTTCGTTATTTTTTAAGTTATTAACTGATTGCCAAGTTGGTGTGTAGTGTTTCTATTTGATTAAATAATGATAGCCATCCTTATTGTGATTATCTAGAACTTTTTTAAATATCCATTTCTGAATAGGTTTATTTTCATCATCGTTCCTTTTCAAAATTCTGTCCTGTGTAGTTAGGGATTCTGATTCGTTAATTGTTACTTGAACCAAGAAATAAGGATTAGTATAAACTAAAAATAAAAGAGAATAATAGAAAACAAAGAAGATTTTAATATTCTCAAACAATTGAACAAAACAAACACATAAATAAACTTTGATAATCTCGTAAAAACCGATCCATTTATCATCTAGCTTTTTTGCTTTGCACAAAATCTTTATATTCTTGGTATTGATAAAGACTTTCTGGCCAGCCGTATAGCAAAATGAATCAAAGCAATAATGGTTAGTATAGTTTTTATAAGTAGCAATTGCTTGTTATACAAGAGCACGAAGTTGCTCCAAAATATATTCCATACGATTTGCGGTTCTATTATCTTTAAAGAATTCCTGTTTTTGTGCTAGAGTTATATTTGATGGACAAGGTTTATTAAGCTCAATATCTAAATATAGATTAAAGCTGTAATTGGTAAAGAAAGACGAACAATTAATTGTTTTAGAAACCAAATTATTGAATGCAAATTCGACTAAAAGTAGCCAATCCAATCAATCGTTTTGATGATAATTAACAAAAGCTTGTAAATACTGCTCCAGAACCGAATTAATACGTTCAATCTGATCATCTATTTGAGAATGAAAAGCTGAAGAATATTTTAAAGTAACTCTCAACCGCTCCGAGAGTTGTGACCAGAATCCTGATATGAATTGTGTTCCCCAATCGAAAATGATATTATCCGGAAGTCTATAAAGTGTATAAACGCAACTGATAAAAATATCGATTAGCTTTTCTATCGTTAGCATATATGTACCAATGAAATGTCTCATTTTAATTAATTTGTAGATTACTATTAAGATATATTTATAGATAGAATTATAACAAATGTAATCCGAAAACAGTATAATATAATCGATTAAGATATCAGACTATGTACGAAAAGGGACAGACAGCGATTTCAAAAATCCGGGAGACGTCGATTTGGATGATTTGATACAAGTATAAAGTTCGCAGACCTTCACATAGGATACGATCTTTAAATACATATTAGGCCATCAATATATACAAGAGACAAGATCGATCGTTTTAATTCGACCAGGATAGCCGACAGGACCAGAAGAATGAGTTCGATAGATAATTTGGAGTTTGAATTCATCGTTTGATAAAACCCAAATCTTATCCCGGTAATAAATTCTATTATTTTGAATCGAACAATCTTGTATAACAATCCGGAGGGTTTTATAATGCTCTTTTGGCTATTTAGTTATTGATGGGTTATTAAGAACAGAGATAAGTTGATCTGTGATATCGGATCTAGTATATACTACATCGATTAAGGTATCAATTAATTGATTGTGGAGTGGTATTATTATCTCCATTGATGCTAAATTGATATACCTAATCAAATCCTTATAAAGGTCGTCGTCAAAACGGCCCTAAGGGAAAACAATGTGTTTTCGATTCTTTAAACATTCATTGTTTGGATCAAAGCGATACAATCGATCTTTGTGTTTTCTACTTAATACATTTGATCGAATAGCTTTATTTCCTGATCAATAGATTATACAGAAATTATATTGAAACAGAAATTCAGATTATCATATTTGCTGTTGATTAAGAGCTTTTGTAATTATAAAATATTCGAAGTTCTTATAATCAATGAGAATCTCGAACTTCTTTTGTGAGCCTTGAAATTCTAGGCGCTATTCTTTCATTGCCTTGATAATAGCGAGTAATTCTTTATTGTAGATCTTATAATTGTATTCCATTATTATATATTTAAATAAAAAATAAACAATTGGATGTAAAACGTTATCATCATTGTATTGCAAAAAAACTCCTTCTGAAGTTCAATCGGAAGTATCGGTTTCCAAAACAGTTTTCCATTTGTAATCAAAGTATACCAAAACCGGCGTTATTATGAAAACTCTTTTTAAAACGTCAAAAACCTTTGTATAATCTGCAATTCAATCCTATGTAATATTCTTCCATAAAAGATCATTGAAAGAGCAACAAATCTTTGAAAAATCTTTTATAAAACATCGATAGAAATTGGCGAAACCAAGAAATCGTTGTAAATCCTTTACACATAAAGGTAATTCCCAAAATGTAATAACCATAACCTTTTCTTGATTTATTTCGATACCTTCAATTGTAATGATAAGATCCAAATATTTTGTCTTTGTAATTTCGAATTCGCATTTGTTAATATCAATCTGTAATCCAATATCCATTAATTTTTGAATTACTTAGCAGATATACTCTTTATACTTTATAAGATTATCGGAGTAAATTAAAATGTCATCAAGATATACAATACAATACTTGTTCAATTTGTCGAAAAGTGTATAATTGATATAATATTGAAACAATATAAATATATTGCAAAAACCGAAAGATATAACCAAAGATTCAAAAAAACCAAAACAAATAATGAATGTAGTTTTCTATTCATTCCCCTTCAGCGATTCACAATTTGTTGAACGTTGCAATGATATCAAGCTTAATATAAATTTTTGCATTACAAAGAACATCCAACGTTTCGCAAACAATGAATAGTGAATAACGATTCTTTATAATAACATTATTTAGTCCTCGATAATCTTGACAAATACAGACCCCCCCTCCCAGTTTGATAGCCAATAGCAAAGAAGAAGCACATCGCGATCTCGATTCCCGAATAAACCCCTTGGAAAGATTATTATCAAACCATTTGCACACCACTACCAATTTCATTAACGATAAAGAGCGGTTTTTGAAATAAGATAATTCTTTATTAGACATCAACTCAATTTTGTGATTCCAGATTCGACGAAACAACAACTTATCTGCATAACATAAAAGAAAAACAAAAAGTTTGTTTTGTAACTATATAGAAAGTTTTTGTTATATTTGATCATCACTAAAGGGAAATTTGCTAATTAAAAATTTGTCGATATCAGTTTCAGAGATTTTTCGCAAATAAAGCGATTTATAACAATCATATATAAAATCATGAAATTTCAATAGAGTTCTAAAGAGTATCTTTATTATATTACCTTGTCCTTGTAAAATCGATCGAAAATCCCCTTCTATGAATGTCAAGGACAATATAATCTATTGCAGATAATCTTGCTTAATAATTTTCTGTACAGTATCCAATTCATTCTATATCAATCGGATAATCCGAATGTTATCTTGTTGACAAAACGAAACAAAATTAGAAGTTTGCAATCAATAAATATTATTTATATTTGAACTTATATCTTTGTAAATAGATATAAAGAGTTCTCTAATAGAAAATAAAGGCAAATAATTTTTTGGATTGTGAATAGGCCAATACCGATCTGCAATCTTTAAGATCGATTTTGGATACAAACAATTGGGAATCATCTGTACTTGATTATTTGGTTTTTCGCAACGTTTTGTTTGATAATAATTTATATCAAACATCAAACCCTGTTGAAATTCGAGGTCAATAAAAGAATCGTCAAATTGTAATATATAATCTTTATCTGATATCTCTTCAATAGAAGGTTTTTTATAAGAAATTCTTTTAAAAATAAAAAACATTTGAATAAATGAACAATCGATATCATCCTTTGAACAATCCTCAACATATAGAGAACGGTATTTATAAACTATACATTTAGCTTTTATATCAAGATCAATAAGGAATTTATTTAAAGGTTCGATAATATTAACGATCTATTATAGAGTAACTTTTGTTAAATCCTTTTATTCTTTGATCAAAAATGGAATTATTGATATAATAACTGGTTTTGAATTATAACGTATTAAACAATTAGAAGTATAATAGTTTGAAAAGAATATTAAATTTATCTCTGTTCAATTGATAGTAAGATTGTGATGCTATAATTATAGTAAATCAAAGATTAACAATGTCTTTGATAAAAGCTAAATGATATAAAAGGACCAATACTTATAATGATCCCCTATAGCGATTTCCATTACAAAATATTCTGTAATTCTATCAACGACCTTTCCATCAACAAATCGGAATTCGTAAGGGTGAAATAAGAATTGTATTTCAATATTGTATTTGGAAACAAAAGAACGATCAGCAAAGGCTTCTTCAAAGCATCCATTATTAATGAGATTTGTAACAATAAAGGGATTTTCATACATAGGGAACATAATGGTTTTAATGAATAGAGATTTGCTATTTATAGAATTGAATTGTAATAGTTTATCTCTATCCATTCCTCGATTTATCTTTTTACTTTTAGTATTTCTTTACAAACAATTTTTCGTAAAGATTAATCTTTTCCCTATTCAGGACTTTCCTTGATTGAATTGGATATAGAGACAACCTTTTCTGATTCGATATAGCCTTACCATTATACCTGATTCAGATGCTATTGGCTTTGTACCCAATTACCAGTATATCCTCTTTGAAATCCATTACAATTATTATTAAACTTATTAACACTTCGAAAAACCGGAACAATAATATATTAATCGAAAACTGGATTAGTTAAGATAGCAATATTGCAATTGGAAAAAATATTAACGGGAGTTTATTTGCCAGAAAGAAGATTATTATTGATATCATAAATAGTATAACAATCAATCTGAAAGTAATCGATCCTATTATAATAATTGCAAGAAATCGCAGGATTAAACTTCTTTTTCTTATTTTGCAGATTCTTTTTCTGTTGTCCCTTTTGTTTCATTGTATCGAGGTTCATAGGATCATCATCAACAATAAATGTTTTACCAGAATTTTTGTTATAATACTCAGCGTTACGAAGATTCTGATTTCAAGTAGAGAATTTTTTTTGCCAATCATCAATATCGTTGGCTGTGCAGGGGTTCGAATCATCAATGACCAAAGTTCGAAAGGGGGCCGTAACTTTTTGCTTCATTGCGTTAATAATCTTGTAATCAGACTTGTGGCAAGAGTTAGCAAGATGAGATAATGTAGAGAAGAAAGTCGAAAAGGATTCCTTTGGATCTATAGAAAGCTTATCGAATTTGAGCGAAGCTTCCTTTTCGATATCCACAGAGATATATAATTTGTCCAATTTGGCTAAAAACGAAACAGCGGAATCGAAGCAAGTAGGATCGTCAACGAATCTAGTGATATCTATAATATACTTTTGTTGTATTTGATCATTGAGAAGATTAATAGTATAATTAATCTTCTTTTGTTTGAAAACAAAAAGTTGTAAGTCGATTATCCAATAAAGTTGCAAACCCAATTTCCAGGATTGATAATCCTTTTGTTGGACGAGAATATTAGATTTTTCGTTTTTAAAAACGAACAGGTTCTTCTGAGTTTGATAAAGAGTGATTGGTTTCTGGCTAGTAGTAGTACTACTAGTATTCAACTGAGCAAGCTTGTTGGCTAAAGTGCGAAGAAGCTTGACATTTTCCGTTTTGAATTCCTCGATCTTATTTGTTTGAGTAGCGATATAGATAGCTTGAATAGTAAAGCGATTTTCGATAACAAAGAAAACATAATTCAGATAAACAGTTTGTTTGTTAGAATCGGCAACAAGGTTTGGTATCATTAGAGTATCCAATTCTGTTAGGATTTGTATAATAGTAGACCATTGGTTGAAGATTTGTTAGATTTCGGTACAAATTCCTTCGATAGAAATAGAAGTCGCATTATTAATGAATATAGAACCAAAAGTCATTGTAAAAAGAATTACAATTGTATAAAATAATCGATAAGGAATTTGCGATTGTACAAAAGCAATCAAAAACAGATATAAAAGCCTACAAATAAATACAATCGTACAAAAACAATCAGGGATCAGAAACTGTACAAAAGTAGATAAGAAATACGACTGTACAAAAGCAGACGAGTTACGATAACACAAAAACAATCGAAAACAAATACAGAAATCTATAGATGATTTGGTAAGGCTAGATCACTTCGTAAAGTAACAGAGCCTTTGAAAGGGTAGTACAAATTATCATAGTAAAGGAAAAGGTATATATAGGTTTGATCTATTGTTGTACTACGAGGAGGAGAAGAAGGTCAAGGAGGTGATCTGACTATATAGAAGTGAGTGTATGCATGTGTGCCTAAGGCATACATGATCACGTGCAGGTGAAGGGAGATGAACCCGTAACACGATTTCTTGTATATTGAATAAATTGATTGAAGTTTAAACTTCTATAAACCAATTTTCGATTCCTGAATTAATCTTTTTAAAGATTCTTTGAAAAAGATCGTTACCTTTTTCAACTATTTTAGAGGATTTCTTAGTTTTTATAGTTGTAAAGATAAGTAATATTCCGGTTTCTTTAACAAATTGTTTAACTATTTTATTTTCGAAGTGAGTATTTGGATTATGAAATCCTTTGATCGGAATTTCAAAAGTATTGAAAATCCAATTTAAGTATCTTATTGTTTCAATATCTATTACTTCAATTATTGGAAAAGTTTAAATATAGTATAAAAAATAATCGATTACAAAAAGGATATAAGAAAAGTAAATAAAACCTTTTTTATCGAATATATCATTGTTAAAATCTATTGATTGAATAGTAATACCGATTTTGATAAGTTTCTGAACTATCGGCCAAATCATTTTAAGGATTTTAGTTTTATTGATTGAAATAAATAAAAAAAATCCTATAAAATCGAAGCTAATAAGAATTAAAGGATAATCAATTTTATAAAATTTGTATCACGGTGGTGGTAGGGTGCTTTAAGATATGATGATATTCTACGAAGAAGGAAGAAGGTGCTAGGAAGAGCGCCAACTATATGGGGGATGGGTGCCTTAGGCAGCCATGCAGACTAGCTAGGAACGGGTTACGAACCCGTGACAATTTGAGATAAAATATTTTTTGTCGTATATTATACTTGGTATATTTCATACAATCTTGAATATACTGTTTGATATCGATAATTAGTATTGATCATCAATAATTCTTAAGCTTTTTGATTATAAGTTCTACTATATAATAATCTTTTAAATCATAAACGAAAACTAATACTTTTGAAATTTCAGATTTAAGAATGCATCGCTTATCGATCTTACAGAAGAAAAAATACAATTCACCCCCGAGCATATGAAAGTTCTTGATATATCTAAGAAAAACTGCTTTTTCTAATTTGAAAAGGTTTTCAAAAAGGATTTGAATTGTTATATAAATATATATAAAAAAATATTATGGATCCTTATTATATTTGTTTACAACTAGATTATATTAAATATTATTTGAGATAATCATAAAATGATTAATAATTATTAATTTTTCCAATAATAATATAAAGAATATATTCTGATTTTTGAAATCTAATTGTTCTTATAGATATTAGACTTTTTGAAGGTAAAAAAGTTCTTTATAACCTTCAATATTATCTTTCCAAATCCATTTGAAATTATTTGTATTATATTATAATTCTTTTAGAGAATCTAAAAGATCGTTTGATTTGCAATCAGAATCTAGGAAAATAGTATAAAAAAGAACATCCACGATTTTATTACAAACTTCTAGGATATAAATAATAATGATATTGAAAATAGAAAACTCTATTGTCCAACAAGTATATATACCTTTAGTCTGAGAATTGGAAGAAAGGAAGCTAGTAAATGACAAATGATTAGTGAAGATTATATAATCTTCAATAGATCTAAAATAATAATAATATTTTCTAACAAACTTAATGATAACAAATAATTCGTATTTATAAATATTATAATTTCTTTGTATTTTGATTAACAAAAAAGAATTATATAATACAGGATATTCTATTAAACATCTAGTATTCTGTTTTGAAGGATAGTATTTCTAAATAATAAAACATTCTGATACAAAAACATTTGAATCTATATATATCTGAATTGGAAAAGTATAATCGATATCATAGAAATCGACTATTTCTGAACATTTCTTTTACAAAAATTCGAAAGCTAATTATTTATAAGTTTCTTATTGTTATTCCATTTTATTTATAAAACAGAAAAGAGAATAAAAGATCTCAACAAAGTTTTTAATACTTCTATAGATCATCTATATTATAATTAGAAAACTTCGAATTCTAATCTGATTAATAGGAATCGGAAAATTCTTGATTTTGGTTGTTCTAATAGATTTGATAATTATAATATTATCAGTTTTATAAAGAATTCCTAAAGTCTTTATTTGATCAACAAAGATATATAATTTTTTGAAAAATAAATATAATTGAACGAAATCAAAACGAGGAAGAATATAATTAACTAAATTAAAATAAACTTTTTCTGGAATTGTAGAATCTGAAAAGATATCATCAATATAGAATTTGATCAATGCTAGATTATTTTCAGTATTAGATTTAAGTATAAAAGGATATTCTTTATTTATTGAATTATCTTTAAAAAAAGGAATATAACCGAAAACTATATAAAGAAACTCAAATATAGAAAAGCAAACAATTTGAATATTTTGTAGAACTCTAGTACATTATATTTGAACTGAATCTCCTATAGAAAAAGCAAAATAATGATAATCTTCTGGATGAAAAAGTATACTTTAATAAATATATTTCAAATCGAATTATAGATATATTTTATAACTAAAATGAAAAAGAAACTTATAAATATTTTAAAATAAAATACAATAATTGTTTGGCATCTATTCTATAACCTTCAAATAATCGAAAATTATATATCTTTCAGAACCAAATTCATAAAAAAAAAGATTCTTGGGATATTCAATATTTGATTTATTAATCATTAATAGTATTACTGACCAATCGGAAAGTTTACTATTAGCTACTATAATATATTCATATATATAGCATTTGTATCTTTCAGATATAATCTTATTAAGCCAAAATATTTATTGAGGATTGTATCTAAGTTTTTTTCTATTTTTATAAAGAAGAATACCTAATTTGAATCGTATTCGATAAGTATAAAGAAGAATAGAAAGAATGTAAATTAATTCTATAACATTTAAATTTCTATAGGTATAAAGAAATCGAATAACTTTTAATCGAAGTTCATCTATTACTAAGGAACCTATATCAATCTTACTTTTTTGAAACTATTCATTAATAATATCTAATGAATCTATAGATATTTCTCAAGGAACTAGTCTTTTATTTGTAGGATATATATATATTTTTGAAGAATCCAATTGAAAAGTAAAAGCTTGATTGATCGAAATATATTGATTTTTTCCTTGAAGAAATAGTTTGAAACGTTTGGAATCTACTTTGAAAGAAAAATCGAATTGATATAGAATTTCGAATAATATATATGGATTATTTATTTGAAAGATTGCATTAAAAGTATACAATAATTAAATTTTCGAAAAGAAAGATATAATATAATAACAACGTTTTCGATAATCGAAGTTATAGTTTTGGTTTTTGACAAAAATCTTTAAAAAGGTATTTTCTTCAACGTTATTTAGTGATTAAAGGAGTATATCCTTTGCTGAATAAAATAATCTAAATTGTATAAACTTTTAAGGAGATCGAATACATAAAAAGTTTTTATTCTGGATTTCTTTAGATCTTTTAATATTGATTTTCGAAAAGAAAGAAAGTAGTTTTGAGTTATACTAAAAACTCAAAAGTTTAAAGAATCTTGTAAATCGTTCGAATCTGAATAATCATTTTGAGATTCTGAAATAGATTTAGAAAAGGAATTAGATACTTCTTCGGATACTTTTTCGGAATCTATTGAATTAGAAAAATCTTTTGATGAATTAGATTCTTATTAATCTTCAAATCGTATTGTCTTTGGAATCGATTTGATTTTGGATACAAAATTATCAATATTTCTACCAACAATTTCAAAATTCATTGAAATTTCAGTATTTAGGATAGCTGTTTGATATTTCGGATTGGCTGGATATAGAATGAATTGATGAAAAAAGGATTGTTTGAATTTCGGAATCTGAATAAATATTCTTTTCTTACCCAAATCTTCGTCTTCGATAGAAAAGATAAAATTAAAGATATCAATATAACCTTTGACTATATAAAGTTATAATAAATCTAACAAAAGAATCTTCTAATCCTTATTAGGATTATTTTCCTCATCAAAACAAATGAAAGTATGAATAATTCGTCGAATCCTTTCGATTATAAAATCAATAGTAATATATTCTTTCAGATTTATATCAATTCCATCAATAATTTCTATAAAGATATTACTATTTGATTAAATCTTATATCGATATAAATCTAAATAATCAATGAAAGCAGAAAAAGCAATATTATTATTAGAACCTTGATTAACAATACAATTGAATTTGTTTATGATGATCTTTATCGAAAATAATCCTGGTAAAATATATATTCCTTTAATTCGGAAAGGATAATCTTTGTTTACAATACGAATAATAATCGGAATAGTTAGATAATCTATAATATTAATTCTATTTAAATCAATCATTTGTTGATTGTTTTTGAAGGAAATACTGAAACTTGATAGATTATATTTGGAATCCTTCTATTTATAAAGGAAATGCTATCGAATTTGATCAAAAGAAAAATGAATCAGATGATTTTGAATAAATCCATACCAAATTGGATATACTAGCTCAAAATCTGAGTTCGTAATTAAATTCTGATTTAATTGATCAAATTGATCAAATTGATCAAATTGATTGAATTGACCATTTTGATCGGGGTTACTTTAATCTTTATTCTGAATTGAAACTGAAAAAGCTAAAGAAACTTTTAATTTATAAATAATCGTTGATTTCTTCTTTCTAACTGAGTTTTCTCGAATAGTAAGATGTCTAAAATGCTTGGTGGTATCCGGAAAGATCTAGCAAAAATCTAAAAGGTTAATTCTTTCAAAACCTAATATGAAATATTGTATGAGTATTTTATAATTCATTAACCCTTATCCTTATCTACCAACGATATTAAAGAATGGTTTAGGATTTCTAAAATGTCCCTTACAATTACTAACAGATGTTGTATACTTTAAAAAGGGGATAAATAATCGAATTTCCGGCGATGATAACTTAGCTTGACAAACTTCTGAAGAAAAAGTAGAAACTTGTAATTGTGAAGATGTTATTGATATCTAAAAGATAGTTTTTTTGCTTCGACTATAAGTATAAAATACAAAAAGGTTTTTATTCTGTTTGCGAATTTCTTTTTGTGATTGAAAAGAAAAACAAATATCTTCAGATTCTAATAAAACAATAGAACGAAATCTCTTTTGTTGTAAAGCTACTATATAAAAAATAATCTTGTTTTCAAGATCTTCCTCATCATTGATATCGTTTGAATTAATTTCTTCAACAAAGTTTTGTTTAGATATTTGTATGAAATTAATCGAATTATTAAAGGATCCTTGATCTGAATAATCTGAAGAATTATCGAATTTGTTATCTGAAATAATATTATGAAGAGTAATATCTGAATTATAGATATTATTGAACTGAAAGGGAATATTTTTAACAATTTTTGGTTTTTTATAACAATTGATACAAACTCGATTTAATTTTCTCAAACTAATTGCATCGGTTTAATTAATACCAGATTTTTCTGTAGATTAATTTTCTACAACGATATAAGAAAGATTGCTAATAATAATACTTTTAAATAAAATCATAATATAAAGAATTACTTGTTATCATATTGATAAAGGATTTCCAATATATTTAAATTTAAAATACTTATATTTTCTACAATCAAAGTAAAGAGGTTTCTTACTTGAATTGTATTTTTCTATACCATTTACAATAAAATGTTTCGAAGTTTTTGGATCCGGTAAATTGGTCTGTCGAATTTGATTAGAGATCTGTTGAAGATCATTATTCTATTCTTATCGATTATTATTATTATTGTGATTATTATTTCTTTTTCTATTTTGATTTCGAAAGTTATTGGAATTGTAATTTCTTTTCGAATTATCTTTTTTGAAAATGGATTTCGATTTCGATTTCGATTTCGATTTCGATTTCGATTTCGATTTCGATTTCGATTTCGATTTCAATTGTTGAAAAAGAATTTCGAGTTTCTATTCTTTAATAAAACTTTTGGATTTGATATTGAATATACTATCTATAAATTCTTTGACGATTTTATTGTTTATAAATGAATCTTGAAACTCTATATTTCTTTTAATGCTTTGAATTATATAATAATTTTCGACAAGAGATCGACAAATAGTATTATTGGAAATAGAATGATTGCGAAAAATTGAATCAATTAGTTTTTTGACAAAGTTAAGAATTAGCTTCTCTTGAACAATTGTATTAATAATATCAAGGTTTTTTTTAGAAATAGGAATATCTTTGAATTCTATATTGTATTGAATATCCTTTACTTATAAATAGTATTTCTCAAAGATTTCGTTTTTAGCTTAAACAAACGAATTCATTAAATCTATTACATTCTAAACTATATTTTCATCATTGTAAGAAAGATAATGATTTAAAAAGGCTTTAATGAAAACGAATTTGTTTTCCTAAATAACTATTTCGGTATCTTCAAAGATAATCTTGAAATCGATATAATTATTTATCCAGATCTAAACTTTCCCTTTAAATTTCAACTAAACTATAATGAAAAAAACAAATAGTTTGTAAATTGAATCTCTAATAACTCGTTTGATAATAGTTTTGATTATATTTAGTTATATAGAACTTGATATATTGTGATAATCAAATTCAAATACTAAATCGATATTGATCTTGTTTCAAAGCTCCTCAGTTTTAGCATCATCGAACATCGATATACTTGTGATTTGAAAATTCGAATTGAAAAGATTGAAAAAAGAAAATGAAAGTATAATAGAAAACGAATTGAATTCTTTCAAATAATTCAATAAAAAATATATTTCGAGTTTTAAGAATCTTATTCGTAAAGATTCTAAAGGATTGTAAATCGAAAAAAGAAGTTCTTCAATAAGAGATATATAATATACTCGTTTTTATAAATCAAAATTAGAAAGATATCAATAAAAACGAATAACAACTTATCGATATCTGAAATAGATTTCGGAATCGATCTCTAGATTGAATCTTTTATTTCTCAATTATAAGAAGTATAAATATTTCGAAGATTCGAAATCAAAAGGAAATTTGATATCGAAAAATTAAAAGTTTTGATAAAAAGACAGCGTTAAACTTATTCCTAAAAATACAATTACTGTACTAGATTAAGATCTCTGAAAAGGGATGTTTTGATACAACAAAGAATCGATATTTTAAACAAATCAAAAGTCGGGGATTCTATATACAAATTGATAATTCCACGAACAGCGAATCTATACTACGATAGCTCTATTTTGTTTCCTTGAAGTGATCGAATCGTTGAGGTTTTTAATGCCAATTAACAATTTTAAAAAGAAAATTCAAAAAATAGTTTTTCGAAAAGAGAATAAAGTATAAATCTGTAAACGAAGAAATACTAATGATATATTAGATATCTATAGATCTCTATATAGATCACCAGTAAATACATTAGAAACGAATACAAAATGATAAATTGAAATTGCACATTTTTTATTAAATTAGATTGAATTGAAGTGGTTATATAGACCCTTTTGGAGTCACGTTACCTGCCTCCTTTTTGGTACGGTATCTCCTATACTGCTAACGATATTAATAGTTGACAAAAGAAATTCTCTATTTGGAATCAGAATCTTCATAACGCCGAATATTATAACAAAAATTCTGATAATACATCTGCTATTGATAGTGATAACCCTATAGACCTTGATATAATAAAATAGAAAGGATAATAACAAAAGGATCAGCAAAATAAGAAAAAGAAGTTTAATTCTACAATTTCTTACAATTATTATAATAGGATCGGCTATCTTCAGATTGATTATTATACTATTTATAATATCAATGGTAATCTTTTTTTTTGGTAAACAGATTTCTGTTAATGCTTTTTCCAATTATAATATTATTGCTTTAACTAATCTGATCTTTGTTTAATATATCATTGCTCTGGTTTTTCGAAGTGCTAATAGATCCAACAATAGTTGTAATAGATTTCGAAAAGGATATATTAGTAATTGAATATAAGATCAACAATATTTGAATTAGATATAATGATAAAACTATATCGAATTAGAGAAGGTTGTTTTTATATTTGATTCAGTTAAGGAAAATCTTGAACAGGGAAAAGACTAACTTCTACAAAAAATCGTTTGTAAAGAAATACTAAAAACAAAAAGGTAAATCGAGGAATGGATAGATATAAGTTATTATAGCTCAATTTTATAAATAGCAAATCTCTATTTATTAAAATCATTATATTCTTTATATATAAAAACTCTTTTATTATTACAAGTTTTATTGATAATGAATACTTTAGAGAAGTCTTCATTGATTGTTCTTTTATTATCAAATATAACATTGAAATACAATTCTTACCTTTTCTTTGCAAATTTTGATTTGTCGATGGAAAGATCGTCGACAGAATTACAGAATATTTTATAATGGAAATCGTTATAGAGGATTATTATAAATATTGATCTTTTTATATTATTCAGTTTTCATTAGAGATACTGTTAATCTTTGATTTATTGTAATTATAATACTACAATCTTATTATCAATTGAATAGAGATGAATTTAACATTCTTTTCAAATTATTATATTTCCAATTACTCGATATATTATAATTCAGAATTAGTTATCGTACTAACGATTTCATCTCCAATTAAGGAATAAGAAAATCTAGCAAAAGTTATTCTATAATAGATTATCGATACTATTGAATTTTTAAATAAATTCCTTATTGATTTTGATATAAAAACTAAATATACAGATTATAAATATCGCTTTCCTTATATTAAAGATTGTCCAAAGAATAATACCAATTCTTTATCTATTCAAATACTTTTTGCTTTTAAAGAAATTCTTTATAAAAAACTTTCTATCGAAAAGATACTAGATGAAAATTATATATTACAATCTAATGATTCTTTTGTTGATTTCGAATTTCAGCAAAGTTTGATGTTTGATATAAATCATTATCGAACAAAGTATTATAGGGAATCAAATAATCAGATATAGATGATTCTCAATTGTTTATATTCAAAATCGATTTTGAAGATTGCAAATCGACATCGTTTTATTTATAATCCAAAAAACCATTTGCTTTTATTTTTTGTTAAAGAATTTCTTATATTCGTTTATAAGGATACAAATCCAAATATAGATAATATTCGTTGATTGTAAATTTCTAGCTTTGTTTTGTTCTATTAATAAAATAACGTTCGGGTTATTTGATTGATATAGAATGAATTGAATATTATACAGAAAACTATTGAACAAAATCATTTACGATAGATTATATTGTTTTTGATATTTATAAAAGAGAATTTTCGATCGATTTTACAAAAGCAAAGTAATATAATAAAGATGCTTTTTAAAACTTTATTATAATTTTATAATTTTGTATACGATTGTTATAAGCCGCTTTATTTGCAAAAGATCTTTAAGGTTAATATCGATAAATTTTTAATTGATAAATCTTCTTTTAATGATGATCAAATACAACAAAGGCTTTTTATATAATTACAAGATAAACTTTTTGTTTTTCTTTTATATTATATAGATAAATTGTTATTTCGTTGAATCTAGGATTACAAGATTGAATTGATATTTGGTAAAGAATTATTTTATTTCAAAAATCGTTTTTTGTTGTTAATAAAGTTGATAATGATATACAAATGGCTCGATAATAATCTCTTCAAAAGGTTTATTCGGGAATCGAAGTTGTGATATACTTCTCCTTTGTTGTTGACTGTCAAATCTGAAGGGGGGGTCTACATTTGTTAAGATTATCGAAGATTCAATAATATTATTATAAAAAATCGCTATCTATTATTCATCGTTTGCGAAATACTAAACGCTTTCTACAATACAAAAATTTATATCAAACTTGATATTATTGCAATATTCAACAAATTATGAATCGTTGAAAGAGATAAATGAAAAACTATATTCATTATTCATTTTAGTCTTTTTGAATCTTTAGTTATACCTTTCGATTTTTGTAATATATTTATATTGTTCTAATATTATATTAATTATATACTTTTCGATAAATTGGATAAATATTATATTGTATATCTCGATAATATCTTAATCTATTCCGATAATTTTATAGAGTATAAGAAGTATATTCATTAAGTAATTCAAAAATTAATAGATGCTGGATTACAGATTGATATTAACAAATACAAATTCGAAATTACAAAAACAAAGTATCTGGATCTTATCATTACAATCGAAGATATCGAAATGAATCAAAAAAAGGTTACAATTATTATATCTTGGGAATTGTTTTTGTGTATAAAGGATTTATAACGATTTCTTAGCTTTACCAATTTCTATTAATATTTTATACAAGATTTTTTAAAGATTTATCATTCTTTCAATAATCTCTTGCAAAAGAATATTATATAAAATTGAACTGTAAATCATACAAAAGCTTTTGATACTTTAAAAAGGATTTTCACAACAGTATCAGTTTTGGTATACTTCGATTACAAACGGAAAACTGTTTTGGAAATCGATATTTCCGATTGAACCTCAAAAAGAATTCTCTCGCAATATAATAATGATAATGTCTTATATCCAATCGCTTATTTTTCATCTAAATATACAATAACGAAATACAATTATGAGATTTATGATAAAGAACTATTCGCTATTATCAAAACAATAGAAGAATAACGTTCAGAGTTTTAGAATTCATAAAAGGAATTCGAGATTTTCATTGATCACAAGAACCTCAAGTATTTTATAATTACAAAGGCTTTCAATCAACAGCAAATACAATAATCCGAATTTCTATCTCAATATAATTTCTATATAATCTATCAACCAGGAAACAAAACTATTCGATTAGATATACTAAATAGAAAATACAAAGATCGATTATATCATTTTGATTCAAATAATAAACATTTAAAAAATCGAAAATGTGTTATCCTTTCCTAAAACTATTTTGATATTAATCTTTATAAGGATTTGATTGGATATATCAATTTGGTATCGATAGAGATAATAGTATTATTCTACAACCAATCAATTGATGTTCTAATCGATACAATGTATATTAGATCCGAGATTGTAGATCAATTCATCTTTGCTCTTAATGATCCATCGATAATTAAATAATCAAAAAAGCATCGTAAAACTCTTCGAATCACTATATAGGATTATTCGATTCAAAATAATAGAATTTACTATCGGGATAAACTTTAGATTCCATTAAACGATAAATTCAAATTCCAAATTATCTATCGGATTCATTCTTTTGATTTTATTGATTATCCTGATCAAACTAAAACAATCGATCTTATCTTTTGTATATACTGATGATTTAATATGTATTTGGAAATCGCATTCTATATAAAGATCTACGAACTTTGTATTTATACCAAATCGTTTAAATCGATATCTCTCGGATTTTTGAAACCGCTATTTGTCCTTTTTTATGTATAATCTGATATCTTTATCGATTATATTATATTGTTTTCAGATTGTATTCATTATAATTCTATTTATAAATATATCTTGGTAATAATTTGTAGATTAATTAAAATAAGATATTTCATTGTTATATATATACTAATAATAAAAAAACTAATCGATACTTTCATCAATTGTATTTATATGCTTCATAGATTTTCAAACAATATCATTTTCGATCGAAGAATGCAATTCGTATCAGGATTCTGATTACAACTCTCAAAACGGTTGGAAATTACCTTAAAGCATTTTTCAGTTTTTCATTTTCAAATAGATAATCAGATTAAATATATTAATTCAATTCTGAAATAGTATTTACAAGCTTTTGTTAACTATCATCAAAACGATTAATTGGATTAACTACCCTTAACCGAATTTGCATTTAATAATGTAGTTTCTGAAACAATTAATTGTTTGTTTTTCTTTGCCAATTATAACTTTAATTTACACTTAAATATTGAACCTAATAAACCTTATCTGTCAAATATAACTCTAATACAAAAACAAGAATTCTTTAAAGGAAATCAGACTATAGATCATATAGAACATATCTTGAAATAACTTCGCACTTTTGTATAGCAAATAGTTATTATTTATAAGGACTATATTAACTATCATCGCTTTGATTCACTTTATT
Organism: Sclerotinia nivalis; assembly: GCA_029531795.1. Taxonomy (NCBI): domain Eukaryota; kingdom Fungi; phylum Ascomycota; class Leotiomycetes; order Helotiales; family Sclerotiniaceae; genus Sclerotinia; species Sclerotinia nivalis. The sequence goes on from JAPEIS010000013.1 coordinate 2,087,605, forward strand.
ATATAATCGATCAAAAAGTTTACATCAATACCAAGAATATGAAGATCTTATATAAAACAAAAAAGCTAAATGATAAATGGATCGGTTCTTACAAGATTATTAAAATTTATTTTCATATTTATCTTATTCAATTACCTAAAAACGTTAAAATCTTTCTTATTTTTTATCATTCTCTTTTACTTTCAATCTATACTAATCCTCACTTCCCGGCTCAAGCAATAATTAACGAATCAGAATCCTTGACTATACAGGATAGGGTTTTGAAACAAAACAACGATAAGAATAAATCTATTCAAAAATGGATATTTGAAGGAGTTCTAGATAATCACAATAAGGATAGTTATTATTATTTGATCAAATGAAGATACTATATACCAATTTGACAATTAGCTAATGATTTAAAGAATAATAAAAAGGTTCTTATCGAATATCATCGCCTTCATTTAAAGAAGTCAGGATCGTTATCTTAGGTCCTAAAGTACTCCGACACTGCTATATTGCAACCAGAATCATAGAATTTGCAATCGAAGTTATACAGTGCGATTGCTACACTTACTCTACAAAGATCCATTTGTATTAAGATTGTTTGTTTCGCCTAAAAGCATATTACATATTATTACAATAGAAAATATAGCATTTAGATTATCATACATTGAAAGATATCATACTTTTTTGTTCAGAAACCTAATTGAGGAAAGGGATCTATATTTTTTCTTTATTTTTCTTTATTTTTTAATACCCATTTGAAATCAAATAGATTTCTTGAAGAGAAAGTATTGTTATGGGTTTATCTCCCTTCATTTGTATATAATTATATATACTTTAAGTATATATATATATATTCACTTCTATATAATCAGGTCACCTTCTTGATCTTCTTCCTCTCCTCGTAGTACAACTATAGATCAACTCTATATATACCTTTTCCCTCACTGTGATAATATTAGTATCTTTAAAAATACCTTTCGAATACAAAGAATATAAATAGGCTTTTTCTGAAGATGAGAACAGTTTGTTTCCTGATCATCATCCAATGGAACATCGCATTGATCTCGAACCTGGAACTATTTTATTTTGGGGATCAATATATGCTTTATCAAAATAAGAACTAATTGTTTTACAACAATACCTTAACGAATATCAAAAGAAAGATTGGATCCGCTGTTCAATTAGCTTTGTTAGTGTATCAATTATATTTGTACCAAAGAAAGATAATGGTTATCGATTATGTATTGATTATTGTGGTTTTAATAAAATTACGAAAAAGGATTATATACTTTTATTTTTAATTAGCGAATTTTTAGATCGTTTAAAACAAAAAATCTTTTTCACAAAACTCGATTTGAAAGATATTTATTATTGAATATATATATAAGAAGGCAATGAATAAAAGACAGCTTTTCATATTCGATATAATCAATTTGAATATCTAATCATGCTTTTTGGTTTAACGAATGCTTTTACGACTTTTCAAACTTATATTAATCAAGTACTCATTAGTTTTACAAATAACATTTGTATTATATATTTAGACAATATTCTCATTTATTCTAAGGACAAGGAAACATATACCGTCGACATTCGTAAGGTTCTCGTTAAATTGATTAAATATAAACTTTATACAAAATTGAAGAAATGTGTATTTTATATATATGAAGTCGAATTCTTAGGTTTTATTGTATCAGGAAAAGGCGTTACTATGGAACTAAGCCGAATTCAAACAATTATAAAGTGATCTGAACCAAAATCATTCTGTGATGTTCAAGTTTTCCTAGGTTTTGCAAACTTTTATTATCGATTTATTGTTGGATATTCATGAGTAGCCTATAGTTTAATTGATTTATTAAAAGATATTAAAAAAGGAAAAGTTATATTAAAATTTAAATAGATTAAGGAGGCTTAGGAAGCTTTTGATAATTTAAAAAAAGCATTCATTATTGTATCAATACTCAGATATTTTGAATCAGCATTTCGAATCTTATTCGAAATAGATGCTTCTGGATTTGTTTTAGGATATATACTTTCTTAATTGTTTTTTGAGGATTTAAATGATCTTATTGCTTCTCGATAGCATTCTGTTATCTTTTATTCAAGAAAACTCATTTCAGTTGAGTAAAGATATTTTATATATAATCAAAAACTTTTAGCTATTTATATAGCTTTCGTTCAATAGCAGTATTATATCGCAAATAGTTAATATACAATTATAATCAAAATGGATTATAATAATCTTTAATATTTTATGAAAACAAAGTAATTTAATGAACAACAAGTATAATAGACTGAAGTTTTAGTTGTTTATGATTTTATAATCACATATAGACCCGGAAAATTGAATTCCGTTGATAATCCATCAAGAAGATTCGATTATATCGAAGATGTAAATAAAATCAATGAAATATTGTTTACATTATAAAACAAATTAAAGAATATCGTAATTATTACTATACTTTTTTATTTGTCTATAATGGAAACAGAATTCCTGAGAAATATAATAAGCTTTTTTCAAAGAGATGAGTATAGTTTGCTCTTTTATAATTTAGAAAGGTTATTAATGATAATTGATTACAAATAATTGTTATTACATTGGTTGGTTTGTATATTGATAGTTGACAAACAACATTCGAATTTATATCTGAATTAATAAGAAATACTTTGTTGTAGTTTCAAAAGAATAACAATTTTACAAAAAATAAAGAGTATCTGAAATTTAGAAATGATTCTATTGAAGACGTTATACTTTGGTAAATCGATACCAATAATTTGTTCAAGTATAATAAATGTATCTTTGTATTATTAGATAATATTATAAAAACAGAAATCTTATAGATTTATTATAATGATCTTATAGAAGATCATTGAGGTATTAAGAAAATATAGGAAATCTTGAAAAGCAAATATTTCTGGTATAATATAATAAAAGATATAAAAAGGTATATATAGATATATACTATTTATTAATAATATCACGGAGGCAGCAGATAGGATAATAGAAATCACTTTTATTGATAAGATGTAGCTCGAAGAGCTACGTTTTTATAGAAGGAACGTTTCCTTTAAATATATTTGTGTATGTTAGGGCTTCGAGCCCTAGTGTTTTTATAGGGTATGATCATTGAATATGCTCCGTTTGGTGTTGGATCGGATAGGTAGAGTTTACTAAAGGGATTGATTCAATTGTCTGGTTTTGATTCTGTAATAATACTTTTTTCTTTAAGGTTGAATTTTGTTGAAATAATTATAAAGATTAGGTTTATTCAGATACTTTCAATAGTAATTCTGGATTAGTTTTCGAATGTTGTTTAGGTAATTAGTAGATTCTTCGATCGGTTTGTTGTAATTGATTTATCGGATAGTATATTTCAGATGGGGGTTATTGCAATTGTAATATTTCTAATGGGAATTCAGAATTTCTTTTATTTCGAATTATTTGATTTTTTCGATTTCAATAAGAGAAGAAAGCGGATTGTATTGATTAGGGATAGAATCGTTATAAGTAGGGTATAATAAGTTCATATGGAATATAAAATAATTTTTCATCAAAATAAATAGTTAGAATTTATAAATGTATATGTTTATAATTCATAGAATCCGAAATAGGTTTAGATTCTTTCAATTTAGTTTCTTTTGGGGTTTTAGGGTCTTGATGTTTTTGGTATTCAATTAAACCAGATCATCAAAATTGTAATAATGGGTAGGAATATGATGGGTATTGGTATTTTTTGTATAGCAAGTTTGGTTAACAATCAATTCGGTTTTCAGATGTTTAATAATCAGGGATATTTTCTTGATAAACTTTTCGGTATTCTGGATGCTAGGGTAGTTAATGATAATAAATGGTTCAAATCTTATATATAGATGATAATTGTAATTTGCAAAGAACAAAATTAGATGGGAACTTTTAGATCAAACAAAATTGATTGAAAATTCAATAATCGATAATTATTCGGATCAATTGTTTTGTAAATATAAGATATATAATTGAAGATATTATTCGAGTATAGTATTTGCTTTTTCAGTTTGTTTATCGATTTCCGAATAGTAGGTTATCGATAGTTTCGATATTGTATTCAGGTGTTTATAGATATGTTTCTAAAAATCAGATATGAATTGAATATTACGATCGGATATAATTGTCGATAGTAGGTTATACAACTTTTAGATATACTTCAAGAACAAATGGACTACTTTTTTGGAATTACAAATACTATAACAAAATAGGAAATACTTTATCTTAGTTAATTGATTGATTATTATGAATATTGTATTGTAATCAAAACTTTTTGGAAAATGTGTTATGAAATCGATCGATATATCCCTTTACATTTGTTGAAGGATCGAGAGTAGATGAAGGATACTTTTTTGTTCTTTATGATTTGGTACTGTTTGATGGTAGTTATGATAATTATATACCCAACAATTGATATAGTTATAATATCCAGGTCAATAGTAATTTCGGGATAGAAGTTCGAAGGTATAAATACAATGTGGATGATCTGTGATAGAGAAATCGTGGATTAGACGAAGCAGTTCAGTTTTCAGGTTATCGTAATTAGGAATGAAAAGTTTTCTGCGATAATACAGTAGGGTATTATTCTCGGTGTATTCGGATAGAATAATATAGAGATATTTGGATACTTTTTTTATCAAGATCTTCAGAATAGATATAGGTATAGAGTTGGATATATATATTTCAGCAAATAGAGTTTTCAATTCCTTTAATGATTCGAATAGTAAATCGGGGATTACAATGGGTATTGAAGATTGATCAAATGGAACAATAAAAGCGAATAGTAGTTCAGGGATCGGTAGAGCTTTGGGGATAAGCAAAGTATCAAAAGTAAATAAGGAGCTAAGGATGGATAGGATAGATCTGGGAGTTGAACGAACTAAATCAGATTCTTTTAATGATCAATAGAATTGATTATAGGTAATGATTGCAAAACGAATTTTTTTCTTTGGGGAATTTATTAGATTAGATGAGATAAGTATAAATAAAACAAATATGGAAATAGAAATGAATATAGAGAATAAAACAAAATCAAGGTTTTCTAATTTCAAAATTGTTTAGTTTTGATATAAAAGATGTTTATCTTCTTTTTTAGATAGGTTTTCTAATCTTCTAATTAGAATATCAAATTTAGTTTTTTGTTTATTTGATCGATAAATAATTTTGAAATTGAATCGAAATAGAAATTCAGATTAATGGGTTTGATAGTAATTCAATAATTTAATAATTGTAAAATACTTCAAATTCTTGTAATTTGTAATTATTTGGATTGGAGATAATGTTTTCTTTAATTCTAAATATTATTCTTCGAAGTATCGAATAATGGTTAATAATTTTTTGTTATAAATCTTGTAATTATATTCGATAATCGAATGCTTTTTCGAGAAATATATAATAGGTTTCAGGATTTCTATATTGTTATATTGGGATAGTATTTCAGTAAATACGAAATCGGATATATTGGTCTTTACAATTATATTTTTTTCCCAATCGAAAGTGATTAGGATTAATATTTTAATAAATACTATCTTTAAAATGAAAAAAGCTTTTGTATAAATAGAATTTCAAACAAATAGAATATTTTTTTGGGTTAGATTAATTAGTGGATGTATAATAAACGAAAAACTACAAATAAATCGTTAATAGAAATTACTAAATCTAATAAATATTTGTATATTTGTTAGATAGATTGGAATCTTTTATTCAACAATCGTTTTGATTTTTGTGGGATTTATTCGGATACCTTTTTGGTTTACAATAAAGTTTAGGAATTTGGTTTCAAATTTCAAGAAATTATATTTCTTTAGATTTGTATATAGATTAATCTTCTTTAGGGTTTCTAGGATCTTTTGAATATGAGTGATATATTTAGAGTAGGTTTTATTGTAGATTAGAATATTATTTAGATAAGTAGTATAGAATATATCTAAATATTCTTATAGAATATTATTGATAAAATGCTGAAATGTAATAGGTGTATTAATCAATCTAAAGAGTATGATCAGGGTTTCAAATAGATCGAAATAGATATAGAAAACAATTAAATGTTTTTGTTTTTTTTTTATTTTTATATTATTGAATGTAGAAATAATATCGATTTTTGTAAAGAATTTTATTCTTTTCAGGTTGTTCAAAGATTCTTTGATAAATGGTAGCGGGTAGTAATCTTTCGTTAATAGATTATTCAAAATTCGGTAGTTGATATAGAATTATAATCTTCTATTAGATTTCTTGATAAATAGAATAAATGAAATCGAAACAAACAAATTCGGATAAATAAACTTTTTTTGAAGGTTCTTAAATAGTTAATCTTTTAGAGTAATAAATTTATTTCGGGATATAGAATAAAAAGTTTCAAATAATAATTTGGTTTTCTTTTTTAGATAGATATTATAATTGTATAATTAATGCGGGGGATAGTTTGTTGATATTTCGCAAAAAGAATATATCGATCCAGGATCGGAATTCTTTAGATAAATTAAATAGGATAGAATCTTTTCTTTGGGATAGAATATCATCAATTAGATCTATAATAATCTAGAATATCTTATAATTATAATAAATGTATATTGTATAAGTTCTTATTGATATAAATATAATATTCTTGTTTTGAAGGGTATCCGGACGGAAAGGTAGGTATACTGAACAGGCTTTCTTTGGGATGTCCTGTAATATTTTCATATAGAATAATTGCAATAAAGTATTATAGAATTTTCGATAGAATTTGTTATCAAATTAGAATATATTAAATGTAAATTCGATATAGAAATCGTACTTCTTTAACTATACTAATCCTAGGACAATCGAATAATAAGCTAATTCAATAATATAGATTTTTGATATTTTTTCATAATAATCATTGATTTGTAGATCGATTAGAATATAATAATCCATTCAATTTTCAAACAATATTTTTTCATCGAATTCAATGATTTCGAACGGGATAAATAATTTATATATTAAAAGTTTGGTAACTTCAATTCAACTTCGATTTACAAAAGTATATCCTTCGCATTCGTTATCCATTATAGTATAAATAAAACAAGATCGATTAGATATTGATAGGATAATAACAAACAATATCATTAGATTTGTTCGATTGTTTATTTCTTCAACAAAAAATAAACTTCGAATTGTAGTAACAAATAAGTATAATATATATAGGGCTTTCGTTTAACAATAACTTATATCAAACGAACTCTGTTTCCCGAATTCGGAAAGCCAAAAAGGGACAGATTGTATAATGATATAGTATATAGTTGAATCTGAGTAGAAAACAGAACAAGGAATAATAAAGCAAGACTAATAAAACTAGCTCTAGCTTATACAAAACGATTATCTAGAAACGAATAATTTTTCATATAATGATCAATAGATCTATAATGGAAGTATTTCTTTTGTTTGTATTTATTAGTATATCTTTGAGAATTGAAATCTATTGAATCTCCAGCAAATATAATCGTAATGGAAGTAATAAATCGGATAGTAGGATTTGGGGACAAAATAAAAGTATAATTAATAGGATTCAGATTTTGAATAATAGTATAGGGTAGCAGAACGATTGGGTTATAATCGAAGTTGATCGGTTCTATCAAATATAGATGACGATTTTTCAATGTCTGTATAAAAACAATGAATGTATTGGTATTATTTGTAGAGGGTTTGATAATAACAATTTGATTCTTTAATTTATTCGATAAAGCTTGTTCTAATAGAATAACCAGGATACTATTGTTGTCGACTATCCCGGCTTCCAATGCTAGTTTTTGGAACTTAGTATAGAAGATATAGAACGATTGATTTTTCTGTCTTAGATTGATTAAGAGTTTCCAGACCTCGACCCATTTGTTCTGGTTTTTATAAGCTTTTTCTAATATTTGTAATAAATCTTTATAATTAATAAGTTTAACAAATTGTTCTTTGATATTATATAATCGAATTTGTACAATAACAGATCCAATTAATCTTCTAGTTATATAAATTAAACAGAAATGTAGGGAAATAAAATAATCGAAATTGGTATACATTTTATTCTATATTTGATCAACAAATCAATCAAAATCGATTTTCGTTTTATCAAATGGTATAAGATCAGATATCTTCTTATTCAATTGAGGTTTCGATAAAATAGAAGCGGCAATTGGGATTATAACAGAAATCAGAGGCGAAGGGTTGGTCTGATCGGTAGAGGTTGAAATAGGCAAGATAACAGGGACAGAATAGAATTGAATCAAATGGATAATCAATTTATTGTTCTCCTTTTTTTATTGTATAAATACAGTTTTTTCGATTTGTAAATCGAAAATAAACTTTTGAATTGCAGATTATAAATCGATCACTTCTGTTTTTATTCTTATATTGAATTTGTAAAAAAAGATGAAATAACGATACCAGATTGTAATATCATTAATTATAATGATAGCGAATTCTTCAGAAAAAGTCGGGCTGGTTAGGCGGGTACAGACGGGACGATATCGTAGAAGTATCGGCACAGATAGAAGGGAACTACGTAATATCACAAAGATAACAAACAAAATAACAGAAATCACTTTTATTAATAAAACGTAGCTCGAAGAATTACATTTCTACAGAAGGAATGTTTCCTTTAAATACATTTGTATATACTAAGATTTCGAGCCCTAACGCTCTTACAGGGTACGATCATCGAGCGTGCCCCGCTCGGTGCTGGATCGGACAGGTGGAGCCTACTAAAGGGGCCAGTCCAGTGGCCCGGCCCTGACCCCGTGACAAATAAACAACTATAAAACGATATCAATCTTATAACGAATTACAAATTCTATTATTTCCTTTAGATCCTTGAAAAAAAAATAACAATGGATTTTGTTACAGATTTATTTCCTTTTAAAATAAATAAATATATATACAATATTGTACTTGTAATTATCAATAGATATACAAAACTCGTTCAATACATTCCAATTAATAAAACAATAACTTCATCAGAATTAGTAGAAATTCTATTTCGATATGTTTTTAAAGACTTCGATATATCGAAAAAGATAATATCTAACAGAGGACTACAATTTGCAAATAAATTTTGAAACAGTTTAATATTTTATTTAAGAATTCGCTGCAAATTATCTATTGTATTTTATCTACAAACCGATAATCAAATAGAATATCAAAATCAAAATCTAATTCATTATATTACTTGTTATACAAATTGAAAACAAGATAATTGAACTGCACTACTATCCCTAATAGAATTCATATATAATACAATATAACACAATACAATTGAAGAAACACCTTTCAAAGCAATATATAGATATCTATCTACTTTCAACTACATCAATAAAAACACCGATACCAAAGAGAAAACACCTATTACAAAAGAATATATTGAATTGTTAAATCAAAAAAAATCAAAATTAATAGAGATTTAGGAAAAGTCTACAAAAAAAAGATCAGAGAATAATAAAAAGAATCTATTCTAACGATTTCATATCGATAATAAAATTATATTCAATACTAAAAACATTAAACAATTATAATCCAAAAAGAAATTTTTTGATCGTTTTATAAGCCCCTTTACTATCATCAATATTATAAATAATAGATAAATATATAAACTAACGTTTTCATTATTATACAAAATATACAATATCTTCTATATTTCTTTACTAAAACTATAATATCAATATAATGATATTATTGATCTTTCGCCTCCTAAAGAAATTGATAGATATATAAAATATAAAATTGAAAAGATATTAGTATATAAGAAAAAAGAATAAAAAATACAATATTTAATATAATAGAAAAGTTATTAATCAATAAAAGATACTTGGAAAACTTCACGAAATTTAATATATATCAAAAGACAATTGAAAAACTATAAAAAGGAAAATATATCACCAATACAACGAAGACAAAAAACTAAAAAATAATACGATTAAAATACACCACAAAATCAAAAAAAAAAGATTAAAGAAAATTATATTCATTCTATTAGAATACCGATATTTAAAAATATTCATTTACTTTATCTATTATTTTGAAAACCTTTTTAATATATTAATTTTCCTTTACTATATAATATTCACACTTCCTCCACTTCCTTACCTTTATCTTCAACAAACCATCCTCCCCAATATTATCAGAATTTTCATTAATCTCTAACTCAACCAATTAATGAAATATACATCTAATACATTCCTCAACGACAGGATTACAATGTATAACCTATAATATCCGTATACCAAAAAGAGAATTATCTACAATTCGAAATCTTGATCCAACAAATTCGTTAACGACTAGTTATCGATCAATAAAGATTCATTATATTCATTATTTAAAAACAAAAGCCCTTTCATATAAATCATACTTACCTAAAATATTATTCACAATATCAAAGCTAAAAAAATTTAACAAATCCTCATCCCCAATTACTTCCTTGTCTATTATTAGTATACTTGATTTCGTCAAAAGAACAAATACTTCTTAACACTTCACCAATAATACCATACTTAATTCCGAAATAATACTCAATATACCAAAACTTTTTGAAAACAAAGAAGATATATTGATTACAACAAAAGTTTTAATTTTCTCCTTTTTAGACTTTTTAAAAACCAAAGATTTTCCGCCACCAATCGATTCAATGTTTTTATTATCATCATCAAAAAATTCAACAAATTCCGATATCTTTCTCTTTATAAAAACCAATTTACGAATTTCTCCAATCTTCTTTATTTTAAAAATAAAAAATAAAACTATCCACTCCTCCTTCACTACACAATCACTAATATTTCATATACCCTTTGTTTTACCTTTGACATTTTTACAACTTGCTTGTTTTGCCAAAACACGAAAGGATTTCAACGATTTGAATCGAACAAAGACAATATCAGAATTATCCTCTTTATTAAAAGTATCTTCCAATTTGATCTCACTTGCCAATTTATCCACAGAATTTTGCTCTAGCTAATAGAAAATTAATCAAAAGTATTTATAAACATTATAGATATACCAATAAAATATCGAAACAAATCTACACCAATTTCGAACAACTTCACCCTTTTCTCCATCTATACATTCAATACTAATACAATTTCTTTTGTATCCCGAAATTCTTGTTTTAAACTATACTTTTTTTTATTTACAAAAAAAAACTTCCACTCTTCAAATAAAATTAAACTAACAACCATTTAAATTTCTTCGAATTGCTGTTTCTTTTAAAGAATCTACTGAAACCATTTCCCATTCACAACATAATTGCAACATTCGATTTATAATAGAATAAAATACTTCTAATAATACATCACAAGTTTTCTTTTTTCGGATATATTCAGTATATAATAAATCGACTTCTTTAAAAAAGAAATATTCCTTATTGATTACCTCCCTATTTAGTAGAACTTCTCTGCTATCGTAATTGATTATATACTTAATACAGCAAAAACAAATTGATTATATAAATTATAAAGATAAACAAACAAATCGCATTGCTAATTCAGGAACTTAATAAGATATATTAAAGGTATTCAGGAATTTGATAATATTATCGCAATATCAACAAGAGAATTATAAGAAATTGAAATGAAGAATTGAAAGGTTTATAATATTCTAATAAAGCAAACTATATATTGTTATTGTTTATATTTTGTTTGTGTTTATTTGTTATACAAAAGATCAAACATTATATTCATATTGTTGCCCGATGGCATCTCGCATCTGGCAAATAATTTAAGAACAGCAAACGACTTCAAAACCAATAGGCTTCTCAGGAGCGAAGCCTTGAAGGGAAGGCTCTGTTACGATCACATAACAGTTTCGTCAAAACAAGAAACCTAAACGGAAGCGTTCTCATTTCGAATCATCAGTGTAGGAACGTCATCAGTGTAGGAACATCATCGATCAGTTTGGAATGTTTAATAAGCAAACTTCTTTGTATTGTTTATGAAAGGATAGGAATGATAGCGAATTATAAATATTCTAATATCTTTTTATTGATTGAACTTAAAAGTAATAGCTTATTCATGATTAGAAAGGGTAATGAAAAGTTTGGCTACGGTTTTACGACTAATTGATTCTTTGTCTATATGATCTTAACATGTGTCTAAGGTATATATAATTATATATAGGTAAAGGGAGATGAATTTGTAATAGTACTCTTTTCTTAAGAAATCTATTTGATCCCAAATAGGCGTTAAAAAATAAAGAAAAATAAAGAAAAAATATAGATCCCTTTCTTCAATTAGGTCTCTGAACAAAAACATATAGTATCTTTTAATAACGTTATATTCTTCAAAATGCGATAATCCAAATGCTATATCTTCAATTACAATAATATATAATATATCTTTAGGCGAAACGAATAGTTTTAGTGTAAGTAGATCTTTGTAAAGTAAACATGGTAATTGTACTGTATAATTTCGATTGCAAATTCTGTAGTTCTGGTTTCAATATAATAGTGTCGGAATACTTTAGGATCCAAGCTGGCAATCCTAGCTTCTCTAAATGAAGGCAATGATATTTGATAAGAATTTTTCATTATTCTTTAAATTATTAATCGGTTATCAAATTGGTATATAGTGTTTTCATTTGACTAAATAATGGTAACTATCTTTATTATAATTATTTAGAACTTTTTCAAATATCTATTTTTGAATAGGTTTATTTTTATTGTTGTCTCGTTCCAAAATTCTATCTCATATAGTTAGGGATTCTGATTCGTTAATCATTGCTTGAATTGGGAAATGAAAATTAGTATAAACTAAAAGTAAAAGAAAATAATAGAAAACAGGGAAGATTTTAATGTTCTCAAACAATTAAACAAGACAAATACAAAAATAAATCTTGAGAATCTTGTAAAGGTTGATCTATTTATTATCTAGCTTTTTTGTTTTATATAAGGTCTTTATATTCTTGGTATTGATATAGACTTTCTGGCCGATTGTATAGCGAAATGAATCAAAGCGATAACGATTAGTATAATCCTTATAAGTAGCAATTGTTTGCTATATAAAAGTGCAAAGTTGTTTCAAGATATGTTTTATACAATCTGTAGTCCGATTTCCTTTAAAGAATTTCCGTTTTTGTATTAGAGTTATATCCGGCGGGCAAGATTTACTAGGCTCAATATCTAGATGCAAATTAAAGCTATAATTAGCAAAGAAAAGCGAACAACCAATCGTTTCAGAAATTATATTGTTGGATGTAAATTTGGTTAAAGATAACCAATTCAATCAATCGTTTTAATAATAATTAACAAAAGTTTGTAAATACTATTTCAGAATCAAATTAATACACTTGATCTGATCATCTATTTGAAAATGAAAAGCTGAAGAATACTTTAAAGTAACTTTCAATCGTTCCAAGAGTTGTAACCAGAATCCTAATACGAACTATATTCCTCGATCGGAAATGATATTGTTCGGAAGCTTATAAAGTATATAAATACAATTGATAAAAGTATCGATTAGCTTTTTTATCGTTAATATACGTATACTAATGAAATATCTCATTTTGATTAGCTTATAGACTATTATTAAGATATATTTATAAATAGAATTATAGTAAATACAATCTAAAAACAATGTAATATAATTGATTGAGATATTAGACTATACATGAAAAAGAATAAGTAGCAATTTCAAAAATCCGGGAGACATCGATTTAAACGATTTAGTACAAATACAAAATTTGTAAGCCTTTATATAAGATACGATTTCCAAATGTATATTAAATTATTAGTATATACGAAAGACAAGATCGATCATTTTAATTCAATTAGGATGATTAGTAGAATTAGAAGAATGAATCCGATAAATAATTTGAAATTTAAACTTATCGTTTGATAGAATCCAAAATTTATTCTGGTAGTAAATTCTATTATTTTGGATTGAACAATCCTATATAGCAATCTGAAGAGTTTTATAATATTCTTTTGGCTATTTAATCATTAATGAATTATTAAAAGTAGAGATAAATTGATCTGCAATATCGGATTTAGTATATATTATATCGATTAGGATATCAATTGATTAATCATAAAGTAATATTATTATCTTCATTGATATTAAATTGATATATTCAATCAAATCCTTATAAAGATCGATATCAAAACAATCCTGGGGGAAAACAATGCGTTTTCGATTCTTTAGACATTTATTGTTTGGATCAAAGCGATATAATCGATCTTTGTGTTTTCTATTTAACACATTTGATCGAATAATTTTGTTTTCCAATCGATAGATTATACAGAAATTATATTGAAATAGAAATTCGGATCATCATATCTACTGTTGATTAAAAACCTTTGTGGTTATAAAATATTCGAGGTTTTTGTAATTAATAAGAATCTCGAATTCTTTTTGTAAATCCTGAAGTTTCGAATGTTATTCTTTTATTGTCTTAATAATAGCAAATAGTTTTTTGTTATAAATCTTATAATTGTATTCCATTATTGTATATTTAGATGAAAAATAAACGACCGAACGTAAGATATTATTATCATCATATTGCGAAAGGACTCCTCCTGAAATCTAATCGAAAACATCGGTTTCCAAAACAGTTTTTCGTTTGTAATCAAAGTATACCAAAACCAGCATTGTTATGAAAACCCTTTTTAAAACATCAAAAGCCTTTGTATAATCTGCAGTCCAATCCTATATAATGTTCTTCTACAAAAGATTGTTGAAAAAACGACAAATCTTTAAAAAATCTTTTATAAAACGCTAGTAGAAGTTGACGAAGTCAAGAAATCGTTGTAAATCTTTTATATACAAAGGTAACTTCCAAAATATAATAGTTGTAATCTTTTCTTGATTTATTTTAATGTTTTCGATTATAATAATAAAACCCAGATACTTTGTTTTTATAATTTCGAATTTGTATTTGTTAATATTAATCTATAATCCAGTATTTATTAGTTTTTGAATTATTTAATAGATATATTTCTTATACTTTATAGAATTATCGAAATAAATTAAAATATTATCGAGATATATAATATAATACTTATCCAATTTATCGAAAAGTGTATAATTAATATAATATTAGAACAATATAAATGTATTATAGAAATCGAAAGGTATAATTAAAGATTCAAAAAAATTAAAACGAATAATGAATATAGTTTTCTATTCATTTCTTTTAACGATTTATAATTTGTTGAATATTGTAATAATATCAAGTTTGGTATAAATTTTTGTATTGTAAAAAGCATTTAATGTTTTACAAACGATGGGTAATGGATAACGATTCTTTATAATAACATTATTGAATCTTCGATAATCTTAATAAATATAAACCCCCTTTTTAGACTTAACAATCAATAGCAAAGGAGAGGTATACCACAATCTCGATTTTCGAATAAATCTTTTGGAGAGATTATTATCGAACTATTTGTATATCATTATCAATTTCATTAATGATAAAGAACAGTTTTTGAAGTAAGATAGTTTTTTACCAAGTATCAACTTAATCTTATAATCTCAGATTCAACGAGATGGTAATTTATCTGTATAATATAAAAGAAAAACGGGAAGTTTATCTTATAATTATATAGGGAGTTTTTATTGTATTTGATTATTATTAAGGGAAAATTTGCCGGTTAAAAATTTGTCGATATCAACTTTAAAGATTTTCTGCAAATAAAACGATTTATAGCAATCGTATACAAAATCATGAAATTGCAGCGAAGTTTTAGAGAATATTTCTGTTATATTATTTTGCCTTTGTAAAATCGATCGAAAATCCTCTTTTATGAATATTGAGAACAATGTAGTCTATTGCAGATGATTTTGTTTAATAGTTTTTTGTACAGTATTCAATTCATTTTATATCAATCGGATAGTCTGAATGTTATCTTGTTGATAGAACAAGACAAAGTTAAAAGTTTGCAATTAATAAATGTTATCTATATTTGGGTTTGTATCCTTGTAGATAGGTATAGGAAATTCCTTAACAGAAAGCAAAGGTAAATAGTTTTTTGGATTGTAAATAAGACAATATCGATTTACAACCTTCAAGATCGATTTTGGATATAGATAATTGGGAATCATCTATATTTGATTATTTGATTCCTTGTAATATTTTATTCGATAATGATTTATATTAGGTATCAAACCTTACTGAAATTCGAGATCAATAAAAGAATCGTTAGATTGTAATATATAATCTTTATCTAATATCTTTTCAATAAAAGGTTTTTTATAAAAAGTTTCTTTAGAAGCAAAAAATGTTTGAATAGGTAGAGAATCAATATTATCTTTTAGATAATCTTTGATATAGGGAGAGTGATATTTATAATCTATATATTTAGCTTTTATATTAGGATCAATAAGGAATTTATTTAAAGGTTTGATAGTATCGATAATCTATTGTAGGGTAACTTTTGTTAGATTTTTTTGTTCCTTAGTCGGAGATGGAATCGTTGGTATGATAATTAGCTTTGAATTATAATGTGTTGAACAATTAGAAATATAATAATTTAAAAAGAATATTAAATTTATCTTTATCCAATTGATAATAAGATTGTAATATTGTAATTATAGTAAACTAAAGATTAATAATGTTTTTGATAAAAGTTAAATGATATAAAAAGACTAATATTCATAATAATCTTTTATATATCATAGAGGCAACAGGCAGAATAACAGGAATCACTTTTATTAATAAAATGTAGCTCGAAGTATTATATTTCTATAGAAGGAACGATTCCTTAAATACATTTATATGTAGTGTTAGCCCTGATCAGGGCTAGTTTATACTTATCCAAAATCTGATTTCTGTGGATCGGAATCCAAATAGTCTTTGTATATTATATATAGGGATTCTGTAATAGTATTCTTTTTCTTAGAATCGAGTTCCATTAAGATGATTAAAGGGATCAGATTTATTCGGATAACGATAATAGTAATTACAGATCAATTCTTGAGTATTCTTCAAATACTCTGTAGATTCTTCGGTAAATGTATTATAGTTTATCTATTGAATAATATATTTTAAATAAGGGTTATTATAGTTTCGATATTCCTATTAGGAATTCAGGATTTCTTTTATATCGAATTATTTAATACTTTCAACTTTGATAGAAGAGAGGAACGAATTGTATTGATCGAAGATAGAATTATTATTGATGAAATATAACAAATTAATATAAAAAACCAAATGATTCTTTATAAAAGTAAAAAGTTTCAGTTTATAAATATACAAATCTATAATCTTCAGGATTTGGAAGGGATTTAAATTCTTCCAATCTAATTTCTTCTAAAAATGAAGAATTCGGATATTCTTAGTATTAAACCAGATCAAATTTTTAGATTGGTATTGATGGGTAAACAAATAATAGGAATTGGTATTCTTCGAATAATGGGTTTGATTAATAATCAATTCGGTTTTTAAATGATCAATGATCGATTTCATCTTTTTGACGAATTCCTCAATGTCTAGGACTCCAGAACAATCGAAGAATATAACAGATTCGAAATCTATTCGAAGATGGAAATCGTAATTGATAAAGAACAATAATAAATAGAAGTTTTCGAATTAGATAAAATTAATCGAGAATTCGGTAATTAATAATCATTCGGATTAATCGTTCTGCAAATAGGATATATATAAACGAAAGTATTGTTCGAGTATTATATTTGTTTTTTTTGTTTATTTATCGATTTTAGGATAATAAATTATCGATAGTTTTGAAATAGTATTTAATTGTTTATAGATATATTTCCAGAAATCAAAGATAAATTAAATTCTATAATCGAATATAATGATTTATAGTAGGCTATAGAGTTTCTATATATACTTTAGGAATAGATGGAAGACTTTTTCGGAATTATAGGTTTTTTGGTAAAACAGAAAATGCTTTATTTTGGTTAATCGATCGATTATAATAAATATCGTATTGTATCTAGAGTTTTTCGGAAGATAAATAATGAAATCGATTGAAATATCTTTTCAGGTTTGTTGTAGGATCGGGAAAAAATGTAAGATTCCTTTTTGTTTTTTATAGTTCGGAGTGATTCGATAATAATTATGATAATTGTATATTTAATAGAAGATGTAATTGTAATATCTAGATTAATAGTAATTTCGGGAAAGCAATTCGAAAGTATAAATATAATATAGATATTTGATAATAGAGGAATTATAGATTATTCGGAGGAATTTTATTTTTAAAGGATTATAGTTAGGGATATAAAGTTTTTTATGATAATATAATAAATCATTATTTATAGTATATTTAGATAATGTGATATATAGGTGTTTAGTAATATTCTTTTCTAAAGCTTTTAGGATCGATAGTGAAAGTGGGTTGGATAAATAAATTTCAGTGAATAAAGATTTTAGTTTTTCAAAGGGTTCCAATTATATAGATTTAGATTATTGATTAAGGATTGGATTATTGGGTATTGTAAGTGGTTTAAGTTCATAGGTAGGTAATCCGGATTCGTAGATAGATGGTTTGGGATTGCGGATAAGCAATAAAATATCGGTATAGGTTTAA
Organism: Sclerotinia nivalis; assembly: GCA_029531795.1. Classification (NCBI taxonomy): domain Eukaryota; kingdom Fungi; phylum Ascomycota; class Leotiomycetes; order Helotiales; family Sclerotiniaceae; genus Sclerotinia; species Sclerotinia nivalis. Next base: position 2,106,096 of record JAPEIS010000013.1, read on the forward strand.
TTATGGATTGTAATTGCGAAACGGATTTTCTTCTTTGAGTTAATAATAAAAAATAGATTTGTATTTAGATTTTCGGTTTTCAGAACAATTTGATTTTGATAGAGAAAGTGTTTATCTCTTTTTTTAAGCAAATCCTTTGATTTCCTAATCAAAGCATCGGGTTTCATTCTTTGCTTTTTAAGACGATATATAATTTTGAAATTGAAACGGAATAGAAATTCAAATTAATAGATTTGATATTGATTCAATAGCTTTGTGATTATAAAGTACTCCAGATTTTTATAATTTGTGATAACTTTGATTAAAGAAAAGACGTTTTCTAATTCGGATTATTATTTTTCGAAATAGCAAATAATTGTTAATAATTCTTTATTATAAATTTTATAATTATATTCTATAATCGAATACTTTTTAAAGAAATATACAATAAATTTCAAAATCCTATTGTTATTATATTGGGAAAAGATTTCAATAAATATATAATCCGATATATTCATTTTTAAGATTATATTCTTCTTTCAATCGAAAAAGGCTAATATAGATACTATTGTAAATATAGTTTTCAAGTTCGAAAACGATTTCTTATAAACAAGATTCTATTGGAAGATTATATTTTTCTTGATTAGATTTATTATCGGGTGAATGATCGAAAAGAAGTTGTAAATAAAACGCTAATAGAAATTATTAAACTTTATAAATATTTGTATATTTGTTAAATTCTTTAGTGTTTTCTAATCAATTATTGTCTTAATTTTGATTGGGTTTATTCGGATTTTCTTTTAGTCTATAATTAGGCCTAGGAATTTCGTTTTAGGTTTCAGGAATTCGTATTTCGATAGATTGGTATACAATCTAGTTTTTTGTAAAACATCTAGTACCTTTTGTATATACTTTATATATTCGGAATAGATTTTGTTATAAATCAGAATATTATCTAGATAAATAATACAAAATATATCCAGGTATTCTTTTAGAATATTGTTAATAAATCGTTGGAATATTGTTAAGGCTTTAGTTAATCCGAATAGTATAATTAAAGTTTCGAACAAATCGAATCGAGTATGAAATACAATCAAGTATTCTTATTCTTCCTTGATTCGGATATTATTGAAGATCGAGATGATATCTATTTTCGTAAAATACTTTATCCCTTTCAGATTATTCAAAAACTCTTTGATTAAAAACAACAAATATCGGTCTTTTATAAACAAATTATTCAATACACAATAATCTATATAGAATCGAAAATCACTATTGGGTTTCTTAACAAATAAAACAAATGAAACGAAAATAAAGGAATTCAATCAGATGAATCCTTTTGCTAAATTTTCCCTTAACCATTCTTACAAAGCTTTCAATTTGTTCCAAGATATTGAATACAGAGCTCCAAACGGTAATTTAACTTTATTTTGCAATCGGATATTATAATTGTATAAACAATATAAAAATAATTTGTTAATATTATATAAAGAAAATACATCGATCCACAAACAGAATTCAACAAACAGATCTTTGGGAATAAGATTTTCTTTTTCTTTCAAGATTCGGTTTATCAAATCGATACTAATTTGAAACATTTTATAGCTTCGACAAATATATATCGAATAAATTCGGATTGAAATGTTTACTATATCTTTTTTTTTTAATATTTCAAAACGGAACAATAAATAAACAAAACAAACTTTGATAGAGATATCGAATAAAATTTGGATATTCAATAATTGTATAGATGTATTACAGGACTTTCGGCAAAACTCGTTATCGAAGCGAAAAATATTGGATACAAATCTGATATAAAAATCATACTTTTTTAATCAGGTTAGCTTTAGGATAATCGAATAATAAATTAATTCAATAATATAGATTTTCGATTTTTTTTTTATAGTGATTGTTGATTTGCAGATCGATTAAAATATAATAATCCATTCGATTTTCAGATAATATTTTTCTGTCGAATTTAATGATTTCAAATAGAACAGATAATTTGTATATTGGGAGTTTAATAGTTTCAATTCAATTTCAATTCACGAAAGTATATCCCTTGTATTTATTATTTACTATAATGTAAATAGAATAGGATCGATCAGGTATTAACAGAATAGTAATATATAATATTATTAGGTTTACTCAATTGTTTGTTTTTTTAGCAAAAGATAAGCTTCGAATTGTAACAACGAATAGATATAATGTATACAGGGTTTTCGTTTGATAACGATTTATACTAAACGGGCTTCGTTTCCCGAATTCGAAAAACCGGAAAAGGATAGATTATATAATGATATAATATATAATTGAATTTAAACAAAGAACAGAACAAAGAATGGCAAGGTAAGATTGGTAAGATTAGTTTTAGTTTATACAGAATGATTATCTAAAAACGAATAATCTTTTATATAGTAATCAATAGATTTATAACGGAAGTATTTTTCTTATTTACATTTATTAGTATGTTTTTGAGAATTGAGATCTATTAGATCTTCAGTAGATATAATTGTAACAAAAGTAGCAGATTGGATAATAGTATTCGAAGATGGAGCAAGGATATAATTAATAGAATTCGGATTTTGAATCGTAATACAGAACAATAGAACGATTGGATTGCGACTAGAATCGATCGATTCTATCAAATATAAACAACGATTCTTCAATGTTTATACAAAAGCAACAAATACATCGATACTATTTGTAAATAACTCAACAATAACAATCTAGTTCTTCAATTCATTCGATAAAACTTATTCTAATAGAATAATCAGAATATTATTATCGTCGACTATCCCGATTTCCAATATTAACCTTTAAAACTCAATATAGAAAATATAGAACAACTAATTCCTCTATTTCAAATTGATCAAGAGTTTTCAGGCCTCGGTCTATTTATTCTGGTTTTTATAAATTCTTTCCAATATTTATAATAGATCTTTATAATCAACAAGTTTAACAAATTACTTTTTGATATTATATAATCGAATTTGTACAACAACAAATCCAATTAATCTTCCAATTATATAAATCAAACAGAAATATAAAGAAATAAAGCAATTGGAATTGATATACATTTTATTCTATATTTGATCGACAAATCGATCAAGATCGATTTTCGTTCCATCAAATGATACAGGATCAGATATCTTCTCATTTAATTGAAGCTTCAACAAAACAGAAGCAGCAATCGGAGTTGTAACAAACATTAAAGACAAGAAATCGATTAGATCGATGAAGATTAAAACAAACAAAACAACAAAAACAGAATGAAATTGAATTAAATGAACAATCAATCTATCGTTCTCCTCCTTTTATTGTATAAATACAATTTTCTCGATTTACAAATCGAAAATAAACTTTTGAATTATAGATTGTAGATCGATTATCTCTATCTTTATTCTTATACTATAATCGTAAAAAGAGATAAGATAATAATACCAGATCACAATATCGCTGATTACAATAATAGCGAATTCTTCGAGGAAACCGAACTGGCTAAGCAAATACAAACAGGATGATATTGTAGAAATATCGGTACAAATAGATAGGAACTATATAGTATTATAAAAGCAATAAGTAGAATAACAGAAATCATTTTTATTAATAAAACATAGCTCGAAGAATTATATTTCTACAAAAAGAACAATTCCTTAAATATATTTATGTATAGTATTAGCCCCGATCGGAGCTAACCTACACTTATCCGAGGTCCGACTCCTGTGGATCGGAACCCGAGCGGTCTCCGTATACCATATACGGGGACCCCGTGACAAGGTTATACAGCGAACAGGATACTGACTCAGCAACTTCCAACATCCCCCCATTGCTGAAGTCCTCAAAAATGAAGCTATTCCTACTTTCCATATGCTTAAAAATCATAAATCCTGTCTAGACCTTATTAAAAACTGTAATATCTAGTCTCCTATGAAATTTAATATTTACAGAAAAGAGTACCTCTGATATATCAATCCCTTAAAATCCTTTGAAGAATAATGATTAGCTAAATATTCAATCTCTTTATTCTTTGAAAAAATAGAAAACAATCTCTTTATTCTCGTAATAGAAAACAGTATGAAGAATGGTAATCAACTAGATATTCAATTTCTTTACTCTCGTAGTAGAAAACAACCATATCCTTTCAAATTGTACTATATTGATATTCGTCCTTCTGGGAATCTTCGATACCATCTGCAAAGCTAGCTTTAGGGCTAGGGCTCTTATTTCTTCACTTTTTCTTTGAAATCTCTTCCTCGGAACTCGATTCGGATGAAGAGGTATCTGATTCGTCCTTCGGTTTCTTCGTAGATTTCGATTTCTTTGTGGATTTCGACTTCAATTTCGACTATATATTAAGCAAATCAGCAATATCAACAAACTCCATTAGTTTCTCTCGTTGAATAGGTGATACTGCCCCATTTAGGATAGTAAGTGCCTTTCCCCTCCTATCAATAAACTCAGATCTTTTACGTTTCTCAGCGACAATGGCATTATTCGCAAGTACTGATTCGATATCTAAACCAACAACTATTCTCCAAGCATCGGCAACAACAAGAGCTAGTTTACAAGCGAAGTGAAAATCAGAATAATTATTTCCATCGAAAATAGATATAGAACTTCATTTTGATTTGTAATTCTTTTTGATCGATGATGATTGTTCTATAATAACGATGGATGGTGTAGTTGTATCAATAGAAGTGCGATGCGGGCTTTATAACCTGTTGGAATACGAAATATAGAGTTGCAAGTGTGTGTAGTTGTTATTGTAGTGTAGGTCTTATGGAAAGCTTATATATGAGGTTATACGGCGAACAGGATGCTGACTCAGCAACTTCCAACAAAAACTATTAAATAGTAAATGAAAAACTTATCAAAAGGATTTACTTTTGTATCATTTAATTTAAATAGTATAAGAATAATTGTTTTTATAGATGTATTTTTTGCTAATAATACAGATATATCATCTCAGATTGGATATATAATTTGTTTAATGGATAAGGATAATAATACCAATATTGTTCATTAATTCTTTGTTAAATACAAAAGAATAACAAAAAACATTCTAGCATTTGAACTATATTGATTAGTTCTAGACTTTGATATAGAGGCTACAATCAAAAGTACTATTAATACTATTATTCAACTAAAAAAACAAATCCCTTTTTTTGTATATACCAATTCTAATTCATTATTTGAACTATTTACCAAGTTAGGTTTTACTATAAAGAAAAGACTTATAATCGATATTCTTTCGTTATAACAATTTTACAAACGAAAAGAAATTATTGAAATCAAATAGATCGATGAAGGATCGAACCCTATTGATGTTATGATTAAAAATAAATCCTGTTAAATATTAAAGGAATTAATCGATACAAATAAGATTATTATCAAAGAGACGAAATGGGTAGAAAAAGAGAATTGAAAAACTGAAGGAATTCGAATCATATAACTTTTTAGAAAAGTTACCAGTATCGGGATCACAACTATATAATTATAAACTGTAGTTAAATTATATAATCGTATTAGATCATATAATCATAAAAGACTGTACGAACTCCTTCAATATATATTTAAGGAGTTTGTTCTTTCAATATAGATAATAATAATTAAGAATCAAGTTTTATCAAATAGATTAAAGTACTTTACACTTTGAACCTTACCATTTCGATACCAACAATAGCTTTCTAAATATAGATAAAATCCTTAAAATATTGAATTGTAGTTTTTTGTTATATAAAATTAGGATTTAATTGAACAGAAAGAACAATAAAGGGTTTGATAATTCGAAAAGAATATAATCCATTGATATATATATCGAAATGTTTGTTTATAATAAAAAAGATATCGATACAAAATACGATCAGAGGTTTACAAAATCGAACAAAGAAAGCTCGAATTGTTTCAGTGTTAAGGTATTCATTCTATAATAAAGCAATGAGATTAAAGATCTATTGATCTTCATTTGCTTTATTAGTAGTAGCTTTGATTATATTAATCAAAGATTGGAAAAGAGAAGGAATCAGGAGAACGAAAGATATAATAACGGAAACGCATCTGTATAACGCCTACCGAGGCTGAAAAGTTTCGTTTTTAAATCCTATAGATGATGTGACGATGGTCTTAATTCAAGGCATGATAGAATGAATCAATTAATCTATACTAGAGAATAACAAACTACCGTACCAAATACAATAGAGTTGAGCCTTTTATAATCCTCTCGGAGGGGATCAAAGCCCTAAGCGAATACAGGGTGAAATAAATGAAATAAATGAAATAAATGAAATAATAATCTGAGGCATTTTGATCCCTTCGGAGGGGACCAAAAGCCGAAAGAATGGTCTAAAGCATTTATGGTATGATAGAATAACAGGATCGTTATATCATCCCCTTTTCAAAGAAAACAGGCTTGCTTTCAAGCTTTCCTTCTAACCTTTCGAATTGGCGAAATAGGTTCTTCTTTTATTATTATAGCTTTTCTTTTCTTTTGTAATGTGTTGGGGATGGAATTGTTGTTGTCGTTTTCGATTTCGATAAGCTCTACGAAGGCCTTTTTTATCGGAGTTGAAGGGGTTTTCGCGGATTGCCTGGTTTCATGTGTATAACCCGGTATATCGAATACTATATCCAATGTAGCGGTATTGCGATGACGAAGAGGTTCGTTGTTGAATCGATCTGATGTAGTACAAATTTCCCCCTTTTTGTATTTTCCGAAAAGACTATAAGGCAGTATGGTAAGTCCTTTATTTTTCATAAAAGAAAGGGTACAGAAGGGGTGGGGAATATCATTTTTGGAATTGACGAATGCCTGTGTATGCTTCATGTCAATCGTAACGGATTCCGGAATTCGATTTCCACCACTCCCACCTTTATAATCGTATTGCTAAAAATGCTCGATAACAGTAGTATTCAAAGCTCGGTATGTATTAATACTGCTAATCGTTGTGATTACGATGTGGACGAGTTTGAATGTGAGAGTAATATTCGTTTGCTATTTTGGATGAGCCTCAATAAACAATTTTAAAGTTAATGTTCTGTTTTGAGTGTAAATGGTTAGCCTTTTCTGTGAGAGTTTGATATCGAGCTTTGTGTGTTTGCCTTTACTAGTTATTTCAACGAATTTCGTATACTTTTCGTTTATATCTTTTTTCATTATATTCAATTGTTTATAAAATTGTTTTATTCTTTCGAATACGTTGAAGCGATAGACAAAATCTTCAAGATCGGTGCCAGTTTGTACAACTTGTGTTTTGACTATATCGATCATTTGTGTTGTATCGGTGACAGGCATATCTAGGTGATTTTCGATAAAGTCGATGACGTTGAAGAAATATATTTCTTCGCTGTTCGGAGATGTGATTATTTGGGAGTTCTTTTCTTGTTCAGGAAAACGGTGGCCAGTATTTTTTATTACAAAAGGAAATATAGCAAGTTTCAAAAGGGGAGAGGCGGAAGGAGAGAAACGATTGTTGGCGGGATTATTTGAGGATGAAACCGTAACAGCTCTTCGAGGCGAATTGAATAGATTTTTTAGAAAATTCATAATGAAAAAGATATTTTTCAATGAATTGAATCGGTTTTATAGAAATATAGTTATTGTATATTGAATAGAATAATAGTAAGGAAAGAGAAAAAACAAAATAAAAATCAAAGCAAATAAACAAACAATAGAAAAAGCAAAAACAATAACAAATGATTTTTTGAAGTGAATTATAATTTAGGTGCAATCTTCTTTTCGAAGGAAGGGAGAGTAGACAAATAATTATGTTTTGTAGTTTTATTTATAGATTTATTATCTATGAATTCGTCGTAATCGTTGTTATTATTCTTTTAGGTTCTTATCCATTCAGGAAGGTGATTAGGAGGTCCTATAGCTTCAGGATATTGAGTATAGAACTCCCGTATCTTATACGGAGTGTATATAACATTGGAAAAGTAATATTATACAAGATCATCATTGTATTTTATCCATTTTACCTTGTATCGGACCTATCCGCGGAGGAGTTTCGATACTAGAATCTACTACATTTCGAATTCCGTATTTGCTGTTATTATAATAGGTGAAGAAAATTCGATATGTTGTTCGGGAATTAGATTTCCTGTAGCTTTTCGTAGTTTATCGGGGGAAAAGATTTTATGGATTTGTATACTTTCAGGAAAATCCAATCGATACGAATAATCGACTTTTTCGAATATACGGTATAATCCGGCCATCTGCAGATCGAGCTTGCAACTAGGCCTTTCCGTAATAAAGTTTCTAGTAGTTATATATACTTCGTTTCCTATTTGGAAGTTGATAGGTCGTTAATGGCGATCGATATCCTTTACCTTCTTTTGTTGGACCTTAGAAAGGATATCCTTAACCATCTTCTAAACCTCATATATACATTTGAAGAAAACCTACACATCAACGTAGTTCAACTTTTCTGTAGCTGTATAAGGGATATTGAAAGAGGGTTTGTCCCAATCGAAGGAAGTAGTTGGAGAATATTCGTTTTGAAGTTCGAAAGGGGATATTCCCAAGCTTTTGTGGGGTATAGTAAATTATATGTAATCCATTATACACAAAAGTTTCGATCAATTGTTTTGATAGTAATTGATATAGGGTCGGAATTGTTGATCCAGATATTGATTTATGATTTCGGTTTATTCATCTATTTGAGGATGGTAGGTTGTAAATAGTTTTAATTTGATATCTAGGATTCGTATAAATTCGTTTTAGAAGCTGGAAATGAATTGCGGATCTTTATTGGATGTAATAGTAGTTGAAGCGCCTTTCCAATGGTAGATATGATTCAAATATAGTAAAGCTATTTCTTAGACGATTGTAGTGTGATAGTAAGGGATACATATTGATTACTTCGATAACCTATCAACAATTACAAAAATGTTATCGTATCCGTATTTATTTTTCGAAAATGATTTGAAATCCATTAACACATCTGTCCATAGTTGGATAGGAATAAATAAAGGATGCAAAAAACCAGACATTCGATTTTTTGGGACATAATAATTGTGGCAAATAGTATAATTATCAATATACTAATCGATATAATCGGCTATTCCTTTCCAAAAATACCGCTTTTTTATAATTAGTTTCGTTTTAATCTTACCAGGATAAACTGAAAAGATCTGGGTATAAACTTCCTCTATAAGATTAATACAGAGGCCATCTATATCGAACATAACTAATCGGTTTTTGTGGAGTAATAAGCTATTATGTATAGAATATCCTTTTTTCAGTTTAACAACCAAATCGCATTCTGATTGTACAGAAGAATGTATACAGTTGATTTGTAGGATACGGTTTACGAGATCAAGTTCTTTTGTTTCAATAGCTAAAATCGCAACTACCTCCCCCCCCTCTATATTGAGTTCGTCCAATATCCTTTTGTTAAGAATTTCTGATGGGAATAGGGTTTGAGTACGATATCCAGAGTATACTATTTCCTGCGCTTCCACTTCTTGATTATAACGGCTAAGGGTATCTGCTACAACATTATTAACTCCCGATCGATATGATATTTCGAACTAGAAGTTTGCTAAAGTTTCAAACTATTTTGCTTATCGTTGATTCAAGGTTTTCTTGGTCATAAAATATTCCAAAGTTTTATAATCGGTGATGATTTTAATATAATAAAAAGAACCTGTAAATTCTGCTTTTCAGGTTTTGAAGGCCTTGATAACAATAAGTATTTCCTTATCGAATATGGTATAATTCATTTCAACCGGAAATATAATTTTGGTAAAGAAAACGATAGGATGTTATTGATTATTATTGTATAGTTGAGAAAGCATTCCTCCGATAATACCATCTGAAGTATCTATCTCAATTATGGTTTGAAGATATAATTGGTAATGTTTCAATATAGGGGTCTGGAGTATAGCCTGTTTAAGGCAATCGAAAGTAGCGGTGCAAGCGTTGTCCTATATGAAAGGAGTTTCCTTTTTGGTTAGATTGGTTAAGGGGTGAGCAATTCGTTTGAAATCTTGTATAAAATGTTGGTAAAAGTTACAAAACCCTAGAAAGGATTATACTCCTTTAACATTTGTAGGGGCTTTCTATTCTTTTATGATTTCGATTTTCTATAGATCGATTTCTATTCCTTTTGTGAAGATAATAAAATTAAGATATTTAATCTTTTTAATATTGAATTCATATTTGTTGATATCGGTCTGTAGATCAGTTTTTCGGAGACAATCAAGGATCTGTAATATATACAATTCATACTCTGATTTGTTTTCAAAGTAAATCAAAATATTGTTTAGGTAAGTTGTATATATTATATCCAAAAGATCGAAAAGAATATTGTTCATATAACGCTGATAAGTAGCAGAACTATCGATTAATCCAAAAAATAAGATTTTATATTTATAAATTCTATATCGAGTTCGGAATATGGTCAAATCTTCGGAATTAGGGTACATACGAATTCGATGGAATATTTGCCGGATATCCAGCTTCGTAAAGATTTTCGATTTCGATATGTGTATTAGCATTTCGTTGATTAAGGGCAGAGGGTATTCATCTCTTTTGGTAAATATATTAAAACATTGGAAATTGATATAGAAACGTAAACCACCATTTAGCTTGGAAACGAAAAGTACAAATACAGCGAAGGGAGATAAATTAATCTCGATAAAACCCTTTTTCAGATTATCTACCAGATATTCTTTTACGATTAGTAATTCCTTCGAAGATATATTGTATATCGGGTTAGTCCTGAATTGTATATCGGGGGGAATTTCGATTTTATGATTATATGTGGTATATTGTAGTAATTTATCTGATTCCTTTTTGGAAAAGATTTCAAGGTATTTATAGTAAGCCTGGGGGACTCTTTGGATCAATTTCTGAAGTTCTTTGTCGTTCGAATTCCGTATTCGATTTTCTAGTATTGTATTGATTTTATGAATGCTAGTGGAAAAGATGATGTTATTGTAATGATGATTATATATTTTGAAAGCTTCAGTGGAGATTGTAGTGATATCGATAGCGATTTGTGAGAGATAGATTGATTGATAGTGTTCGGAAAACAGCTCATTTAAGAGTGCAAAGCGATTAATTGGTTTGATCTTTGTGGAGGGAAGCAAATTCTCGGTTTTGGTCTTTGCGGAGGGAAGCAAATTTCGTTCGACAAGTAAGCTTTTTTGGAATTCCTTTTCCATTTATCGAAGGTTAATGTATAAATCCTATTTATGTTTAATAATGAATCTAGTTAAAGGAAGAGAGGGTTTTAGATAATCGATTTCGAAAAAGATATCACATCGTCGTATATCTTTTTCAAATTCGGGGTTGGATAATGATTTAGGGGCTGAAAAAGATTTTCTGGAGATAATTATGTCCTTTGAAAAGTATGGGATTGGTGGTAAATCCTTTGATTATACTAATTGGTAATTGAAGGATTTAGATATTATATTATAGATTTTGAATTATAGATCTTTGATGATGATATTCCTTTTTATATCAATTAATAAGAAAGAGACTTGAAGAAAGATTCTACTATCTAATCGGAACGTCAAATGGATAGAATGGATGATAGTAGTATTTTGCTAGTTATTATATTTTTGAATAAGGATAGAATTGTTTAAAGAAGTAATAAAAACATTAATATATCGAGAAAATTGATATACAAAATAAATATTAATAAACAAATAAACAAATACACCAATATCCGCCAATACGGAAGATCAAACTTGGAAACTATAAATTAAAAGATGATAAGGGAGTAGAAAACTGTTGCCATTTATAAAGCTCCAAAGATTAATATGTTTGAGGTTATATTGATAATTTTGAGAAAAAACTTTCTTAAGGACTAATCCTTTCCCGACTTATATGAATCGGAATCAGGAAGTTCCGAAAAAGTTTCCTCGTTTTCAGAGGTTGTATCAATCTTATGGATGCCAAGAGGACAAATGTGATCCTTAGTCCAATTAGGGGCTTTGCATTTGAAGTAAGCAAAGGATGGGGCAGGAGGGTGAGACTTGAAATTCGGTATAAAGCTAGAAACGGCCGATTTTTCCCTTCCTATATATTCTAGTTTGGCATTGTTATGCAAAAGGGTGGAATTCCTAACACGATTGTCAAGCAAGGGAACTTTTCGATCAAGATTCCTGGCTATTGTAATATATTTCTGATTCACAATATATATCCTTGTATTTATATTCGTTAAATGATTTATGTAATCCTGGAAATCAGGGTAAAGATTTATAATGGCTATTATTGTAGTTCTCAGTAAGGAGGAAAGCTTCGAAATGAATTCTCTTCGAAAGGAATCTTTTGGTTGATCAATTTCTACCGCGAATTCCAAGAATTATGTATAGAATTGATGGAAAGTTATAGTTTCTATTTGTAGAAATCGGAATTCGTTTATAACTAGTTTCTATCGATTAGATGTAAGGTAAATAAAACTAAGGTAATCCAAAATGCTTTGGTATGTAGCAAACTCCTTTCGAATCATTTTCGGTTTTAAATATTGTTATATATCATTAATAGTCTATCGGAAAATAATATAAACTTTTATATTCTTGTTCAGATAATAATCTGTATTATCCAAAAGTTTTCCTTTTACAAAAAATCTTTATGATTCGAAGAAAGAGTTGATTTCATTATTAAAAGGTTTAGGATCTTTTATTTTTGTATTGAGTTTTCTATAGGGAGATATTGTAGATACTGATCTTTTTTCTATTGTAGAATCTTCTTTGTTAGGTATAACAATATTGGGATTTTCAATCTATCGAGAATGCTATTATTGTATTTGAGAATGAGAGAGAGATCTATTATCGTTTATATTAAAGGATCTTTTTTGTAAAAAGCTAATTAAAGTGAAATGAATTTGATCTAATTGTTCTAATATAATCTGATTTTGAGCTTGGATTTCGTGGTTTTCTTTTTGTAGGTTTTGAAGATTTGTCGTTCCGGTTATAGAAGGAACTGGTTCTCTTCGAATTGGTGAATATAAAAATGGGTTTATAATTGTCGTTTTATTGATTTCTGTATCAAATCCAGGATCTTTCTTTTGTCTAGTTTGTTCGATTTGAGCTTGTAATTCTGTTATAATGGATTCAATAGTAGTGAACAAAGGTGTATAGGGTTTTCTCGAACGGATAGATATAATAATAATACCGATGAAAATTCGGAAAGGTCAATCGAATATATATAAAAAGTTTCGTTAGTTCAATAATTTCGATGGATATAATTAGTTAGATATTCTGGTCTTCTTAAAGAATATTATAATCTTCTCAGGGGATATTCTATCCTTCTCAAAAGTACTAATAAATTTGTTATAATATAATGATAATCTTAATTCAAAGTATGATAGAATGAATCAATTAATCTATATTAGAGAATAACAAACTATTATATCAAATATAATAGAATTAAGCCTTTTATGATCCCCTTGAAAAAGACTAAAGCCTTAAGCGAATATAGGGTGAAATAAATGAAATAATAATCTGAAGCATTTTGGTCCCTTCGGAGGGGACCAAAAGCCGAAAGAATGGCCTAAGGCATTTATGGCATGATAGAATAACAGGATCGTTACAGATGATAAGAACAATCGATTGATCAATGAAACGCGATAATAAACGCGTTTTTCAAAAAATTCAATTCTCCGATAATGTTGTGTGTTACTATAGTATATAATAGACAAACCAGGGAAATGACTTTTTGGATTATATATAAGTGTATTAGATACTCAATATCGTTGTTTCTATTTGAAATATATTGTGAATTGTTCTAGAGATCAATGAAGTATCTTGAAGTCTTTTATCGTAACTGTAAGGGGAGGGAATCCAGACTTGTATACTTTTCTTCATATACAGAGAATGAAGACACCGTCATCATCTTTCTATCGTCCTCACATAAATCACACTGGTTTAAGCGAAGAGGAAAGGAGAGGAATATTTGATCACGTGATTTCCCAAAGCGCTACCACTCTTGTACACAGTAGACGATCCCTCCTCATGTTAAATTGTAATACGGCATGAACGAAAACTTTTACACTACTAAGCTACTTCAAACTAACGTGGTTACTTCCAGGCATAATCCGCATTGGTATTTATGATTACATGAACCAACCAGACTGCAAAAAAGTAGCAAAAATGAGAAACTCAGCAAGCAACCCTATAAATTTCCACTATGCTATCATTAAAATGGCATTCAGCCATATGCTATAGCGAACAATTCAAAACATAGCTCTGTACCGGTACTTTTCAGATCACGTGTCCACAAAGCTATAACAACTAACTGTACACCGAACATCATAACATGTGTCCGCGATGGCAACCTCCAGTTCCACCAAGCTCTACTATTTCCTCGGAGATGGCCAAACATCTGGCATCCGCCGATCTCGCCGAGTCGGTGACCGCTCCTCAAACTATTTTTCGGTCTCCGACTCGAAACACGACGGTTAATCTTCGGGTTCCATGGCCATTCCACCATGGGTAACGACCCACATTTCAAAAATAGAGACTGCATTGCGCAAAGCAAGCAGAGCCGGACTATTTGCAAATTGCAACATTCGATTTGGAGTTGCGTTCCGTTCATGACGGAGATCGTGAGGTTTAAGGTTGAGTAGAAGATATTGGTAGAGGAGCGATAGAAGCGAACAGTAGTCATCATGCAAGTATGTAACCAATAAATCCATAGACCATAGCATACATGTCCAAGAAGAAATTATCATAATCAAGCACAAAATTGGTCTAAACATACTTATTTATCTTTAATCATGACCGGCAAACCCCAGATGAAAGTCGTGATAGTAGGAGGATCAATTGCAGGGCTAACACTTGCACACTGTTTATCACGCTATGGCATCGACTATGTTGTTCTTGAGCGACGCAATGATATTGCACCGCAAGTGGGTGCATCTGTGAGTTTGATGCCAAATGGATCACGAATCTTGGATCAGTTGGGCATGTTTGACACGGTTTCGGAAAATATTGAACCGTGTGTTTTTATGCAGACGTGGGATGAGGATGGGAGATTGCTTTCGGAGACTGATGCGCCCATTTTGACGGGGAAGAGGTATGTGATTTTATGTTCTGGAAATTTAAAGAGGAAATTGAATTGAGTTCAGTGGGATTTAGGGAGCTGATTTGATAATAGATTGGGATACACGATTACTTTCTTGGAGCGGGAGACGCTGTTGGAGATTTTATATGCAAATCTTCCTGATAAATCGAAGGTTTTGACGGGGAAATGTGTCAGGACAATCGAACAAAATGACAAAGAGGCGGTAGTAATTTGTGAAGATGGATCAAGGTATTCTGGAGATGTGATTGCGGGGGCAGATGGAATCCATAGTATCATAAGATCAGAAATGCGACGACAGATTGCAAATGAAGGAACAGCAAAAGATCTTGAAGCCTTGAAAAGAGATGGCATTGCTCTTTCGGCGGAATACAGTTGTTTGTTCGGTATTTCTAACCCAATTCCAGGATTGGAAATCGGACATACGCATCGCAGTTCAGGAAAGCGTGCTTCGACTTTGTTGTTTGGTGGTGTGGATGGGAGATTATATTGGTTTCTCTTTACGCAAAATGAAGAAAGGAATTTTGGTGAAGATATTCCACGGTATAAGAAAGGGGACGAAACTAACCATGTTGCGAAACACATGCGTCATCACGTATCTGGAAACATTCTCTTTTCTGAGGTGTGGAAACACCGCATTGTTGCGAATTTTGTGGCGATCGAGGAAATGGAGAATGAACATTGGTTTTGGAACCGTGTGGCTTGCCTTGGAGATTCTATACACAAGGTTTGTACCAAGTTCTTAGATGGGACAGTTCTCCACTGTGCTAACAAAAACCCATTAGATGACACCGAATCTCGGTCAAGGAGCAAATTGTGCAATTGAAAGTGCAGCAGAAATGGCAAACAGTCTAGCGAAAGCCTTGAGAAACGACGGCGGCAAACCTACCGTTGAGGATATCAGAAGCGCATTATCGCTGTATCATGAGAAGCGTAATGTAAGAGCAAATTTGATCGTGAAAGGGGCGAACAAATTCACCCGTGTAGAAGCGCTTGCTACGACGGGGGATTGGGTCGCATCTATGTTCATAATTCCTCGCCTGGGTGATATCCTTGCCGATCGAGGAGCAAAGGTTCAGGTGGGAGCTACGAGATTGGATTGTCTCCCGATACCAAAAAGAGCATTGGAAGGGACCATGCCTTGGAGTACTAATTCTGGTATTGGAAAGGAAGAAAACAAAAAACGAAGAGCTCAACTAACGTTGCCGTTATTTATTGGCCTTTGGTACTTCTGGAATAGAATACCAGGACCAACAACAGTGCTAGCGGGAAAATCCTTATTGGAGGTGAAGTCTGAGATGTTGGGATCTATTTTCAATGTCATACCATTGGTAACCATTTGGACAATTGAAAGTTACCGTCGCGGAAACGCCCTCACCATCGCAAATATCTTGTAAGAGTCCCCTTCATTCCCTGCCATACTTTGACCCTGCTGAACGAAAATGCAAATAGCCCCACAGTACTCCTTTTGCTGGCCCAAAAATTCGGGATTGGACTCATTGCTCCAATTTATTTCTTTTTTCATTATGTCCAATCACCACAGGAAAACTTCCTCGCCCTCGACAACCGATTGACCAATTTGGCTTTCGCAAAAACTTTTCTTCCGGCCATACTCCTGATCTTCTTGGGTCCGTCTTACGCCATATGGACCGCAGTTGATATTGAGTCTGTGCAGTGGATCCATGACAACGTCTGGTACTGGTATCCAATCTACCTCACCATCCTTTTGAGAGTTTTGAAGTTCGTCGTGAAAGACACAACTCGCTTCGACAGGATACACAAGCCTACAGCAGATCTGACATATTTACGGACGATATACAGCATTTGCATCCTTATCTGTGGCTGCCTCCGTCCATATGCAGGCCTGAGCAACTTGACATCAATAGCTTCACTCATTCAAGGACTGCAATCTCCAATTCAGCTAGTACAAGCTGGTTTAGACGCCAATTCAGGATTGTGGAAGGCGGAGAAGACCTTTCTTTATGGTGCTGCATTTTATTGGACGTTGCTTCATTTCGCTGATCTAAAATTTGTTGGGAAGTTGAGTAAAAGTTGGCTGTTGGTTCTGGCGGTATTGCTATTTTCTACCCTTTTCGCGGGACCTGGAGCGGCTTTGCTAGTGATGTGGGCATGGAGAGAGGAGTTAATGGCGAAAAAACATGTAGTCTCTGAGTAAATTTGATATGGTGTGATGGGCACGATAAATGGGGGATATTTGTGTCTGCGATGGCTTTAGCTGTGCTTGAATGACTGTGTACCTGATTGATTGTAGTAGGGTGACATATAGAAAATGGACATAGGCTTAAAGTAGTAATGTAATGTCCCCATTATCCTGATGGGAAATTCATGGTCTTCGATGCCAACTTGCCCATAAACCAATTGTGGGGTCATCGAATCAGAGCTCGAAGAACTTCGATTTCAAATGCTCAGTCAGGCTCGGAGGTCTTCGTTGCTAGGGATCCCAGGAGCCCTGGAATATTTCTCTAAATCTTATCCCCACCTGCTTCGGAGATCTACTATGCACGCCGAAGGCAACCGAACAAAAGGGTAGTGGTACAAGCTCCAGCAATATGTATCGATGAAGTTCAACACTCCATCACACAGAGTTTCTCGTTTCTAAGTCGAGTCCGTAAAGATGATTGAAAATCTGGAACAATTCATTCTTCGAGGTCATCTAGAGTTGGAGTGGAAAAACATTGCTTTAACCGCAGTGTTTCTCACTCTAGTCGCGATCTTTATTGTATGGACTCGAAGATCCGATGAAGAATTGCTGCTTCAAACGTTGAAAGATCTGGATTTACCGATTGTGGGAAAGGGACCAAATGTCAATATCAGTGAGGCATTGGAAATTGGCACTAAAACTGTAAGCTGTTGAAATCCCTGAGTGCACAATGCTTTAACTGATGAAATATAGTATCCAAACTCACCATATGTTCTTCCAGTCGATCGCGTTCCTATCGTCATTCTGCCTAATTCAGTCATTAACACGATAAAGTCTCTACCAGAAGGAAAGATATCATTTGAAAAGGAAGTATTCACTCGACATCTGGCTCATCTCTTACTCAAAAAAGACCAGAAAATTTTCTCCGAACCAATTCTCAATTCAATCAAGCAGGATCTTACTCGGAACATTTCGAAAACCCTCGACACATTATGGGACGAGGTAGAATTCGCATTTGAGAAGAATATTGGAACTTTGTCAGAAGATGATGAAGGATGGAAGACCGTGTCGGTTTATGGCAAGGTGTTGCATGTAGTTGCATTGCTGTCTGGGAGAGTATTTGTCGGTGCCCCATTGTGTCGAGATGAAGAATGGATTAAAGCGACTATTACATATACAATGATACTCGGCGCAACTGTTGGGATGCTCTGGAAACGCCCCTGGTGGCAACGTAGAATTCTTGCGCCCTTGTACTTCCGAACTTTGCATGGTGTGCACAGGAAGGCCGAAGAAATGTTGAAGCCACTCCTTGAACGCGAAGCCACGCTCGATCCCTCAGAGTGGGAAAAAAAGACAGGAGAGCAAAACGACGGACAGCTTATCAGGTGGCTATTGTCACATACTCCTCAAAAAGGTGGAAAGATCGATGTGAAGCAACTAGCCCATGATCAGTTAACGGTGAGCTTAGCTGCTATCCACACAACAAGTATTACAATATCCCATCTCTTGTATGACCTGGCAACCTATCCTGAGCACGTAGCCTCCCTTCGCAAAGAGCTTGAGTTGGTCATCACAGAACATAAAGCAGGTGGGGGAAATGGAAAATTGAGCAAGGTGGAGTTGACCAAGTTGTGGAAAATGGATAGTTTCATCAAGGAGTCGCAGAGATTGAATCCACCAATTCTTGGTAAGTAACGATCCTAACCTAAGATAATGGTTGAGACTGACTTGTGATGCTCCGAATAAAAGTCCAGATGCGTCGATATCTCACCTCTCCATTGGCTTTACCGTCAGGTCACATCCTTCCAGCAGGAACCTATTGTGGTGTTGATGCCCAAATGACAAATCGCACTGTCCCATACTATGAGGCATCTCAAATAACGCACCAACAAGCACCATTCGATACCTTTGATGGATTCCGCTTTAGCAAGTTACGATCGGTGCCAGGAAATGAAAACCGATATCAATTCGTTACGTCCAGCACAGAAAGTTTAAACTTTGGGCATGGTAAGTGGTTCATTTCTTCATGTTTGTTCCATTTCATCTTGCTGATCAACAATGAATTAGGAACACACACGTGTCCTGGACGCTTCTTTGCCAGTAATGAGATCAAGATTGCGTTTGCTGAGATATTGCTAAGATGGGATGTGAGACTCAAACCGGGAGAAGGAAGACCAGAGAATCTTTATACGGACACAAACGTGATGCCGAACATGAAAGGAGAGATCCAGATGAGAAGAAGAGAGCTACTCTGAGATTTGATGAATAGAAATCATATTGAAAAGTATTTCTTTTGTGCAGAGATAATACATGCGTTTGCTATCAAACCACGCTCTACCGAGTTCTGGTGGTGATGTTGGATATTGGAATGTTTCAACGAAGAAGTCTCGAGCATCTAGGTTAGGTTACACAGTCGGACAGGACAGTACAGTGTAGCGGGGTAGAAAAATTCAATGAACGTACTGGCCAATTAAACGCCTAAGCCTAATTGGGCAGAAGATCCGCAGAATTCCATCGTTAAAGTATTTTCGAATTGAATATAGAGTAGACAATTGAGTTATTGAGTCCTAAATACATTAAGTCGTTGATCTGATTATTTTATTAGACTGTTTAGTTGGTTGGGGTGTTGTTTCCACACGCTGTTCAGACCCTGAGACTAAAACAGTAGCATACCTCATTTAATCTTACAACTGAATACAAATTTCGAGAAACAGCAAAAATTGTATTGTCCATTATATCTACAAAAAGAAAGAAGAAAAGTACTACACAACCAGTCGCTCAAACACCTATTCACTAATCTTGAACTCCTCAGTAGCCAATTCGCACAAATCCTTTGCCGCAGCACCGCCTAATATCTTCAAAACAAGCAAAGACACGCCCACCTCCTTCAAGAACCAACTTCGAATCTCGACCGCAATCAAGGAATCAATACCCAATTGTGTCAAAGGTGCATGCTCATCAATCGATCCTGGATCTGCCTGCAGAATGAGTTCCAATTGTTTCGCAAAGCATCTCTGCATGATGCTTAACACCTCATCTTTCGTTTGCGCTTTCGAAAGTTGTTCCTTAGTCGGCACCTCAACTTCACCTTGAGAGTCACTCTCCTCTTTGATGGCATCGTTCATAACGAATGCGAACCGCGGGTTGGCGTGCCATCGAGGCTTATCCCTCTCTTCTCCTGTTGAAGGTGCGACCATACCAATAATAATTTCAGGGCAACGCTCGCTGGCAGAGTGTCCGGATTGCACGGCTTCGGACAATACTTGGAGGAACTCATGTTCGGGAATTGGGAGGTAATTGTAAGTGCGCAAGGCAGACTCAGTATATCGACCTGAGCGTTCAACATATCCGACTCCGAGAATCATGCCAATATGAATGACTGAAGCAACACCCCCACGTTTGCGACGTTGCTCTGCTAGTGAGGCCATATACTATAAAACGTTAGTCGAACAGCATTGTAGAATTGGCGGAAATATCAATACATACCATATTTGCGGCGGCATAATTCGATTGTCCAGGAATTCCGTTCACGGCAGCCAGACTGGAGAACAAGACGAAAAAGTCAAGTTCCAGTCCAAATACAGCATCGATGTTGATAGTGCTGAGGACTTTAGGACGAATGACGCGCTCAAGCGTTTCGAAAGGCATGTCTGAGAATGGTTTGTCATCTAAGACCATACATCCGTTCATGACTCCTGCGATTGGGGGCATCGTCTTGCTGGCTTCTTCACGCAGTTTGGTGACTGCTGCATTGTCGGTAAAATCAATAGTATATACGAGAACCGTGGCACCCATTCTCTCCAATTCTTGCTGCCAAGGAGTACCTGATTTAACGGATCTGTTTGGTATCAGTATCTTATTGTGAACGCAGTATACTCTCAAGCGTTTGTTATGAGAGATTCAAACTTACCGACTACCAACAATGATATATCTAGCCCCGGCTCGAACCATCCATCTACAGATCGATTGTCCCAAATCTCCAGTCAAACCTGCTAATAAGTAGCTCTTGTTGCCATCAAATATTTTTTTCTGGGCAAAGGGCTTTACATCGACAGCTAGGGTTTTATTTGTGGACCAGTCTACCACTGAAAGTGGAGAGAACGAAGAAACGGCACTGTTTCTTACGCTCGCGGCATCCAACAAAATATTTCCTTCAATTTCCTTCGCAGTGATGGAATCTGCATAGGATTTAACATCAGCCAATATGGTTGATGGTTTGCCAGAAGATGGAGACTTTATTGGCTCGAGACTTAAGAGATCGTCATTTTCAACTATGCTGATGGATTTTGGTAGTGCTTCTTTGATGTATTTACCAGTGCCACTAATATCAACGAATGACTGAATTGACGCTGGTAACAAATCTCGGATGGCACGTTTAGACAAGGTCGGATGAAGTTTTATGCACTTCTGGGTCGACGCGGTAGAAAATCCGGTGCCTGCACTGCTTGAGACGGACTTGCCGTTTGCTCTAGCTATTGACTCCGCGGCTTGCCTCAAGGCAGAGCTTGGCTCGTGAAGCACAACTTCTGAGTCACATTTGTTCAAAATTTGTTTTGCTAAAAGGTAAGCCATGGTATTTTCGAGGTACTCGGCAGTAACTCGGTCTGCTGGAATAACCCAGTCTTTGGCAACATTGATGAGTGACTGGTTCGACGTGGAGAGGGCGAGGACTGGCGATCCGGACTTCGTGTTTCCTAGGCTGATGTAAAAGAAGCTACCGTCGATGTTTACGGCATACAGAGACGAGAAGGACACAGATACTTCCAACAACTCATTTTCGCTTCCCAGATGATCCACGACTGCTTCTTGGACGTCAAGACTAAAGCGATCGCCACTAGAAGGAGCTGTAATTGCTACTCTTTTTGAGACCAGAGAAACTTCTTCAGTGATTACACGTCGTGTAGAGTTCAACACGTCATTGAGTTTCTTGATCGGCTTCACTCTTGGAAGGTACAAGGCCCCGCTTTCATATATCATCTCTGGCTCAATCGACCACAACAAGTTTTCTTTGCGTGAGTCTAACAGGCCGGTCGCAACCTCAAGTCTAACAAGTGTTTCTCCGATTATTTTGTCCGCATTTTCCTTCGAGTCAACATCCAAGAATTGCAAATTCAAATGAGGCATTTCGGAAATGATGGATCGTCCTAATCCGACTGCCATATTGGCGTAAGGCTCGTCAGCTTTACATCCTGTGGTCACCCAGAGAACGGATTCGGCCGAATTGATCACGGTCTGGATACCCTTTAGACGTTCTGCGTTCATCGATTTGAAGACTGGTTCGTCAAGATCTGCAACACTCAAAACTGTGGCTCCAAACGGAATTGTGAGCTTTGATGCTTCTTCCCAGGTGGCAAGAACCGTAGTCTTGCGCGTCTTCCAGGAAGGAACTTCTTTTTCTAAAGTCGCAACAAGTGTCTTGGTGGCAACAGTGGCTCCTCCGATAACAATGAGGTCTTTCCCTGTAGATTCTGGATTATATTTGAGTGGTTCTCGAAGCTTTTGAACATCATCGTCGAGGGCTTGAGTAAGAATGACGGAGACCGTGTAACGCGATTTATCCTTGAAATCATTGACAATTGCATCAACACCAGAAAATCCAGTCTTTTTCAAGACTGTATCCCATTCTGGTGGAGAAATAGTAGGACGATATGGTCGCCCATCCGCACCTCCGAGCCACCAACCAGATAAACCAGCCATGAGGAATCCGGTACGTTCGAGATGACCAGTACATTCTAAAAGACAAAGGTAACCACCGGGTTTCAGCAGTGTTCGCACATTATTCATGGTCTTCTCAAGGAATTCAGTCGCATGAAGAACATTTGATGCAACGATGACATCGAAAGAATGGGCTTCGTACCCCTGCTCCAAGGGATCTTTCTCGCAGTTGAGCAGACTAAACGTCATGCGGCTTGTATGCTCGCTGAAAACTTCTCTAGCCTTCATTAAAAAGCCAGTTGAAATATCCGTGAACGTATAATGAGCAAATGCGTCTCCAATTCCTGTAAATATACCTTTGGTGGCACCTCCAGTTCCTGCTCCAATTTCCAAGACGCGCATTCTCGGGTAGCGATGCCCGATCTTTTTCATCGCTGCTGTGACGAATTTGTTTGAAGTGGCCATTCCGATACCTTCAGTGTATAGTCTGTCCAGTAGTCCGTTTGACAACATATGTTCCAGCATCGTCGTTGTTCCACGTACAACATCAGGGAGATTATTACCCACAGCTTGCATCAATTCGAGATCAACACATTCTGGATACTTGGCAGCCAAGGTAGTCAGTTCTCGAAGATCATCGTTGTCCCACTCTGGCTTTATGGAAGGGTGTGTTCCCTTGGAAACAAGGTCTGTGACGTGGTTGATCCAGTTGAACAAAGGACGGTGGTGGTCTGGAACTTCTTCGGGCTTGATCTCGGATTTTAGATGACGCATATAGGCATAAGAGAGTCTTTCGCCCAGATCTATCAAGTAAAGTGCTTTTGGATCATCCTCTTCGATATCGGCTTCAGAAATGATGCCTCCTGAGACATCAGCCACCCATTTCGTTTCCAGATATAGTTGACGATCTTGAGAAGGCCTTGCGGCTGTGAATGATTGCATCTGCAATCCTTCGATTTGAATCTCAATTTCGTTGGACACTGGATCAAACACATCAACATCGCCAACATAAGTAGCTGCGTCGTTGGCAGTGATTGGTGTAACTTCGGTGATATATCCGTCCATTCCGGCCAAGGATGTCTCTTTCTTAAACGCTGCTTCGCAAAGGGCGATGTTGAAGCTCATCTTAGCAATTCGTCTTGGCAAATGTGGTGTCCAAAAGTGCTCATCACCAGGACTTGCAAATGCTGCCAATGTTGCGTGTAAAGTCATATCCAAAAACGCCGGATGTACCAATAATCCAGTATCAGATAAACATCGTCTACCTTCAAGCGAGGAATTATGCATCCTGCGTTGACCCTTCTCAATACCCCGGAAAATTCCCGTAAATTCAAGACCAACGTTAGCCAAACTATCATAGAATCGATCGACATTCAATGGGCCTAACACTTGAGCGGATAGACATCGCATCGGGAGATGGTGTTCCGAGCGTCATTTCGATGCGTCCAGAGAAGATCATGGACATTGGCTTTCCATTTGGCGCAGCTGTACACCAGAAATCTGCGAAAATTTTCTCATCGCCGCCATTGGTACTTGATGATGTGGGCTTAAGCGAGAACATAACTTCGACCGCGGCGTTGTTTTCCTCGAGATTGATGGCCCTTTCAATGTCAACTTCATGAAGCTCGACTAGGCGGATTGGCTTTCCGCTGGCAAGCGTCTTTGAAGACTCCAATGCCATGGAGCAGTAAAATGCGGCAGGCACTAAAGTTTGACGCTGGAATTTATGACCCGAAACCCACGGCAACTCGTCGAGTTTTAATATGTTTCGCCAGCGATACTCCGCATTCGTATCGTCGGAGCACCTAACACCTAAGAGTTCGTGAGGCGGGTCAACTCTATTGCGGTAGTTGCGGGAAATTCGTGACTCTGACCAGAAGGTACGGCTGTGGTCCCATGAATAGGATGGTAAACCCTTCAAAAGTCTGGGAGTTGTCACCTCGCCGCCGGTGATAACATCAAGATATTTCTTGAAACTTGCTTTTCTCCCATCAATGTGGTTCCACAGGAATCCTGCTGCGTTGGCAAATGCGATGGAATCATTTTCTCCGCGAGATATTGCTCCAGCATATGATACAACCGCATTGACAGTATGTTTGAATGTTTGTGCCACTGGTCCTTTCAGTGCTGGATGCGGTCCTACTTCAAATCCAGCATCGAACGGGCCAAACTCTTTTGCTGCTATGCTGACAGCTTCAAAGAATCTGACTGGTGAGACGAGATTGTCCAGCCAGTATTGTGCCTCGAGCTCTGAGGATTCATTGAGCATGTTCTTCAAGTGTACACTCGAAATCCACGTGCAATCTGGTGAGCTGGGCTTAGGAGATATCTTACAGGCACTGAGAGATGCTGTGTATGGTTCTGAGCAGGGTAGCATGTGATCGGAATGATACGCAGTATCAACCTTAAGAACTCGAGCGAAGACGCCCCTTTCATCAAGGTCGATTTTCGCCTTCTCAATCACATCTTTGTTACCACTGAGAGTGACTGTCTTGGGAGCATTGCTAGCAGCGATGGAAATCTTGCCTTGGTAATCTTCACCGGCGCAGAACTCAATAGCCTCGTCGAAACTCAGTCCTGCCGCCATCATCGAACCCTCCTCTCCATTCTTGCCCTTTGCGAGATGTGCATGACGGCCGCGATAGTAAGCGATACGAATTGCGTCACTAGCTGTAAGTCTGCCTGCGGCATAAGCAGCACCAATTTCTCCCGATGAATGTCCAACCACGGCATGGAATGTGACTCCAATCAGCTTCAACAAATCTACAAGAGCAACTTGCAGTGCCGTGCAAAGAGGTTGTGAAAACTCGGCCTTCTCGATAGAAGATTTGCCGGCTGGTGCCATGATCTCCTCTTTCAACGACCATTTCGGAGCATCAGGAAGTCCACGAAGAGATTCCTCGAGAACATCAATGGTCTGAGAGAATGATGTTATATTGGCGATCAATTGCTTTCCCATTTCAGGCCACTGTGCACCTTGACCCGTGAAAACACCCAGGATCTTCCTCGATGATTTGCTCTTTACGTTCGAGGATCGAGTGCCTACAGCTAGGTTAGGATTTTCCTCTTTGGCGACTATTACTTTCTCGAGTTGATCTAACAGGTCATCGGTATTTGAAGCTACGAATGTAGCTTTGGTGGGGAAGCTACTTCGACCTAGTAAGGAATACCCTAGGTCTATTAGGTCCACTTCTTCATGATCTCCGATGTAATCGCTGAAGTTTGTAATGTTTTGAATTAAGGAGTCTTCGGAAATAGCAGATATGGTGAAAGGAATGACTGCTGTTGATTCCAAGCCTGGTGAAGGTGAAGATGGTTCATAACTTTCCAGAATAGCATGTGCGTTGGTACCACCAAAACCGAATGAATTAACACTGGCGCGAAGAGGACCCTCAACAACGGGCCATGGCAACGGAGCGGTGGGGACTTTCAAACTCCCGTAAAAAGGCTCGATAGCTGGGTTTAGGCTCTGGAAATGCAGGTTAGGCGGTATGGTTTTCTCCTTGATTGCCAATCCGGCTTTTATTATACCTGCCAGTCCTGCAGCACCTTCTAAGTGGCCAACTACCGTTTTGATAGAGCCAACATGAAGTATTTCTCCACCAGAATCTCCTGATTTTTGTGGGAAAAAAGCACTGCTAATAGCTTCGGCTTCAACTGGGTCACCCGCCGGCGTTCCGGTACCGTGAGCTTCCTGTGGGTGTATCAGCAAGACCATCCAATCTACTTTTCGAATATGACACTTACAAAATATTGACACCGTTCCGATGGCTTGGTACAATCGAGTCCAGCTCGAGCATACGTCTGACGAATCAAATCTGCTTGAGATGCAGCAAGTGGCATGGTGATACCTTTGGACCTGCCATCCGAATTCACACCAGTCTAAACACGACTAATTAGCCAGTTAGAAATGAAGAATGGATACAAAATTATACACCTCACGAATTATATACTCAATTTCGTCACCATCCTCCAAAGCATTCTTCAAAGTCTTCAGAATGATCGCGGCAGTTCCCTCTCCACGTGCGTACCCATCAGCCTTCGAATCCCACATCTGAGATTTCCCTGTTGGCGAAAGCATATGAAGGTTTGACTCTCCAATATACATTTCTGGGCCAAAAATTAGATTTGCGCCTGCCGCTACGGCGGTCCGACTTTGTCCACTCCTAAGCGTTGCAATTGCATTATGGACTGCAACTAAACTTGACGAGCACGCAGTGTCAATTGTCATTGAAGGCCCTTTCCAATCAAAAAAATAAGAAATCCTATTTGACATTATACTGCGTGCTGTTCCTGTTGCTAGATATTGTGGAATATCTTCAATATCTCGCATCAAAACATCAAAATAGTCTGCGCACATAAGTCCAACATATACTGCTGTAGAAGTGCCTTGCAGTTCTTCGATTGATAATCCAGCAGCTTCTACAGCCTCATATACAGTCTCCAGAAGCAACCGTTGTTGTGGATCAAGTGCCTCTGCTTCTCGTGGATTAATACTGAAGAATGGAGCATCAAATGTGGTGGGGTCTTCATTAAGGAAATAGGATTTGCTTGCGTTAGTGGTTCCATGATGTTCACCATTTGGGTGATAGAAAGCTTTGATGTTGAATCTTGAGGATGGAACCTTTTGGGTGAGATCGTATGGGTGATGGAGAAGGTTCCATAGTTTAGAGGGTGAAGAGGCACCCCCTGGGAAACGACAGCCTGTGCCAATGACGGCTATAGGTTCGTTTGGTGTTGTCATGATTCAATGATTGGAAATGCCGCTAAAGGAGAAGAAGGAAAGATATCTGGGTATGAATGGATGATAATGTTTGCTGTGGATGTAAGGTCTTACTTAATATGATTGCAGATGAAAGAGGTGATGTTCTGAAACTGGCGCGTTTTGCTTCTGATGATATTCTCTATCAACGAAGCTATACAATGCATAGCACGCTGGTCCGAGGAAACATCGTCATGTGTTTAGAGTTTGACCACTCCACTCACGGGTTCCGATAGTGCCACTTTGCGGCTCCCATCAGATCACAGCCGACTTGCAGTAGAAGCAGGGTCAAAAAGCTGATGCTGCACCGATTTTTGGTATTGCAAGAGAAACTGCAAGTATATTGACGCCGTCGACATTTTTTACTTCGTTTACTTCAGCAAAAATTCACCAATTTCCCTCATCTCACAATTTCAGACATGCAGGCAATAATCCAAAGTGGGCCTGGAATACTCCAGCTGGCTGAGAATATACCAAAGCCATCAACAGACCCAGGATCAGTGAAAGTTTTGGTGAAAGTGCACGCCGTTGCTCTCAATCATAGTGACTGGAAAATGGTCGATTTCTCAGCCAAACCTGGAGCTGTCAGCGGATACGATATGGCTGGTATTGTGGAAGCTATCGACGAGTCCGTGGATACGGGTCTAGCTGTTGGGGATCGAGTTCTAGGCGTCACGAGCATTCACGGAGGAGCATTTGCGGAGTACGTCCTTACGGATGGAAACCTCTTAATCAAAATCCCGGAAAACATGGACTTTCAAACAGCCGCAAGTTACGGGGTGGGAATAGTCACAACAGGCTTAGCATTATACGGTCACGAGTGCTTGGCTTTGACATGGCCAAACCCTGATGGGGAGGTCAGTGCAGGTGCTCAGAAAACTCGCGTCGGACCCCGAGGGTGGAGCGGTGGAGACGCGCTCGCGGATGACGATAACGATACACCACGCATTCCGGTACTTGTCTACGGGGCTTCGACTTCCACCGGTACTTTAGCTATCCAATTATTGCACCTATCTGGCTATGAGCCGATTGCTGTATGTTCGCCCCATAATTTCGGGCTCGTGCAATCGAGAGGAGCGTCGAAATGCTTTGATTATCATTCACAGGGGTGTGGAGCTATGATCAAACAGTACACACACAACAGGTTGGAATACGCGCTTGATTGTATTACTACAGCATCTTCGATGCGTCTCTGCTACGAGGCGATAGGTGCTGCTGGTGGAAAATATGTATCATTGGATCCGTTTAACGCGAGAGTGCAGCGATCACGTGCTGATGTTAAACCCTTCTTTTGTTACGCGCTTACGATATTTGGTATACCAATTGAATTAGACGGAGAATTTGCACGGGATGCAAAACCTGAGGATCGGAAGCTGGCGGAAAAGTTTGTAAAGATTGCTGAGAAATTTATTGAGAAGGGGAAGTTGAAGGCACATCCTACGACGTTGAAATCGGGCGGCTTGAATGGCATCGTTGGTGCGATAGATCTTTTGAGGAAGGGAAAGGTATCTGGGAGTAAATTGGTATTTAATGTCATTGATGCTTAGGATATTTTGAATTCACGCTGTATTTTCCTAAAAATTCTACAATTGGACGATCTTCTGCCTTGGAACCACCGTATCTTGTCTAGGGTCCGCTGACATCTATTCGATCGAGCTTCAGCGGTTAAGGACCCTGTCACATTACGGGAGTGTTTCCTAATTGTCGTTCACCCTGCCATGTACCAGTACTTTGTCAAAGGTTACAGAAACGCAAAACTCAATCAATAACTTTACTCTACAGAAGGATTAAGAAGCATCATTTCATTTCAAAGTAAAAGTAGATCTAATAGACTGCCTTGCATGCTATTTACATCGCTCTTTGACCTGTATCTTTGCAGTAGGGTCAACGACCAGACTCATATCACTCTTCAGATTCTTCGGCCTTTCGGTTCCAGGAAGCAGCTGAAAATCATACTTCCGGAGAAATTCGATCAGCATCGTCTTAATCTCATTGCTGGCAAAGAAACGGCCAGGACATGCATGTGTTCCTGTTGAAAAAATGCGTCAGTATTTGTATTATTTGGAAGATTGGTAATCCGACAAAGCTAGTCGTAAGCGATAAAAAGGAGGGCAGGCATACCATGACCAAAGGCTAAACTGTCCTTTCCAGTCGTGACCAACTGGTATTTGTTTTCGGCGCCTTCTTGCTGTCTGAGCTTCTCGAATCGAAAGCCATCAAACTCTTCTGGATTCTCAAAAATCTTGCCATCAAACGTGATAGAACCCGCGGCCATACCAACGAATGATCCTTTGGGTAAGATTGTACCGTCGGAAAGTTGTACTGTATCCATCATCTTTCTGTTCATGGTGACTGATGTCAATTAGCTATCAGTAGTTGTTTGAAGAAGAAAAATTAGGGCCCGAGATCCATACCAAGGTTTAGCGGATTCATTCTTTGACTTTCTTTCAAGAAGGGATCCATTTTTCGTAGCTTTGTGAGTATTTGCTTTGTGATTTGGGCACCTTCGGGAAGATTGGCCTCTAGCTCCTCCCGAAGGGCTTCGATATAGTGAGGCCGTGCAGCAAGATCGAGAATCACGTTACCTAACTGTTAGGGAATTTAGCTTGAACTTATGCCTCCACAGGTTGTCGAAAGATTTATACTTACCAGTCCTGATGTGGTATGCAGAGCTGCGAATGCTGTTTTTTAATGATGAGTTTCATGTCACTAAAAGGTGGGAGTTGAGAAACGACTGACCTATCAACTGAGGTGCGGTCAGTATGTAGTCTCTTTCATAGTTTGGTTACTTCTGACTTACGAGTTGGCATCGACCTTGGAAAGTTGCATCTTTAGCATTACCTCCTGAGTTGTCGATCATCCATTGAATCATGTCTTGAGGTCTTTTGAAGCCGTCTTGCTCCATTTCCTTAAATCGCTGATTGAAAATAGGGCGCAGAAAGTCTGCCGCATCTGTGTAATGCTGTCGGACTTTTTTCAATTCTGGTGAGTACAGAGCATATATTGGTCTAAATAATGGATTTTTTGCCCACATTGCTCGTCCTCCAATGAAGGTATCACGTGTATATGTGGTTGATATTTGAATCCATTTTTCGTTCCTGCACAGGGGTTCGCCTACCATCACTCGCCCGCTGACTTTTGCCACCATGCGTAAAATAATGGGATATAGTGTGACTGTCGTCCAGTCCTCGTTTCTCGGCATTTCAGTTGCGAAAGCAAGCTCAGTCTCAAGTTGCATATTTTCCAATGCCCGCGCAATGCTCTGCGTGAGATCAACCTTAACACTAGCTGTGACTGCATCTCCTTCTACATTATTTGCAAATGCTGTGTAATGCCCATAGTATCTGTCTCTAAATTCCTCGAGAAACGAGATCTTGTTTGGGGGTAGAGATTTAATTTCATTGATGTATTTAATTGGTAAGATGATAGTTGGGTGAGCAGCGGTTGGTAGTAGAAAGGGCGTATCTGGACACTATTCATTTCGGTTAATTTTTGCCTTGGACAAGATGAGAAATCATACCTGGTTGTAACCAGTAGTCAGAGCAGGTCGAAGATCACTCGCGTCGCCTATAGTTGGGGCATCGAAATTCAATTTCTTTGAATTCAGGAACCGAAATAGGTAATACAATGCAAAAACAGTGCATCCTGCAATCACAGTATTCACGTTCGCGAGTGATATTGCACCCAGATCTGCAAAGTGTAGCATCTTGGGCAAACGATCCTGCGTAAGATTATGGTGACAGAGACTCGTGGGAACAGGAAAACTTGTCAGTCATCTCAAGTGCGAGTAGCCTACAAGTGTATGCATTGTGATTCCAAGCGAGGTTAAGTCGGAGGAAGAGCAAAAGCTGGACCATGCTGTCTGTCGTTATTCACGGCGACATGTACACCTGCCAAAATTTTGCGGGGTATTTCGGCGCCCGGATGGGGGTCGTTGTCGCCCCACATCTCCATCGTCCAATGATTTATACTCTATTTGTCCTCGGAGGCCGTTGTAAATGATGCCACGAATACTGAATTCTATTGCTTAAATCTTACCACCATCATCAATGAGTAGACCATCAGTTCAGAATTCTGGTAAATCATACCAGATCATTCAAGATGTTCGTGCTTGAATTGCTTGAGCGACTCGGTTTGCCAACCATCTATCTTTGGATCGGTTTTATTTTGGTTGTGGTAAGAAACTCAATCAAATCTTTTCGAAATCAAGACTAATAGTGCGTTATGTAGCTTTTGGCATACCCTACATACTTTGCAATCTACAACTTATATTTTCACCCATTGAGAAAGTTTCCAGGACCATTACTAGCCAGATCCTCCTATATCTGGTACGCTAAAAATTGGTAAGAGACAACAACACTCTCAAGAACGAAAATTGCGATGACATCATCTAATTTTTTAACCCCAGGATTGGAGGAAGATGGCCTCACGCATTATCAGATCTTCACGAGAAGTATGGTGAGTCTGCATTTCCAGATTCATCACCACAAGAGGTTTGACTCACGAATCTCCAGGCCAAGTTGTTCGGATCGCTCCTGATGAACTTGCGTTCAGCTCAGCTCAATCATGGAGAGATATATATGGACATTCAGTAAAAGGAAAGAAGTATTTCAGAAGAACCGACTGGTATGCTGGTGTTGGTGATCTACCAAATTCCATTTCTACGGAGCCAGATCCACAAAAGCACAGTGCCATGCGTAGAGTATTGGCCAATGCTTTCAGTACCTCTGTTTTGAAGGGCCAAGCGGATGTCATTAATAAGTATTTGGACATGTTTGTCAGTCAGATCAAGAAGTTTGATAATCCAGATGGTATTCGGGTGGAAGAATGGTTCAACTGGTTGACTTTCGATATTGTAAGCATACTTGTCTAATAACGGCAAGCCATTCTTTGTATTAATACTAATGAGCACCGTGCAATAGATCGGAGACTTGACCTTCCATGAATCTTTTGGTGCAGTCGAAAACGGCAAGTTCTCAGCCGATTTTGTCTTTCATGAATTCATCACGCTAATTACTTCTAGCCCGAACGCATTTCTGGATTCATTTGATAATTAACGGCAACTTCATTCGCAGCCTCTATCCAATTTTCCAGAAGATTCCTATCAGTAGATTGTTCATGAAATGGATTATTCCAAACATGGACGACATCCGCCAGCAACGACGAGAGCACATCGCCCATACCAACTCTAAAGCCATGAAACGAGTCAAGCGTACTGATATAGTCCAAAAAGATTTCTTCAGCTTTTTGCTTGAGAAAGAGGGAGCCGATACTTCGGAAATGTTTTTGACCGCACAGGCACACACTCTCATTATTGCTGGATCGGAGACCACAGCTGTTACCCTGACGGCCATGGTTTCTTTCTTGCTCCGTTATCCCGAGAAAATGAAGATTCTCATTGATGAAGTGCGTGGGGCTTTTACGGATAGATCTCAAATTAATCATGAGAATACCTTGCCCCTCGAATACCTCTTCGCCGTAATTGAAGAAACGCTACGCATTCTCCCTCCAGTACCATTCGGTCTTCCTCGCACGTGTCCTGGAGCAGTTATCGACGGCCATGTCGTTCCTGAAGGAACCATCGTTTCCGTCTCTCCCTATACCGCATCTCACGATGTGAAATACTGGCATGATCCTGAAGGCTGGCATCCCGAGCGATGGCTGTCTCCTGATCACCCTCTTCACAATCCTGTCTTTGACCAAGATAATAAAGAGGCAAGCAGGCCGTTTAGCACTGGTCCCCGAGTTTGTTTGGGTGTCAATTTAGCATATATTGAGTTGAGAATGACGCTTGCGAGGTTGTTGTTTGAATTCGATATGGAGTTGATTAGCAAACCTGTTGATTGGAACACTGAATTGGAATTCTTCCAATTTTGGAAAAAGGTCGAGACTAGAGTCAAGTTTACGAGTCTTCATTGAGACACACATTTGGGAAACAGACTGATGAATATTGGAAAAGCAAACTACTGCTCTCGGAATGCAGCTTTTTTGTACGACTTGGACGGTGTTATGATTTGTTGTGGTGTTTTGTGAGCATTTTATCATGAGTTGGGGTTAAATCACGGGGTTTTGGAAGCTACAATGATGACCAGCTCAATCCTGCATTATGCTGGATAAAATAAATGCATATCTTTTACATCTCGATCTCATGAAAAACTTTGCTTGATTTTCTCGATTTCAGAACCCTCATATAAAAGCCTAGTCTTCTTGCGCGAAAATCTCTGTGATAACAACTCATCTAACATCCGACAGTGCATATCAGCCTCCGATAGATGAGACCGTGAAGCCGTCCCACATATATCCCAAGCACCACGATTTGCATTGCCCCGGTCGTTTATGGACTTAGACGCTTCCCATTTGTTGATTATATCGTTGCACGGCATAGCCTTGTGAATGTTGCAATTTGCACTTTTGTTTGTAATACACGGTCTTCATGTAGTACTTATTGCTTCAAAGCCTCGGGCAAGTGAAAATGCCGTTTTGCACATTGGCCCGATTACCTTGACGGTGACAGCCTTATGGCTATATAACTTCGAGTTCTTTGACTTCGCTTTTTCTCATCATTCCATTTTTTTTTTCGTGCACTAAGACATGGGTATTAACGACTACCACTCTTCAGATTTCCCCTCGCATTCCAAGATTGGCCATCTAGGGTTGGTCAAAGCTAGGAATGATGCCAGATGGGAAAGTCTTCGTGAAAATATCTACCGGACATACGTCGAGGGAAAAAGGACTCTCGAGAAAACGATGGAGATCATAGAAACAGAGCATGGTTTCAAAGCAAGGTATTAATTACTTAGCTAGGTCACACGAGCAGAATTATCTAATGTGTCTCATAGCAAGAGGAAGTGGAAAGATAAACTCAAAGAATGGCACTATGACAAGTACCTTAGTAAAGACGAGATGAAAATCATTGTCGCCAAGAAAGAGAAGAGGAAGGCTGAAGGAAAAGAGTCCACATTCATGCATGGTGCCACTGAGATTCCGGCCGAGAGAATCGAGAGTTTTAAACGCCGGAAAGTGGTCAAGATGGAAAGCACTGCTTCACCTTACGCTGGTATGATTTCGGCTTGGGATATTTTTTTCCACTACGGAAACTGATATGAGGCGCAGAAACTCCCGCCAATATCACGTATCATACTCCTTTATCATATGAGAACAACTACATTGAAGAAGAAGCCACAAATGATGGTAAAGATTTGTCTCTAGAATCGGAAGATAACATCATATTACCTGGTTTCGAGCAGAAAATTGAATTACAAAGCTTGGATGAAACCGCTCATGATCTTCAACATGGATTGCCCGACCTTTCCAAGAACACGACAATACCACTCAAAGATGTGAAACATTCATCGAAATCTCCCGAGCGAAAGTTGCACCAAAACCCTACCGGTGGCGTCTGTTCCACAAGCGAAGGATTTACACACAAAATTTCTCCCGATCACGAGATTGATGTTTTGGCAATAGAGCTCCGTCTTCTCGAAATAGCCAAGAATTTGTCACCGGATGCTAAATTGCCGCATGTAGATGATGCCATTAGCGCCAATATTGCGGTTTTGTCCTCTCTGCTTGCTTCTGGATACTTCACTTCCAAGCAAACACCACTGCTGTACGACCACGACAGCAGCAGATCAATGATGGACAGATCCACACTCGTGAATTTCCTGGTTATTCACTGCACGGATGTTCTCCCCTTTGAGAAATACAACTCAGTGGCAATAGAAGCGAAAAAGGCATTTCGTCAAGTGATTTTGGCTTTCAACTCTAGATTGGAGATAAATTACCGCGCTCAAGCTCTTCTTTGTCAATATTACCTCGACACTACCTTCAAAGATCAAAGTTACTTCCAAGCAGTACGCGAGAGTATTGAAATGTTGGCACTTGCGATTACACTTGGGGGTGATTATGACTCTGGACTAACATATACGGAAGTCGAAAAGCGTTTAATTACCGGGTGGATATCGACCGTCCAAAAACTTTGCGGAGATGGCGGGGGCCGTGTTTCCGAAAATATCGTAACTTCACTGTCTCAAATATTACAGGAAATCAAGGAGAACAAATGCGATGTTCGGGAGACAACTTGTGGTTTGTTTGCTACAATCGTAAACAATCTCCAATACCTTCGTTACTATTGTTGTGAAGACGAGCTTGCTGGTATTATAATGTCTAGGCTGGACATTAAATTTCATAATGCTCTTCTTAATGTGAAGGAGCAACACAGCACCAAAATAAATGGTGTTAATGTGGATATGCAAAAGGCGACAGCTTCTATCTATCTCCGCTCTATTTATGGACGAACTGCGAGCAATAATTATTCCTCAGACGAGTTGGACAAACAAAGCGAAGCATCAAGCTACGAATATGGACTCACTTACTCCGTCAGTGAAATCACAGGAGTGAGCAATTCATGTTTCATGACTCCCTAGATGGGAATGAAGTCTTGAGCAAATATAATAGTAGTGGAATCGAGATGAACAACTCCATTCATCAGCTGACAACAACTACCAATCATCATGACCTTACCATCAAAGCCTTATATTCAAGCTAGAGAACTGAAAATATGAAAATTTCGAGATCAGCTCTAGCTTGATCAATTAGGAATATCCTCTGGAAGCTCCATGCCTTCAAAATCGAAGGATCCACATCATTGTGGATTTCACAACATCGATGTCCTGGTTTGAAATTTTTAGGGAAAGCCTATACATTATACTGTCGATAAGGATATATTAAAAAAGGGGAACTGATTTGAAGTAAATTTCACAGATCGATGAAGGGGTTGTGCTCAAGACAGGATTTTGGAGGACTTTTCATGGCCATGAGAATATGTCGATGACAATGTTAGCAGTTGAAACGGATATTGAATGACACGAGAAATCTTTGAGAAATCTTCGAGAAATCTTCGTGTTGCAGTGACGTATAGATGTCTCTCATGGATGAAGTTACATTGCATTGCTTACGAAACCGGTGTATTCACGAAGCAAGGGTGTACTAGAATTCGGTTGTGATTACCAAGCTGCTCTAGTACAAATTTTATGTCGTGTTGGGCAGAAATACCATTTATTGCCCTGCTTAGATGCCTTTTTATAT
Organism: Sclerotinia nivalis; assembly: GCA_029531795.1. Classification (NCBI taxonomy): domain Eukaryota; kingdom Fungi; phylum Ascomycota; class Leotiomycetes; order Helotiales; family Sclerotiniaceae; genus Sclerotinia; species Sclerotinia nivalis. The sequence goes on from JAPEIS010000013.1 coordinate 2,142,777, forward strand.
ATTTATTGTTCTACTGTACTGGTACGAGTTGTTCCCATACGAGGTTGCATCACTAATGCGGGGTAATCTAGTAACAGGGGCCGGGCGGAACCGAATGTATCCCCCGAAACGTTCCCTCTAAGAATTTTGTATGGTTATTATTATGGTGTCTAATGTCTAAATCGTATTTTGTAACAAGGTTACTCGATCATACCTCGTACGACCGTCACATATCATATATATCATATTAAAGCGTGCAAATCCGACTTTTCTCACACATTACTCACACATTACTCATCTAACTCGTAATCAAAAAGAAATAGGTCAGCACAAGTTACCGGTACTCACTCGTACTGAGTGGAACTAGGTTAGATCTTGTCGATCATGCGGTGAAAGGGGAAAAAATACGAGATCCTTCCTTCCTTGGCATCATCGGCCCACCCACTGGTCCACTGCACCTTCCCGATTATTTTTACCTTCTGTTGGGAGATATAAGATTATCATATAAGAGAAGTACTTTCTACCCCTCGATCCAACTTCTTCATCAACATCTTCAACTACTCCCACATTCAAGATAACAACAATCGGTTCCTACAAATAGCAATTGCTTATTGTTACTTTTGGTGTTAATAATTCAAAACGATCCATACATTCTCAAATATCTATCTTAAATAATAATTCAAAACAATCCATCAATCCATCCATACATTCAAATATCAAAAGTTCAGGATGCGTACCTCACTCATCACCACGAGTCTTCTCGCAGCTGCAGCGACTCAAGTTGCGGCACAATATACAAATCAATCCGCTCCATTTAACCTTGTGCTTCTCTCCTCAAATGACACCTTGAATGGCACCACTCTCTCCCCTTGTCATGAAGGCGCTGCTATCGAAGGACTATGCCTTGGTCCTTCAATCACCAATACAAACACCACCTTTTACACCTACAATTTCAACACTTCCTCCTTCGACACTAGCTTCAATGCTACTATCGGCGAAACCGGTGTCTTAACATGGCTTCTTCAAGGTGCAAATTTCAATCTTTCCTCGCCTTTCGGACTTTCATATAGCCCCACAAGCAATGTCGCAATGCCATTGTTTACCCCTGGCACGAGCACAACCACGGTAGCGTTTGACGAGGACGATTTGTTGAATATTCAGGGTTATCAGAATGACACAACGGTACCAATTACCTTTGGGACTCAAGCTTATTATAGGTGGTACATCTGTGAGACGTACTGGGGTTACCACTACACGACTTTGGCTTGGGTTGTTGGTGAGGCTGAGCCACAAAATCCAACTTGCGTCAAGGTTGATGTGAAGAGGGTCTTTTTAGATGACGAGGTTGAGAGTTATGAGGAATTGGATGACGGGGATTCCGATGGTTTATAATGAGTTTTCGGGATGATTCTGTGTGCGCGTGTGTGCGTTGGCCTGTTATTTGGAAGATGGAGGAAATGAGGACATGAGAAACTAAATTGTTAATGAAGCTTTAATGACTAATGGGGGATTGGAAGATGTACGATACATCGAGTGTTATAAAATCAGAAACGGAAACAGAATTATGACTCTATACTTCAGGAGTTCTTGTCAGTGCTATGATGATTTGCTCTCAAATTTGCTATTACGGTGTTATTCTCTTCCTTCTCCTTCTCTTGACACATATATACCTAAAGTTAAGGTCTTCTTTCTTCATCAGTTGTACGAACAATTTTTTTTACTACTCGTCTTCGTCTTTTGGACTTAGTGAATTTGTGAACTCATGGATCGACCTCAAAGTTGAATGAATCAATATCCTCTCAATATTTGTTTGTTCGTTCTAGAGCTTGACCAAATCATTTGATGTAAGCCAGAAAATAAGATTGTAGAACGTTTTTTTTTTTTTTTTTTTTAAAAAAAGTTCAGCTGTAGATTGATAAAAATTGTCATTCTCAAAATTTTGGAATCCTTTCATGAATTCATGCACCTACTGGTGACCATGGTCATTCGAACAGTTTGAATTTTCGTGATGGGATGTTTTTAAATTGAGCTCATGGCGCTGATCAACAATAAAGAATAATATTTCCAATGACAACTACTTATACTATATGTTTTTCTTAATACTAGAGTATGGATCCAATCAATGCTCAATGAACCATTCTCGGCGATGCCTCCGTGTTTATTTTCAGCAGCAGACAAAGGATATTTGGAAACAAAAAGTCCGTTGAATTAGTCCTTTCAACACTTTACAATTCTAACCCTTTGTTACAATAGACCGAAAAAGGAAATTTAAATTCTAGAAAGCAATGTACATCTTCAGCTTTTAGACTTCGAGACAGAAATAAATTCTCAAACATGGCATCACCAGAATACCTTGAAACTCCGCTGCAGGAAGATGGCCAGCTGTATCACATCACTGAATATGCACGGAGATTTGGACCCAAATCTCCCCAAAACCCTAATCTTAAAAGTTGGTTAACACCTTTAGATCCTCTCTTCCCGCTAAATTGGGAAAATGAGAGGCTGGATGATAGTTATAAAGTAGTCGGAGGGTATCAGGAAAATGAGCTCTTCCTATTTACGACGAGGGAACTGAAAGATTTAGATGCGGTTTGTGATAGGCCGTTGAAGAAAAGTACTTTGGCTCCTGGGATTATACCGCTTTTGAGGAGGGATAGGTGGGAGGATAAGCCGAGTACGGCGTGGTTAAGGACGGATAGTATACCGATTGTGAGTTCTTTTTTTATGTTATGCCTCAGGAAGATTTAATGGAGATGATCTTTTTGATAAGGTGCTTTTGAATATCCTTTGCTGATTTATGTTGTGCTTTAGAGGGGTGACCCCCTTGGCGGAAAATGGCAATCGAGTAACGATCGAGTTTGGAACGTCCTCAAACCAATAGTCACACTTGCATCGAAATACATAATGTCCTCCAAAAATTTACCATGGGTATGATCTCATCTCCTCCTCAGCTAGAAATCATAGCTAATTTTAAATTACCTCTTCAAAGTTCGATGCGCTGCTCCTAGGACCCCGCCATCCCGTCATCCAAGATCGATATCCTCCCGGCACGAAAATCCAAAAAGAGTTCCATACCTTTCACCCTCGAGAGGGCCCATGGACCGCCGAACGCGAAAGGGAAGTGGCGGCTGAGAGAGATCGCGTCTTTGGTGGATTGATGCATGAGATGGATTTTATGTTTTCGTATTTCTATAGTCACCATAATGCGAGGGATAACGATCCGCCGAATCATGATCCGAATTATCCGGTGAAGAAGTGGGGGGATCCTTTGGGGGTTACGACGGTTAATGCTTGGGAGATGGTGGTTAAGAAGGTGCCGAATGCTAAGGTATGTGGTGCTCAACATCATGTTCGCTTGTTTGGAAGTTCTTCGCGTGCCAGTCTTTGGAATGAGCTAAAATTAATTATTCCAGTGGCGAGTTCAAACGTTTATCAATGTGGAAGCTTTAGAACCCCTCTTCTTTGATTACGATGATCTTTCGGATTCTGAGGCCGCGGCTTTGAGATTTCGTTGTGCTACTACTGTAAGTTTATGTCGCGGGAGAAGCCTATCTACTTCTTTACAAACTAATGCATTGATAGATTGCGCATGAAGTCATGCATGCCATAGGCTATTACCAATCACTTCATCGTCTCGGCGTTCGTTTGTTCACCAATAATCGAGAAGGATATTATGGAGATGAACAGATGGCAGAGCTAGGCTGGAGTTGGCAATGGGCGGTAGGTTGATTCGTTATCTAATACCATGTTCTATCCTATTCATTTAGAGGAATAGCAGAGGTGCTAACATGAGAACTTTTAACATAATAGATGCATGGAGGAATTGACAGCAAAAGACCCTCCAATTCGCGGAGCCGCCGTATACTAACCCAATTCGCCGAACTACAATTCCCCTCTTTCACCAGCAAATCCCACGCCGCCTCGGGCCAGGCCGTTCTCATTGATCCCCCGATACAAACCTGGAGCGATTTCCATCCCATCGGCGTTCAATTTTTAGAAGATGTACATAACCAAGACTTTTGGGATTTGATGGTTCGCAGCTTTGGGGGCCGGATTCTGCAATACCGAACCATCAAGGAAGGGACGAGGATCTTTTATCAACCAGGATCTTACAAGCCTTTTACCATTATTAAGAGAGATAGGTTGGATCCTGTTTCACATGATCCGTATGAGCATGATGAGGCGCTCATGGTGAAAACTATACTGGATGTGAAGACGCGGACGACGCATACACCGGTGGAGAAGAAACTTATGGCCTTTGTGACGAAAATAGCTGAAAGTGCGAAGACGGGGAAGGCGTTTTGGGAAAGAATGGAAGTGCAGGTTCGGACTGTGAGGGAGATTATACAGGTATTGGTTCAGAGTAAGATGAATGATTCGAGTGGTGTTTATAAGGATTGGGGTTTGATGACTACAGCCGTGAGAGAGGTGGTGGAGTTGCTAGTTGTGGCGGCGACGAATCATGAGAGAATGGTGGGATTTGCGTTGGAGAGGCAGAAAGAACATCATGGTGTAGATGATATTGCTGCTAAGGGGGCATTGTTGGCTTGGAATAGGGGAACGCGGGGGTTTAATCGAGAGGTTCTGGAAAAGTTCGGAAAGAAATTTAAGGACGGGGAATTGGGGAGGAAGCTGAATGTTTCGTATAACCTTCTGGAGAAATGTCAAGCGTTGCTTTTTGCTCCAAGTAAAAAGGGCGTCAAGTCAAAATATCCTAAGGAACAGAGGGAGTTTGATATGTTGTTGGAAACGGCCGAGGCCATACATACTCATGAGGATTTTGAGAGAGGGAGACAGATGTGTTCGAGATTGCTTTCAAATCGGTACATCGGGTCGTTTGTTAAGAGTGCGGCGAAATTGTTACTGGCTAGTTGTGAAGAGAGAAATGCTGGGGGTGTGGAAAAATTGACATTGCCCCTCCGACATAGATGTTGGAAATCAGCCGAGCAAGGCTTGGAAAGGCTACTTTGGTTGCAGGAGGTGGTTACTCAGATCTCGGATGGGTGGCAGGAGTCGTTCGACGAGTATATTAATTGGGGGAAGTGGCTGGTGGCGAAGTTGACTATTGTGGCGCAGGCTGTTTTGCCTGAGGGGGTTGAGTATATGGAAGACGTACAGCTAACGGGTGGCGATATGGGAGGAGACGCAACAGTGAAAAGTAGAAAAAGGACGAGGAGTGAAATTGAAGATTTGGTTAATGATGAGATGGAGGATGTTGTTTATTCGAATCCTGAGGAGTGGCAATCGGCGGCGAGGTTGAGACAATTTAAGAAGTGGAAGATTTTGAGAGAGAGCCCAGGTAATACGCCTCCTGAATAAGGAGAAGTGAAGTCGTTTTAGATCAATTTTAGATTAACTTCGTTCATATTTGGCATCCTAGAAAGAGCCTTGGAAATCAAGGTTTGTCACCCACATGTCTACATGCTGCGTGGCAAGCCTGTACATAATACCTTGGAGTGCATGATGTGTTAGACTTGCTCTGTCATTTATGTAGTAATGTTAAGACAATACTATAATCCTGCAATAACTCCCAAAAGTGACGGGTACAAGTGTTGTTCTGACCCAAAGAGGAAATGGGACTTTGATTTCTAGATCTCGTAAATTAGTGTCCTTTCCTGCCGTCGCACTTGCCTCAGCGAGAAAGAGCTTGGTTCCCCGTTGGTACATCAGTGATTTGAAAAGAGGTACTGTGGACTTCATTATTGTCAAACTTGCTCTTTCCCTAAAATGTTCCACCACCATCATGCAATTCCCAATGAGGAAAGCATCTCTAAACAGAACATTCAATATCGCCATTCCCTCGCTCGGTGTAAACAATCAAGTATCTCATCTAAATCAGAACGGAATAATTCTCTTTCATGATTACTGTCGTTGATCCATTATTGCTTAACATCCAATCGTCATAATCAAAACTCAAAACTCTCTCCAAACGTCAATCGCAACGACACCTGGACACGTACAAATTTGAACCATTCGCTCTTTTGTCAGACTTCAGCAGCAGCTTCTTCATCCATTCTTCCAAACTTCTGTAGACAAAACCATCAAGAGTCTTCGCAACAATGGCGCTCGTCGGTTATACAGATTCGAGTGACTCGGGGGGTGACGATATGTCAGATACCACTAAACCTTCATGCCCAGCAATGGCCACGATTCCCCCGTCACCCCATACACCTAAGAAGAAATCCAAATCCAACAAGCGCAGTATTGATATATGTCCAACCGTGTGCTCCATGTCCAGACTCAATGTGGAGGCTCTCGGACCAGCAGACAACGAATGTCGCTCCACCGGAAAGGACGCCGAAGCCCGCGACAGCCCATCTCCAACGAAAAAGAGACGGATGTCACAGTTGAGCGAGCAATATAAAGGCTCGGAACTGCCTACTTCGTGGGATTGCAGAAATTCTCTTTTTAAAGTTGATGAGAATGAGGAAGATGGATCCTTTGACGACGGTACCTACATGATCTGTGACAGAGTAGGGTACAGTTTGATTCAAGAGGGAAAAGATATTGAAGTAGCAGAAAAGATCTTTTTGGACTGTGTTAAACTCTGCGAGGGTACTGAAGAAAAGAAAATGGCTCCGAAAATTGGACGAAGCGAATCAGACACGGTGGATGCCGCTTCTTTGAACAACCTCGTGGATGGAGAGGTTTGTGCAAACAAAGATACGGATGGGAAGTTCAAACTTGCTATCAGAACCGAAAATTTTGAAAAGATACGGAGCGTACAAGAAAGGAAAGACAAAGCCGAAATGGATCCCAAGCCCTCGGAGTTGTTAGACGAGGACATGGCTGAGAGCTCTGAATTTGCTTTTGGCAGCGAAAATTTGTCGAAGATGGTGCAGAGCGTGAGAGAAAGAAAGCAGAGAACTGAGATGGCTCTTAAAACCTTCGAGTTGTTGAACGATGTGGCAGAAACAAAATCTAGCAAGGAGTGGAAAGAAATGCGAAGCTTAATTGACGGCTTCAAACGTGTTATCATGCGCTTAGAACTGGAAGAAAAATTGCAAATGGCACTAGAAAGAAAGGAGGGCGCCGAGATGTACCTCAAGGAAGTGGAGTCTTTGGACGACGAGGTAGGAACAGAAGAGAAAGAAACATTATCCAGAGCTGAGATATTCAAACGTTTTATCGGTGGAAGGTTGGAAGAGGACTTGCAGATGTTGAAGGAAACACTTGAAACTAGTTTTAAGCGCTTGGAGCACTTGAACGATGAGACAGAAACATCATTTAACAAGGCTATAGAAGCACGACTAAGTGTGGACATCGCATCCAATGCTGGTTCTCTCGAGGACGATCGTGCAGTTCGTATACCTCCGGCAAATGAAGATGAAGTTGTGACTATGGAGGACATAAGAGACAAGATTCCCGAAGCTTCTACGTCGACAGCAGACCATCTCACCAATCAAGACTCCACAGTCACGCAAGCTGGATCGCTCCCGAGCAACACCACAGAAATTCCATTACCCAAGGACTTCAATGATGAAAATGCTATGTTGCAACAAGCATTGATTCAGTCCCACTATGACGAGCTTTTGAAGTCGAAGGGTTGCGCTTGTGTCTCCGCCTGCTCCCACAGAAATTATATTAACAAAGACACAAAGCCCGCCACCGTCGAGGACGATGAGGATATAAGCTCCGTCTTCCTTGATGTCTCCGATGCTGAAGAGGAACAAGATGTTGATGATGAGAGTTCTGATTTGTGTTTGTCAGAATTTGCTTATACCGCTGCCTACGTCAATGGCGAGGAAAAAAGCGGACTTGATGAGAAAAAGAGGGTCGAAAAAGGAGAGACAATGAGAGACGCGGATGAAGCTGCCAAATCGGTAAACCGCGTAAAAGAGGGTCTTCTAGCTGCCACTGCGGAACAATTGAAAAGAGATTTTATACAAATGTTTCAGCAGGAGTGTAGTGTATTGACAGAGGACGAAAGGGCCAATGGTGTTGACGAGAAGTTGATTGAGGCCACTGCGACAATCGTAAAAAGGGCATTCATACACTTTAATGTAGACGCATTTAATGAAGCATTGACAGAGGCATCGGAAGAGGCACTGGCAGAGGCAGGAGCAGGAGCTTCTCGCGCTATCACTTCATCGCGTCTCAAAGACCCTGTCGGACAAAACATCTTCATGAAGTGGGAAATCGCTTATCCACAAACTAACCTCATGCGTCCCGACGAACTCATGCGTGCCGTCAGTGTCCTTATCTCCTTCACAAGGTCCACTCCCTATGCCAGTGCTATTCTCAAAGATACGCCTGAATCTGAATACGATGCGTTGGTAGTCTACATACACTACTATTTGCAAATGTGCGCTCAGGTAAAGTGCTTGGATATTACTGAGGGCGGAGGGTGTTCTGAGCAGGATGTGAAGTGGAGGACGGACATGCCGTGTTTTATTCCTTGGTGGAGGCAGATGAGTCATGGGAGGAAAGAAGAATTTGAAGGAGAATGGAATAAGAAGGTGTTGAGTAAGAAAGTTCTGAATAGTGTGGAAGCGGATGGAGGAGCTGGAGTCGAGGAAATGAGTGGCAAGTTTTAGAGTTTGTGTATAAGAGCTTCGTAAAGATGCTATTAGGATTACCGGTGATTCATTTGTGTTATCAGCTTGTATTAGAATTAGCTGGCGAGGGTCAAGTCGAGAGTTACAGTACCCTTATCAATTCAATGTTCATATCTTTTTTTGACAGCAAAATGCAAAGCGAGCTGTGGTTTGAACGCATACTTCTTGGTTCTCTTTGGAGTACTCTGCTATAGTCAAGGTTTCAGCTTTTGCATCTCAGACAGAAGAGTCGATATTCTGGTTTCCGGTCTGTTGTGAGTAGATGATGTTGCGCGTTGTTGTGAAAGTGGTGAGGTAAGAAGTGGGGCATGGTTGCGATGATGTCTGAAATTCTCCACAGTCACCTGATACGCACGTGTTCCAGTGAAGTCATCCAGAATTGTTACATTGTAAACTTCACAACGGAGATATAGAACGCATGATGTGATCTTCGATATTAGACATAAAAGTCTGCAAATACACATATACTTCTCAAATTCCACCATCAGTTCCAATCCCTCGGAAGTCATTATCCCGATACTCATAAACTCAAATACCACATCAATTCCCAATTGCATAATTTAACACATCAAAACACCTCACACCCTCACACCCTCACACCCTCACACCCTCACACCCAAAAGCAGTCATCTATACATATAACATACATGAACAATATTGTTCTTCATGTACCCTTCAACGATAATCAACGCCAATTTCCGCACCGGCAATGGCGTACATGTCCGCATCTCCCTGTTCTTTACCCCGCATTTTGCGTTAGCAAGTCCCAAGACAGGTGTAGATTATGATGATCATCCAAGGAAAAGCTCGAGAAGAGAAGAAAAAGTGTACAAGATGTACAAGAGAGGGGTAGTGTAACGTCGTATGATATCGTGGAGAAATAAGTTGAGAAAATGTTAAAGATGTTGTTTACCCCAGGATTCTGGGGATTTTCATCTTCTCTGAGGAATTGAGCTGCTCGTTCTTTGGTTTCTTATATTGTGAAGTCAATTATGGGGTTTTTATCACAACGGCGAGCTCTGCTCGTGGGCTTGGCGATCCTGGTTGATAGAGGAGCTGGAAGTCAAATAGAGAGGGACTTTGATGTGTTCAAATATGTCGATCCACTTATTGGGACTGATAATGGAGGTACTCTTGATTCTGGCAAGCTGTTGAATGCAACTACATACTGATGTGACTGCAGGTCATGTGTTTCCTGGAGCCACTTTACCCTTTGGTAAGCTCTTTTGTCTCCGAAGACCTTCATGAATTGAGCTCATTAGTTTCAAGGAATGGCAAAGGCAGTTGCAGATATAAACAATCCGGATGAAAAGCAAGGAGGCTTTGCTTCAGATAATTCTGATATCACGGGGTTTTCTCATATGCATGATTCTGGTACGGGAGGTGTGAGTAACAGCATTCATATGAAAATTTCTATACTGATTCATCTCAAAGTCACCATCGCTTGGAAATTTCCCATTATTTCCACAAACTGGATGCCCTGGGGATATTGTGAATAATTGTTTCTTTACCAAAACCGATCGAGCATCGAGACGAATCAATGGAACTGCCGAGGCTCATCCGGGATACTTTGCAGTATCTCTGAACACTTCTATTCATACTGAAGCAACAGTCACAAATCATACTGCGCTGTATCGATTCACGTTTCCCTCAAACTCGACATCTAACTATTCATATTCTACCCAGCAGAATTCTCTACCGTATAGTCCTCTTATTCTAGTAGATCTAACCGATTTACCAGACTCTCGTTTGAATGGTTCGGTCCGAGTCGATCCAGATACAGGGCGACTTTCTGGAACCGGAACTTTCAATCCTTCATTTGGAATTGGAACTTATGATTTACATTTCTGTGCTGATTTCAAAGGTGCAGAAATTCGAGACACGGGAGTCTTCATGAATAATCGTGCCGGGAGCCAACCCAAGAATTTAAGTGTCACTCCTGATGGTGTAAACTCACCTCCTCTCCCAGCCGGAGCTTGGACACAATTCAAAGCACCCGCCAACAACCAAATCCTCGCACGAGTAGGCGTTTCATTCATTAGCATCTCAAAAGCATGCCAGAACGCTGAAACCGAAATCCCCGATTTCGATTTTGAAAAAGTTTTAAGTGCTGCAGAAGATGCGTGGAGAGAAAAACTCTCGGTTATTAGTGTTGATGCTACGGGTGTTAGTGATGAACTTCAGACTGTTTTTTGGTCTGGTGCTTATAGGGCTATGATTTCACCTCAGGATTATACTGGGGAGAACCCATTGTGGGATAGTGATGAGCCTTATTATGATTCCTATTATTGTATTTGGGATTCGTTTAGGAGTATCCATCCGTTATTGACTTTGTTGGATCCCTATAGTCAGACGCAGATGGTGAGGAGTTTGATTGATATTTATCGTCATGAAGGTATGCTTCGAATCCATTCTGAAGATAGAATTGTCTCTGATATAATATCTTTCTAGGAAAGCTTCCGGATTGTCGAATGTCGCTATGTAAAGGATTTACTCAAGGAGGTTCGAATGCAGATATAGTTCTGGCAGATTCTTATATGAAGAATATCACACAAGATGTGGATTGGGCAACAGCTTATGAAGCAGTAGTATCTGACGCCGAAGGTACGTCAGGCCAATATAAAACTTTCATATCATACCATTAACAACACATAGATGAACCAGCAGATTGGTCCGTCGAAGGTCGCGGCGGTCTAACCAGCTGGAAAACTCTCGGTTACATCCCAACGGACGACTTTGATCCCTATGGAGTAGGACCCATGACGCGATCCATCTCCCGAACCGTAGAATACGCTTACAACGATTTCTGCATCGCCTTAATGGCCCATGGGCTCGGCAAAACCGGAGATGTGGAAAAATACATCGGACGATCTGAAAATTGGAAAAATATGTACAAAGCCGATCAAACATCCTATGTTAACGGATCAACCGACGCACCCGATTCCATTGTCGACAGCGGATTCACCGGATTTTTACAACCCCGCTACTTAAACGGTACATTTGGCTACCAAGACCCTTCCCTCTGTTCCCCCCTCTACAACTTCACATCCTGTTACCTCAGCCCCACTGGCCATGAAACCTACGAAGGAAGCTCCTGGATGTACACCTTCTTCGTACCCCAAGACATGGCCTCCCTCGTAACCACCCTCGGTGGCCCCTCAACCTTCGTATCTCGTCTCAGTTATCTCCATACATCCGGACTCCTCTACATCGGCGACGAACAAGCCTTCCTACCCGTCTTTCAATTCCACTACGCCGGACGACCGGGCCTCTCTGCCTATTTCTCCCATTTCTACATCCCCTCCCAATTCAACGATACTGTAGCCGGACTAGCAGGAAACGACGATTCAGGCGCCATGGGTTCATTCACCACCCTTTCCATGCTAGGATTATGGCCCATCTCAGGACAAAACGTCTATCTAATCACACCCCCCTATTTCCGCGAAATCAGCATCAGGAATGGACAAACGGGAAAAGTGGCAACGGTAAGAAATATAGGCTTTGATGCTGCGTATGCCAATCTTTATATACAGAGTGCGACATTGAATGGGGAGACCTGGACGAAGAATTGGGTGACGCATGATTTTTGGCTGGAGGGCGGAGTACTGGAGTTGGTGTTGGGGAGGAATGAAAGTGCTTGGGGGACAGGGGATCAGGATTTACCGCCCAGTGCTTCGACTAGGGAGTGGTAGGAAATATGGATGGAAGGTGCATTTGATGATGATGATGATGATTGTTGAGTGAGGAGCCTGGTTTATCGAGAGGTAATCTTACTAGCTGGGTTTACTTCAGTGCACAGGTCACTGGAATGATTACCTGGTGAAGAACGATATAAAGCGAGCTCGATCAATTTCCTTCCTCATAATTTCTCCGGTTCTTATTATTGGAGTCTAGAACTTACCTATTTCACTTGTCTGCAAATATGTTTCCTGGTCACCAACTGAGGATTTGGAAATATCTCCATACATCCTTCTTGTTTCCTGATTTACAATATATATGGTATGTCTTGACATCCGTTCCCGAGAAGGTTCTTTGTTTGCAATCAACTTTTTACTTTTCACGATGATATTCAGACTGTAAAGAAATGTTATCTTCCTTACACGGTCAGCGGCCAAAATCTTGATACTACCAGTGCTCTCAATTTTCAAAGAACTACATATGATGTGCTTTTTTACTATTATATAGGTAATATTTATATATATACATAATATACATCTATATCTTTTTCCGCTTAGTGCCTTGTCCCTGGGTTTTACCAATACCTTTTCCCTTAGCCTTAGCTTTTCCAGAGCTAGAGCGCGATGTCTTTGGTACAGATATAGCATCCTCTTCATCATCTGGTTCATTCTCCTCCATTTCAACATCTGCATCTGCATCTTGATCTCCATCCTCATTCTCACCCCCATCCATCTCCTCCACACTCCTCTTCCTCCCCTTTCCCTTTCCCTTCCCACTCCCCTTTCCATTCGCACTCGCTGCTTTCTTCCTCTCCTGCGCCCCAACACTCAACTCATTCCTCTTCGCCCACTCCCTCGCATCATCGGCAAAAGTCCCTCTATCCTTCAACGCATTTCCCTTTTTCTTCGCCTTCAATTTTCCCACCGCCTCTCTCATCCTCTTACTTCCACCTTTTTCCCTTTCTCCACCCCCACCATTACCAGTGCCCAACCCTCCCACCCCCACACCACCCTCAAAAAACCTCGTAATGTTACTTTGAGTCCCCTCCAACTCCCGTCTATTCATATCCCTAATAACCGGTACTAGTATCTCATCTACTCTCTCCTGACTCCAACCAACTGTACTCATCAAAAAATCTCTCAATTGTCCTAGATCTGGGACTCCCCATTGGAAAGCGCCGGTTGTACTATCAACATCTGGTTTTAAATACGCTTCTGTAACTGCTGCGCTGGGGAATCCTGGAGGTAGAAAGAGTTTGGTAGCTTGTGAGCGACGGAATTTTTTGCGGAAGAGTGTTGGCTCGCTTGCGAGGGGAGGAGTAGTGAGAGGGTTTTGAACGGTGGACCACCATTCTTTGAATTCTTGTAGACCGGTTTGAGAGGGGAACTCGGAAAGGATTTCTACAGCGGTGACGGGGCCGATGCCTGGTATACCTTCTGTGTAATCTGAACCTAGTAAATGTGCAATTGAGATAAGTTGATCTCTGGAGAGAGAAAGTTCTTTTTCAAGATCGGATAAGAGATAGCATTCAACGAGTTTATTGCTATTGAATAAATTCTTATAAACGCGTGTACCACCGAAAAGAAAGATATCGGAATCATCTGTAACTATACCGTCTACAAGACCAAGGTGTACCAGTTCGGCACATTGAGCTTCTGCTTCCATTGGTGCGGTGATGTAAGGAATACCAAATAAACGAAGTAGAGCTTGACATTCCGTGATCATAATATGTGATACTTCATCCGCATCTCTACGATCTTTCTTTTGTTGACTTCGTAAAGCTTTGAGTTCTTTTTCATATGAATCATGGTTTTCTTTTTCGGATTTATTGTTCAGGGTACTGGCGAATCTAGCATGCTCTTCTGCTTCGATAGCAAGTTGGGTCATAAGTTCTTCCTCTTCTGGGTCACTGAAATCGAATTCGTCTGGAATCGCTTCGGCTTCTTGGCGATCGTATGCATCGTCAACTGGTGGTTGGAGAGTTTCTGTCGGACCAGATGGGAAGACAGTTGTAGAATTCGCCATATCAACATCTTCAAACACTGGCGATGGGCTTTTTCTTGTAGAAGTTGAGGGTTGAATAGGCTCTGTTGCTTGAACATCAGAAATATCGACATCTTCGAAGACGGGAGATGGTGATCTTGATTTCGAAGAAGTCTCTTTGATGCTCACTGACGCAGCGTTACTTGCAGCTACAGTTTTCTTACACTTAGGGACAACATCCCCATGATCGCTTTCCGACCACTCAACCGGCTCATCAGAATCCTGTAGCAATTCAACCGTATTTTCTACACGAGGTTCAACCGGTAGCCGTCTATCCTGAGCAGTATCAGATTTTGGTGGTTCAGCTCTAACAACATCTGCCAAATCATCCACACTCTCTTTCGCAACTTCAAGCGTAGGAGCTTTATCCAAAATTTCCACATCACTATCATTAGCATCATCATCAGAATCCAGATGAATAACACCATGATCACGTTGGAAGATCCTCTCATCCTCTTCTGCTCTTTCGCGATCCTTCGCATTTAATTCTTGATCTTTCTTGCGTTGCTGTTGAACCTGTGACCTGATGTCATCATTACCAACTAGCCAAGGAGGTAACGGTTTCGCTTTCTCTTCTTCATCTTCCTTTTCGAAACCACCAGCAAGTACCTCTTCATCCTCTTCTTGAGGCTCTTCGGCCAAGTTTTCTGATTGCTTCTTCTTGCCAAATAAAGATGATTTAAATTGAAGACTCTCAAACGGCAACGGGCCATCGAAAGGATTCTTCTTATTCACAGCAACTGGTGCTACTTGACGAACTTTTTCCGGCGCTTTCTGTGTTCTTGCCTTTCTCAATGCCGCTTGGAAATCCATATCGCTATCACTATCACTATCCAGCTTCTCGCTATCTTCTTTCCGTTTCGGGACAGCAGCATTAGCTCTATTATTGACCATATGAGCAATCATTTTCCCGCTCGATTTGGTGAGAGGTCTAGCATCTGCTACTGCTCTTTGCTCATATTCCGGCATGGGAACATCCTCAAATGAATCATCTTCGTCTTCCTCTTCCTCTTCCTCTTCCTGGCCATGACCTTTCTGCAGTGATAACTCAATAGCTCGATTCAGATGATCTTCCTCATCAAGTTCATCATCTTGCCCCTGGTCTTGCTGCAATGACATAGCGATCGCACGATTGAGATCTTCATCCTCATCATCGTAAGTAGCATCCATCGTACTAGGTCCCGGTTGTCCACCTGTATCGTCCACAAAAAGAGAATCCGGATCTTCAGACGGTAATCTTACCGGCCGCGGATTTGATTTTCTTCTCGAGTTTTCGTATTCCTTTCTCCTATTAGCAACTTCTCTTGCTTGAAATTCGCTATAAGTCACGTTCCGCCCATTATCTCTGGCTTTTGGTAATCGGTTCAAACCCTCAACAGGAACATCCTCAAAATCATCTTCCTCAGATTCGGACACCAAATTAACCTTATTTTTCCTTTGATCATAATCATCCACATCAATGGGTTTATTCCTATCACCCACCCCCTTCTCCAATGAAACCACACCTAGCGCCCAACCACCTTCAACCCCATCATTCTTAACCAAAACATATTCCCTCCCCCTCTCCCCCACAATTCTATTCGTCCCATTAACCCCAAACATATGCTCCTCAGAATTCATCCCATTCAAATTCATCAATCTCTGAGTCAACTCATTCCTCTCCCTAACCCTCTCAATCTGAAATCTAGAGAAAGCCATTCGATCAGGAAACATCTCTTCCAATTGTTCCTTACTCAACCCCATCCTCAATCTACTTCTTAACCTCGCCGCATTCAAAATATTATACCGATCCCCAGCCGGCAAACTCATAAAAAACTCCCCATTAAAATCTATCTTGCTGAAATCATATAAATTGACATCTTCCCCATTGTGGAATTGTCTCGCATATTCTTCCAATTCCTCCGCACTCATAATCCTCGGATCTTCCGGCCTCCCCATCCCTTCTATCCCATTTGTAAGTTCGGGTAAATGATATGCATCTTTTTTGTAGAATTTTCGACTCGTTTGTCGTTCTTGTGCTGACATTCCTATCTCATCCACATACGCCAATTGTTCTTCCGGCACAACCTCCTCTTCCTCAACCGTAGGTCTATTTCTCCCCTCCCTTTCCCTCTTCTTCCTCTCACTATCTTCCTCCTCCGCTCTCCTCTTCATCTGTACTCCCAATAATCTCCCCGCCGTCCTAACAGCATCTTCTCTCCTGCCCTCTCTCCTTCTTTTCCTACCCAGAACTGTTTGACGTTTTAATATCGGTGCGCCACCATCAAATACAAAAACTGGTTTAATCCCATGAAACAATAATTTGCATATCCTTCTAAAGAATCCCACGATATGTGAGTTTCGAAGGGCATTTCCTTCTTTATCGCGTACGGCTTTGAGGAATTGATAGATCCAGATTGAGGCGTCGACGGCGAGACGTTTGCGATTTAGAGCTGGGAGGGGAGTAGGACGAGCGCAGGGTTGGACGATGGTCCAAAGACCAGTGACACCCATGGTGAGAGTGTTGTATTTTTATGTTCTATCGATAGATTGGGCTGAATATTATGATTCGCAGATCAGCAAGTTCCTGCCGGTAAAACTAGACGATGGCGAGAAATAGGTAGCAATCGAATCTAAAGTGAATGAAACTCTTAACTCTTAGCTGCTTCTGTATACGATTGCGCTTGTCGAATACTTATCCCAACTGGAAGTCCTCCCAATCAGTACTATCGTCTCTCCAATCCAGATATTTAAACAACAAACTTCACAAACCTCCCATCCCACATCTCACTTCCACCATCTTCCCAAGTCCAAAACCGCGTTAATGACGCATATCGGCCACGAATCCACGTGATCTTTTATCTTATCGCCGAACACCCTCATTCAATTTATTTCCCCGTCCTCAATTCTCAATCCCCAATCTTCCCTCCACAACAACTCATGCACAATCATGACCTCACTCGCCCCCGCCTCTTCCTCCAACTCCTCCCCCGAAATCCAAGAATCTCCAGCTCACCAACAAGCGCGTACCTACCTACACAGTCTCCTATCCAAAACCCTTCTCATCCATACAACCGACAATCGCATGTTTCGGGGGTCATTCAAGTGTACCGATTCTGTTTGTTTACCTAGTTCTCCTTCTCTCCTCCTATTCCTATTCTCTGCTTGCACATTTCCTATACTTCTTTGATTGTGCGGGATGGTTTGTCTAGTATCGCATATCGATTCTTACTTTTATTGTATTCTCGTATCTTATTTTCCAAATAACTACTAACAAAAACAACCAACAAAATAGGACCTCAACATAATCCTTTCGGAAACCTACGAATATTGCATTCCACCTTCTCCTCCAACCTCAACCTTAACCTCAACCTCAATACCACAACCTCCCCCCTCAACCTCCCCCTCCACATCTTCCGCAAACCCCTCCACATCAACCTCTCAAACCCCACCCTCCGCACCCATCCTAAACATAACACCGCGCTGGCTAGGTCTCGTCGTCGTACCCGGAAAACACATCGTACGAATCGAGCTTGAAGAATTCGAGAGTCAGGTGCGAGGACGGAAAACTACAACCACTACCACCATTTCAGATCCACTAGCTAAGGTTAAGGCCCCGGAACAAGATCCTTTGATCAAAGGAAAAGGAAAGGAAATTTCTATTTGAGAAGAGGCATTTTAAGAATGGCATACATGAAGGGATATATGAGATCAATTGAATCTATAAACCTATAAACAAGAGCCAACCCCAAGGATCATCTCATCTCACCTCACCTCACCCCATTCAAACACCATCAGATCATACAAACGCATCTAACCTTCACGACAACAAACCACCTATAGAGATCAAGCATAACCAGAATATTTGCTACTCTACTTGGTAGATTAAAAAGCAGTATCGGAAAAATGAAGAGGAAGGAAATGGTAGTGGGCATGAACAGGCACAGGTAAGCGAGGAAAGAAAATAAGAAAGGGGATTAAAGTGAAGATACGGATTAAGGTCCCTATCCAGATACATTGAAGGATGTCTATCAGTAAAGGAGGGATCAGTATTGTGCAGTCAGTTACCAAGGGGTGAAAACAGTACAATACTCACAATACTCAAAATACTAAAGTTTAAATCTCAATCATCCAAAGACTTGGAGACTTAGAATTCGAGGAATGATCGGAAGGAACTGTTCAAAGACTACTTTTTGCACATTGCGTTGCATACAAAGTACTCCATATTGATAGTATACATATGTATGTAGATAGATACCTCAAGAAAGACATAAAATAAAACAAAGAGTACAAATCACAGATATAGATCAAAAGTAATAAAAAAATAACATTCATTAAAAACTACAAATACAAAAGCGAAGGACCCCAAATAAGTGTTCCTTTTCCCTTTCCCTTCCGACTTCCCCCTTGGAAACCCCTTTTAACCCTAACCCCTATTTCATATCCTCATATATCATATATGATCAATTACCACCACATAGCATTCCAACATTATCATGAATTAAGAGAGGAAAGGGAAATAAAATATATCGACCCATTCCGAGCAGTCATAAGCATACCTAGTTTCGCGACGTGAAAAAAAAAGATCTTGGGAATATGCTCGAGGCCCACCAGTCCAATCCAGTTCCATTGTTTCCTACATTGACACTTATTGAATCCCCTACCATCCTTTAACACCTTCACTAGCTGATTAATAATCTTCTTATTCTTTCTTGATATTAAGATTGGATTTCGACTATTATACGAGTTCTTCTTGACGACCTCTTTGTTCGCCGTTGGTGACGCTACCTTGATGGGAGTGAGCAATTTCTTCCTCCTCTTCCTCATCTTCGTATTCGTCTCCACCCTTGTGAGCGGCAGCTGGAACCCAAAGACCGGACTCGTTATCGTTCAAGGGTTGATCTTGACCAGTGAGGTCATGACCTTGAGCGTTACGTTGAATGTTGTTGCGTCTGCGTTGAGACAAAGTGCGAGCTCGGGTGGAGAGATTGGCAGAGACGGCAGCATTGGAGTTAACCCAGTTGGTGAGAGAATCTTCGCAATCTTGAATGATGGCCTTGCTAGCCTCATATCCATCATATGCTTGACGAGTTTCACCCGGAGTGACCGGAGTGTCATCAACAAGTTCCAAAAGATGCTTTCCGTAACCAGCAATGATAGCGACCTTTTCGCAATGCTCACGGAGAGCATCGAATTGGTAGGTGTAGGCAGCCTTGAGCTTCTCACGGGTAATGTTGGAGAGTTGAGCTTCAGCGACCAAGGATTCGGCCTCAGCACGAACAAGCTCTTGCTCAAGAACGACGATTCTTGGAGAGTCTGGCTCCTTGTATTTAAGTTGAGCAATTTGGTCAGTAATCTTTTGTTTGCGATCTCTGCTGGGTTGAACGGAAGCCTCAATGTTTCTGATGCTCTTGATGGTAACACGATATTGGTCATAACGATCAACATATTGGTCCTCTAGTTCACCAATCTCGTAAAGTAATACACCAAGCTTGTCAGTAACATCTGACACATCTTCGTCGCATCCTTCTCCCCAGATGGAAAGTTGTTGCTACATGATGTTAGATTATAGCTTTATAATATGTTTTGTAAAAGAATTTACTTACTGCTACCTCCATTCTTTCTCTTCCGACAAGTTCCATACTGCGCATAACATTCTTCTCCATCTTCACGAGTTGACCAAGCTTTTTGGATAGCTCTGGGCCCCTGGTGTTGAGCGCAGAGTGTGTCTTAAGTCGCATAGCATGGCCTGAATTAATAACTGTTAGCAAGTTATCCTCTTCAATAGCAAGGCAAAGGAGTTGATTTTATTGGCTCTTGCAACCAGAAATCAATCAACAATTTACGCAGGCCATAGATATCATGACACCCGACACAGGCAACCATCTCCCGTATAGCCAAAAGATTCTGTTGAACAAATAGGCATATCCAGATTGACCACACAGAACGACTTGCTGCCCCGCCTTCCCTTTGCGCATCCCATTCCCCGTTCACAGAAACTTCCGTATACCCCACATCCATCATGCAAAACTTAGGGTAGACGTCATAGAAATGTACTGACCGATACCGCTTCTACCGAAGATCCTTCCAGATTTTGTGCTCGAAGGTGGCGGAGGAGGATTCTGAAGTTGCGAGGCCTATGAAGAAGAAGAAAGAAAGACTCGTCAGTTGAGATGTTCAATGTTCATTTTAATACTGCGACAAGATTGTGCCTGCCATCACCCCTCGAGCTACAGTGTAGAACTTACAGTAGGAGCCCGCGATTGTCTCATAGAGTATGTGCGATGCATTGTGAAGGTGGTTTGGTTGATTTGTTAGTTCAAGGGCCTTTGTTGCGATGTGAGTAAACAAGTAAAGAGATCTTTGTTGATTCGAAATTGATTAGATGTATGGGGGGGAAAAGAGGATTGTTGTTGATGATGATTGATAGATTAATAGAATAGATAAGTTAAATGGTTATAATCGAATAGAGAAGGAAGCTTCGGGAATGGATGCTTGATACCTATTGCTTTTCTTGTTGATCTGGAGAGTGAAGTGGGACAAACACACTTTTAGATCATGACGATCATTTTTGAATCCTGGTTCAGCACTGAAGAAGTTCCCTACCTACTCCGTAAGAGATTATAACAAGGAAATGACGTCGGCTCCTCCTCATTCGGTAAAATAGCGTGATTTTCAATACTAGGAAGAATGATGAAAAAATGATGAAAATATGACAAAATGATAAAATGAACCAATTAAATCTCTTCAATTGAATTAACCTGGAAGCATCAACAGGATTTTATGCGGGACGGAATACAGGAAAATATTACTAAGCATGAAAGCAGCTTTCATGCTTTACTGTTTGCTGTGCGTGCAGGTGCAGGTAAGGGGGACCTTTCTGACCTTTCTGACTCCATCCAAATTCTGGATTTCTACCATGTTTTAAATCGGAATTCGATCTCTATAAACGATGGATCATGACATTTCTTCTTATGGATTCAACTGCTTGATCTTCATCATGGATATATATTAGATCTTCAATGTATACTGCAGGATCCCGAGATGCTTATATCAATAATGCTCCACCAGGGAACGACCTTGAATATGGATGTTGTCGTTACCACAGCTATATACCTAGAGTACAATATCCCACCACACCCCATCTCATCACAACACATCACCTCAAACAAGATTCATGAAAAGCTCTACTTCTACTACGATGGAGAAATAAAACAAATCTAAAGCATCCGCCAACTTTTAACGTCACTTTCTCTTTACTTTTACAACACGGGAAAGCTTTCGGAAACGCTATCTACAAAATCCTTTACCACTTTTGTCTTTTCCAGCTCCCGGTCCCGCAGACTTTACGATTATTCTAGTCTAGCACCGGTAGCTATCGAACTCTAAAGCTATGAAGCGGTCCCTTTTTATCGTCTAGCCAAGGAACCAATGTGGCTGTGAAACCATAACTGCCGATTAGACAGGTTTTCACTCGATTCGCCTTTGGATTTCTGCCAACTTTAGGTTCAGATGTTGAATGAAATTTTGGTGATGGATTGTGTTGACTCGATTAACTCGATTGTCTAGTCACGTGTCGTATGTATTTCCAAGTTTCTTTGTTTCGTTTCCTGTGTTTCTGCTAGCATGTTCTCCCACCTTTGTCTTTCCAGAACAACTACTGTATACCGCTTCCATCGTGTGAAGTTTTACCAATCTCATGAATTCTGAGAATCGATCATTTGGAAACAATGCATTTGGTCTCTTGAGTGTGAATGGGAGGTAGTAGAAATTAGAACTACCGTCTTATTGAATGGACCTGGTGATGGCGATAGCGAAGTGTGTCTTCTTTCTACAAAAAACTCTCACTGAAAATGAGGGATCGGCCGTATGATTCTCATAGAACGTTCGTAGGGAATGCTCATAGAGTGATTGTTTGAGAAGTCTCAGGAACAATCACTCCCCTTCAAACCAACAAGCAGAAGTTAAGGTTAAAACGTCTTTGTAATACAAGAAGTCTCCAGAAGAAAGAATTGGTAGCTACTCTGTCAATCACAACAAAGAGAACAGAGATCTCGAGATTTATTGTTCACTATTCGAGTTATAGAACAACACATCCAAATCATCTATATAAGCTTCATCTCCTCACCCTAATCCCATCTCCTCACCCCAATCCTTCCATTCTCCGAGTCTATCGCAACCGCAAAACTACTTTCTTAAAACAAACAGATAAAAAGTAGTGACCAACCAACCAACCAACCCAAAACCACCAAGATGAAGTCTACAATCCTCATCTCAGCATTTATCGCAGTCACAGTCACCACTGCAATTCAGCTACCAAACCCCGAACCACAAACCTTCAACCATACCCATCCATCTCACAGCAATCATACCCCAATCTCGATTTACAAATCGGCACCCAGAACGATGATTACATTACCAGGTGGTGTATTTGTGCGAACAGCTATGCCATTGAGTACCCAGGCCACAGATGCTGATACCGAGACATGATGGTAGCTGCCTCAGTATCGAACCGTCACAGAAATGGATGAATGGTGAGTGTCGAGTGTCGAGTGTCGAGTGTCGAGTGTCGAGTGTCGAGTGTCGAGTGTCGAGTGTCGAGTGTCGATGAATAGAAGATTTGTCGGTGCTGCATGAAGTTTTCCTATTATCTAATTTCATATGTTTTTTAACTTGAACTCTGCTATTATTATACTGTCCCTGTTTTGTGTCCTGTGTGCTCTGTGGATGTGCGAAAATCTCCCAATTAACCGTAAATTAGATGTACTCTGTAGATATACATCCTACTAAGTTCAAACGACAAATGATAATATAATTTGACTGTATACCTATCCTATCCCAAGCTGAGCATTTCCCAGATCTTATTCGATACTATTATCCATTCAATACCTATACTAATAGGTAGTAGTAATTCGCGTACTCCCTCTCTTATTTGATAAATTCCTTTAATCGTGATTTATTTCTCGGTATATCAAATTCATTTATATCGTAGCAAATATGGTAGCAAAGTATCTTTGAGATTTCGGTAGGCAAGATGCGATTTTAATGTGGGTGTGAGGGTTGCTTTGTCATTATCGTACAAATGAAACTATATACAGCCACCTACAAGAACAACCCTTTCAATGCTGACTGGACCGTGCGATAGTATGGTATGCACTTTATATCCGTGGGAATTACGGTAGAACTCTTTTTCGGAATTTGTTGTTTATTTTTTGGGTTTTTTTATTTTTGGTTTTTGGTTTTTGGTTTTATATCTATATACGAAAACAAAAACATCTTTCCAAATATCTACCAAAGTATACAAAAATAAACGATTGAGTCCCAGTATAGTTGAAGCACCACAATATTCCAGGTACCAAAAATTAATCCTTTCATTCATTCTGCTGTTGTGTTTATTCATCGAAGTTCATCAAAAGCTTGAACTCCACCAATCTGCAGATAAAAACACGCATTAACCTATCAACTTCTTTAACGGGTAACTCAACACCGGAGTTTCCGTGTAGCTTCGTCTGGCTTACCCGCTTTGCAGGTTAGCCACATTTGATCTAATACCCAATTGGAAGGTGTTTAGTCGATTGCATACCGTTAATCAAGCTTTGGATCATTCTTGGCTTATGCACCTGCCATATATGTTATCAAGCTCGAGAGCTACCCTTGGCTAACCTTGATGATATGTCACATCGGCTTGATTTGATCCCCATTTGCGGGGAATGTGATAATCATGGTGAGAGATTATTCGCGCAGATGAGATCTTCAAATGCAAGTGCCCGGTTCGTGCAGACGAGGTACATGATTGTGCTCAGGTACAAGGGGAAAATAGATGTTATGTGATCCGAGGTGATGATGGCAAAATTTAATTTACACAGAGGTTGGGAAAGGTTGATAAAGAGCTGTATTCCCTCATGATGTTTTGTTGTGCTACCTCTTCCCTACTTACTCTAGTCACCTTTCCTCCTCCATTCTTTTCCTCATCCCTCCTACTTCTACCCTTCATCATTTGAAGATTCAATTGTTTGACCGCCAATTGATCTCATTGACCTTCTTCAATCATGATGTACCCCAAGACCGCCATTTGTGCGGGATTGCTTTCTCAAGCTCTCCCAGCATATGGTGCCGTTATGGAAAAATTGGCGGCAGTCCCTAGCGGATGGACTGCTGCAGAAACAGATTCAAGCGCGGCTATTACTCTCACAGTTGGTCTTGCAATGCAAAATCTCGATCAATTAGAAGCCAAACTTCTTGCTGTTTCAACACCCGGAAATGCGGAGTATGGAAATCATCTCGATGCTAATGAGGCTAATGCTTTATTTGCTCCTTCTGCCGATGCAAGTAATGCTGTTACTTCATGGTTGGCAAGTGCTGGTGCCCAAAACATTGTGAGCGATGGATCGACCGTTACTTTTGCCGCAACCATTGAGAAGGCCAATTCGATCCTCAATGCAACCTTCCAGACCTATACAAGTAATGGCGTAACGAAAGTCAGAACTACTCAATACTCGGTTCCGGATCATGTTGCTGAACACATCGAGCTCATCTCTCCAACAACTTATTTCGGAAAGACTGTCGCAAATGCCCCAACTAAGGTTGCAAAGAAAGCTACTTCAGCTACCAAAGTAACAGTTGATGCTTCTTGCTCAACATCCATCACTCCTAAATGTATCAAGGAATTATACAATGTTGGATCTTACACCCCTTCAGTTTCTTCCGGTAGCAGAATCGGATTCGGTAGTTTCCTCAATCAATCAGCTCTTTATGCTGATCTTTTCCAATATGAGAGTTACTTTGGTATCCCATCACAAAACTTCTCAGTTACTCTCATCAATGGAGCTACTAATGATCAGAATCCAGCTACTGCCCAAAACGGAGAGGCTAACCTCGATGTTCAAAACATTATTGGTGTTGCTCATCCTTTGCCTGTTCAGGAATTTATCACTGGTGGTTTACCACCATTCATCCCTAACATCGATGTGCCAACTGCGGCGGATAACTCTAATGAGCCATATTTGCCATATTATGAATACTTGCAGAGTCTACCAAACTCCGCTTTACCACAAGTTATCTCAAACTCTTATGGTGATGACGAAGATGTATGTTACCTTCAGTTCTCTACATTCTCCAATTTCCACATGGTGTTCTATTGCTAACCCATTATTTAGACAGTTCCATATGCCTATGCCGTTCGAGTCTGCAACTTAATCGGTATCATGGGTCTCCGAGGTATCTCCGTTCTCGAATCATCAGGAGATACCGGTGTAGGAGCAGGATGCGTTGCAAACGATGGATTAAACACCCCATACTTCCAACCTCAATTCCCCGGTACATGTCCATACATTACATCTGTTGGAGGTACCCAATCAGTTTCTCCCGAAGTCGCTTGGGATGATGGTTCAGGAGGATTCTCTAACTACTTCCCGACCGCTTGGTACCAAACCGCTGCTGTGGGTGAATACTTGACCGAACATATCAGTCCATCTACAAGGAAATACTATGAGAGCTATACCAACTTCACCGGAAGAGGATTCCCAGATATCTCCGCTCATAGTTTGACTCCTGAGTAAGTCATTCCTCATCCCCAATCATTTCTTAACAACATCTTCTAACACAAACCCATAGTTACCAAGTCGTCTACTCCGGCCAACTCGCCCCCTCAGGTGGTACATCCGCCGCTGCCCCCGTCGTAGCCGGTATCCTCGGTCTCCTCAACGACGCCCGTTTCAAAGCAGGAAAACCCGCCCTCGGTTTCGTCAATCCCCTCCTCTATCTCCTCGGCACAGGCGCTCTTAATGATATTACTGGAGGAGGAAGCGTAGGCTGTAATGGTGTTAATGGACAAACTGGCGCGAAGATTCCAGGTGGTGCAGTCATTCCATACGCGACGTGGAATGCGACCAAGGGATGGGATCCAGTTACCGGGTTGGGAACCCCGGATTTTGAGAAATTAAAGAAGTTGGTTTTGAGTTGTTAGATGGGTTGAGGGGTGCGAGGGAAGTAGGAAGGAAGGGATTTATTTTGAGGAATATTACATGAATGGTTACGTATGTAACATTATGATGAAAGATTATATAGGTTATGAAGCAATGAAATACACATAGTTGTAAATGAAATGATAATATTTTATATTCTTACATCTTTACATCTTCATCATATTTACGGAGTATAATAGTATCAAACGCATGATTGTATATTTATTGACCTCGAGACTTAATAATGTGGAATCCTTCCCGACTTATCTCTGATATTCATTCACCTTTTCTCATTGTAATCATTGTAATCTTACATGTAGATATATATATATACATTAACCTAACCTAACCTCTAACCTAACCTCTAACCTAACCTCTAACCTAACCTACTTAAAACTACCTACCTATATACCCGTCGCATCGTGAACTCATAGATGAAGAGATGAAGAGATAAACGAATATATATATATATTTACGCCGTATATTTTACACCGAGAATCTATCAATGACTCTATCAAACAATACGAATGAATAAATACGAGTATGAATAAATACAACCAGATAAATGATCAAACGGGTAAAGTGCATGCGGACGATGATGAGAATATTCAAGAGATGCGAATGTGTTTCTATATATTTATATATTTATATATTGATATTGTATTTTGATCGAGACATCTAAATCTATACTGCGATCAAACCATCCATATACAATATACAACCCAACCCAACCCAACCCAACTCTAAGGTAACCACAACCACAAACCAATTTTAGATCTATCGATATCCCAAAAATCCTCACACTCACACTCACTGATCTTTATTAAACCCAGCACCCCCCGCACTCGTAAATTCCAAATCATCCGTCACACTCCCATATTCCGCAACCCAGTAATCCACCAAGTAATTCTGTCTCTGTTTCCACATCCCCCTATCACCCGTCATGGGTAAATCTCCCTTCGCCTTCTCTATGTACGTCGAGCTAAGGTTAAACATGGGTTGCGATTGCATTTTCTCGCCATGAAGTCTAGGTACTGCCGCGACGAGATTTTTCTCGCGCATGTGTTTCAAAATTCGCACCAATACGCTCGCGGTATTCTCGGCTCCCAATGTCCACGATGCGTTTGTGTATCCGATGACGGTTACCGCGTTGGGCATATCTTGTAGCATTACGCCTCTCCACATGTATTTTGTGGAATATTCGTATGGGATCCCATCCACGCTTACTTTGGCGCCGCCCGCAAGTTGCATCTTTAATCCCGTGGCGGTGATGATTATATCGGCGTCAAGAGTTTTTCCCGATTCGAGCTCGATGCCGGATGCAGTGACGGTTTTGATGGTATCGGTTACGACGTCGGCTTTTCCAGAATGAAGACATTTGAAGAAATCGCCGTCGGGACAAGCGCATATTCGTTGGTCCCAGGGATTGTACTTGGGGCTAAAATTAGGATCGACTGGGAGAGTGGGTGGGATTTCCTTCTTGATTTCTTTTTGGAGGAGATTGCGAGCGATGTCCGGAAAGAAGCGACAGAAGTGGAAGAATAATAAGGGGAATACGAGGAATCTCCAACGTATCAATTGGTTAGCCACCGATTCTGGAAGAAATCTCCGCAAGGTATCTCCGGCTGGAAAGGTTGCTGGGACTCCTATTATCCAAGTAGGACTTCGTTGTAACATGGTTACTTTGGCTGCTTTCTCTGCCAGATTTGGTATTAAAGTAATAGCCGTAGCACCACTTCCAATAACGACTATTTTCTTGTCCGTGTAATCGAGGTCTTGGGGCCAAAATTGAGGATGTATCTTTTGGCCTTTGAAGTTGTCCAAGCCAGGTATTTCGGTTTTCAATGGCTCACTGTAGCTATAATATCCCGTGCCCCAAATAACCCATCGTCCTTTTATGGTGCTTTTGCTTCCACCAGCATCAACTGATATTGACCATTGTTGTTGTTCTGTTGACCAATCTGCGGCCGTAACATTATGATGAAACTTTATCTTCTTATCGATTCCAAATTTCTCGGCCGCTTCTTCAAAATATGTGCGAATTGATTCACCGTCCGCGATTAACGTAGGGCTCGTCCATGGATACCACGGAAATCCAAATGTATATAGATTGGAGTCGGATCTGATACCAGGATATCGAAATAAATCCCACGTTCCGCCAATTGCCCCGCGATTCTCAAGTATGGTATAGGTTAAATCGGGAAATTCTGTTTGTAGGCGACTGTAAAGGGTTAGCTATCTGTCTTTGGAGAAATTGAAGCCAAGTCTTTGGGTTGCTGATGTGAGCCAAGGATCAATGTCAACTGTTGGTCTTACTATGCAGTATTAATTCCCGATAGGCCCGCGCCGATGATCACGACGTCGTAATCGCAATTCCCAGATCTTTCTACTGAACCCATTGTGGTGATCTTTGTTGTTGTGGAAATCTATATGGTAAAAATATATGTTGATGTTGATGCCATATGAATTAAAAGTTCGGTGATCGACACAATATGAAGATGGATAAGTAGGAGAGGGGCCAGATATAAGAAGCAGAACCATAAGATAATTCAAACTGATTCAAGTCAATGGATCGGATATATACCGGCACACCGAGGTTCAACACGTTGAAGAGAGAAGATTTGAAATCTATGCTGAGTCTCCACCGTACACGTCAAACTCACGTTCTCCGGCTCTTGGAAGAGCACCGAGGGCCTGAGCATCTGCCCCTTCGAATAATAAGTTATAATAGTGACCAGCTCATAGATTCGTTGGCTATGGGGATTGTGGATTGCTTGGTACTGCTTCGTATATCAAACCACCAACAGCCTCTATCTGGGTGATTACCAATCTTTAATAGAGTGAATCCGGCCGGGATACCACCCTGCTTTACCTCTAAAGGTATGAAAGCCGAACGTTAAATCGGTTTTAAGAAAAAGGGAAGCTTTGAAAATGGAGGTGGAGTACTGCGAAACTCTATGCATGTATCAGAAGATGGTAACTTTATACTGCAAGAGGAATAATCTGGTTTCTCCATTGTCCGAGTTTCGCTTTCTGGCAGCACGAGTAGTTTGATCAAGAAGAATACCGGTATTATTGATTTGATACTTTCTTAGAGAGAGTAATCATTTTATAGAAGTGCTCTGATATCTCAAATATCTAGATTACATACATAAGGGATAACGTTAGGATCTTAGTTCCTTACGAGGGTAGCTCTAGAATCAAGATATAGCTACGCTAGCGTAGATCTCTATATCTTATATATAAGAGTTCTGTTCTACCCTCTCAGACTAGCTCTTTCTTCTTCAACTAATCTATCATTTCATCATCATATGTCTATGCATCGATAGACAATCTTAATTATACCGGAACCTGAATGTACCGGATTTTCTTCTATATATATACCGGAAATTCCGGTATTTTACGATTCCGGTATAAAAATTGCAGGGAAAAGGCTCGTGCACTCTAAATTGTGAGGGGGTGGGGCTGAATTTGAAGCTAAAAGTTCGAGGTTGACCATACAAATTTAGTGATGCCTTAATGCCTGAACCCTTCCATAACCGGAAACCCGTTTATACCGGATGGTAGGCCTAATTTTTGTGTCCGGTTCTACTGTACCGTAATCGTACACCGAGGAATAGAAATTGCCGAGGCTTCAAGTTGTTGTCAGAAAACACTTTGCTTCCAAATTTGAAATTTGATTTTTGTTGAACTACAGTGTAGATAGATGCATTCGGCATATACACTAGTGGTGGGTTATCAATGCCTCTTACCAGCCTAATTAGGAAGGCGGTAACGTGTGGCAGAAACCTCTATAAAACCACTTCCATTCAACCTAGTTTACAAGAAAAGGCGCAACATCAAAACCTTCAAATCGGTATTCATTTCCAACGTGTTTACTATGCCAAACTTGTATCAACTAGCAGCCCCGACAATCACTCCTAGAATCTCTATAGGACAGGGCAACCACCTCATAGAGGTCTTATACCCCGGGAAGAGTACGAATGCCCAAAAAGTGTCAAAGGAACCCTCGGAGAATAGGAAGCATGGTAGCAGGGCTCAGAATATTGAATCTTAATATGTATGCCGATGCAATGTCCAGAAGTCCGGACTAGAGATCAACGATGCAACGTTTTCTATTCTTGAATTCGTCTGAGACATTACGCTTCACCTTGGATGACTCAATATGACGTTCATCAGGCTTTGATACTCAGAAAGTACTGTATGCTACTCCGAAACTCTATACATGTATTAGAAGATAATAAACTTAAAAACGAATAATCTAATATCCGAGGTCCATACTTACTGGCAGCACGAGTAGTT
Source organism: Sclerotinia nivalis (assembly GCA_029531795.1). Classification (NCBI taxonomy): domain Eukaryota; kingdom Fungi; phylum Ascomycota; class Leotiomycetes; order Helotiales; family Sclerotiniaceae; genus Sclerotinia; species Sclerotinia nivalis. The sequence continues at coordinate 2,173,279 of JAPEIS010000013.1, forward strand.
GATTGAAAAGAACAATTATTCTCTAGCGTTTGGAGTTTTCTACTTTCTCGCTATGCGAGTAGGGCTTATAGAAGTATAAGATCAGTGAATAGCTGTTTTTTGTAGTCTGTATAGCCCTAGAACGATGAATTTTAAGTCTCGTCTTATTATAAATCGGGATTTTAATTTGTTAATGATAAGATTGTTATCCAAAAAAATTTAATAAAAATAGACTTTAATTTAACTATCGATATCCACGGTTGTGAGCGCTAGATATAGAAGCAGGTATAGAGAACAAGGAGGTGGATATACTTATATAAGAGATGGATATGGAGAGAGGAAGAGCTGTCTGTATTGATAGGGGTGTAGATAAGGATGGGAAAAGTTCTTTCAACCCTATGGTTGCGATGAGTATAGCACCGAATGATAGTGTCAGTAGTATGGGGAGTAGGAGGGAGAGGATCGAGAGGTTTAGGGGGAGGTTGGAGAGGGATTTGAGGGTTTAGGTTGAGGATGTTTTAAAGGGATTGGGTGGTGGAGAGGCTTATATGCTGATGGGTTTTCAGATGGTGATGATATCATATCCTCAAACGAGGTATGATGACGATTTCAGGTCTGGCTGTTTCATTACCTTTACTGTTTGCTTGATATTCTTCCTCTTTTCATCTCATTTTTTGCATCGTTGGTTATTGGTCATGTTTTGATACTTTTATCCTTTTGAATTCTGGTTTTGGTTCTGGTTATCAGCGAAGGTCTAATGGGGTTTTATTATATGAAGAAAATGGGTTTATGCATATATGAAAATCGAAATGTTACGTCTATACTTGTACTTCTGCTTCATATTCTTGGTATTTGTACCACCTCAATGCGGTATCTCAACATCAGATTTTTATCCCACACCCCCATGACATTTCTTATTGGACCTCAATATACCGGTACGCTTATCTTACGAACATGATCGACTTAATCATGCTTCATAATATTTCACCCCACTTTCTTTCACAAAAGCTTGCCCAGACTTCCTCTATGCTACCAAAATGCTCTGTAAATTATGTGATAGCTTGAATGTTACCGACCTGCTCAAGCTAGCCAGAGCCAATAGTGGTAAGATATTTGGCTCCGATGACTACCTATATTTTGAGCACCACAAAAGATACGATGGTCTCGTAGCGGCAGCCTCATCTGGATGTGAGCTTTGCCTAGTTCTCCAGCAACATTGCGAGGAAGAAGAAATCGAATCGTTCTGGCGGGATGATGCACTTACGCGGGAACAAATATTCCGAACTATGGAGGCGGAGGGTAGATATATGAATTTGAGAGTAGAAATTGTAGCTTCACATCTATATTCCGGACAAAAGTTTGAAGAAGGGAAGATGTTCAATTCCTTGACTTTCACGCATTGGTAGTGGATGAACAGGATGACCTTGAAACTTTTATGTTTTGCAGTTTGCAGACGCCTAGAGGTATTGTTGGTCTTCAATAAATATGCGGCGCTGCTGAACATGGTTCATCGTACTATCACCAGTTACTAATATGCAATAGATCAGCTCAAATTTGTTGAAGGTGTTCGAATAGGTCAATTCGTTCTTGATGGAAATTTGGCGTCCGAGACGAATTTTGATATTGCTCGAGGTTGGATGAATACCTGTATTTTAGAGCATTCTAAATCGAAATGTCCTTCTTTTGAAGACAAACTCCTACCCTCTAGAGTCATTAGTGTTGGTGCAAAAGATACGGATCCATTTCTTATTCTAACAAATGGCGTTAAGGGTAAATATATCGCGCTGAGCCACTGTTGGGGAGGACAAATTGATACTAGTTTGACAACATCGAACCTGCAATCCCTCCAGAACAAGATCAAAATGTCAAACTTACCGGCAAACTTTAGAGACGCCGTTTTGATCACACGAGCGCTTCGAATAGAGTTTCTGTGGATTGACTCATTATGTATCATTCAAGACTCCAAGTATGATTGGGAAGTTGAATCGAAAAATATGGGGGATGTTTATCGGAATTGCGTCTTAACTATCGCAGCAGCAGCAGCAGCATATAAAGCGGCCGACGGTATACTTCACAATCCCACTCAGCGACGCCACGACACAAAGCCCAAACTCAAATTATCGAAAGACAGTGGACCAGATGACGTTGTGGAAATTGTCGGTGCTAGCCGACAGCAAGAAGATCTCCAAACTCTATGTTCATCTGGACCTCTACAATCACGGGCTTGGACGTTGCAGGAAAAAATACTCTCGTCTCGAATATTGTGGTATGGCCGTAGACAAATTTATTGGCAATGCCTATGCGGCTATCAATCTGCGGACGGCATTCCATCATCCGGTAGGGGACTTCCAGAGTCCTACTTCAATTACACTGCTGTAACCCAAAAACTCATTCACTCCAAGTCATACAGTGATGGACCGAATATCTCCAAAATTGAATTATTCGATATCAATTGCGAGTATCAGACCATGATAGAAGATTACAGTCGTCGAAATTTAAGTTACCCCAGTGATAAGCTACCAGCATTTTCTGGCATCGCTGCACTAATCCACAAAACGCTTGGTGGACATTACCTAGCCGGTATCTGGAGTAAATTTTTCCGAGAAAATTTACTATGGTATAAAGAAGTTCTCAAAGCGTCTCATACAAAACCATACAGAGCACCATCATGGTCTTGGGCCGTCACCGATGAACGAGTACCCCTAGACAATTTCAGCAAAGGAACCACAATTGACAATCGCCTAGTATCTACACCTTATGACCCCGTCCTCGTATCACATCACGTCGAGCCTTCTGGCGAGAATCCTTATGGTTCTGTCAAATACGCCCATATGATTGTTGATGCGCTGACACTGAAGCTATTTTTCGTAGATCGATATCGAACTCGGTCCAATTGAGCAGGTTTTGGTTCGATACAAATGGATGAGGATCCGGAGTTTAGTTCTTTGCTTCCCATATTACCTCTTGAGGAGGGGGACGAAAACAAGAATCAAAACGCGCGATATATAGTATCTGTAAAGGACAAACCTCTCAATCCCGCTAAGCAAATCGACGATTATGATTATGACTGGGATGAAATCGATTCGTCGAGTGTTTCGCCGCTAAACTATAAGCTCATACTTATTGGATTAAAGAAGCGAGGAGTGAATATGGATGGCTCGATCGAAAAGGGAGAAGACTCCGTAGCTGCATGTTTAGTTTTGCAGGAGGATCCGGAGAATGCGAAAATTTGTAGACGTGTGGGATTCGCCGCATTGAATATAGATAGTGTATACTGGAGAATGTATTTCAAGTATTGGGATACATGGCTGACTTCAGATTGGTGGATGAGAGAGACTTTAAAGTTGATTTGATCTACATTCTGACGGAGGAACAGGGAATCTGAGCAGATAGACCCGAAAGTGGCTAACCAGACAGCCAGTGGGCTATAAATTATTCTTTTACTTCTACTGATATCCCATCTTAGAGAATATACCCCCTTCAAACATAGTACATAAGATTTTACATATTAGTAGTTTTTATACTGTTCGAGCCGTCTTCACTCATCTACGTGACTTCCGAAGCACACTATAGGCAGTAAACGCCCACATTGCCGCTCAGTCGTTGGAGCGAGATTGATGTGTAGATTAGTGCTCAATGCTATTACTGCGTGCCAATCTGTATGTTGCTTGATTGAAGACTTGGCGTTTCCCATGAAACTCTCGCCTCAAAATGAGATATACAACCAAATTATGAAGCTGGCCGGGCCTAGAGCGCAGGAATCAGGACCAAATTCAAGATCATGATGGAGCCGCGAAACCTGTTTGCGGAGCAATGAAATAGCCAGAAACCCCAAATTAGATATAAAGTCTTTGAACGATTGTACATATTGCAGATATACTATTGTTTTAGTTGAAATAATAAGTATTAAGTGAGCCTTTCAACGTACGTAAACTACCTCAATCCTGACATCACGGCTTGTAAACGGGGTGGAAGTGCCGAAGGTATATCAGGTTGTGAACGCTACTGCCCGGGAAGTTGCAGAAAGGCAGGACATGTATGAAGCCATTTGAACATGGATATTGCACTAGCAACCGCAGGGTAGTTGTGATCAGTTTGTACACCCAATTGGTGAATATCAGACCAATTCAAATATTCACAACTTTTTAAATATTGAAAACTTTCATATCGAAGTCTAGTCGGGACTATTAATCCCTGTTTCTAATGGCAACGAGATAATGCAGTCAGATGAAGGATCAAACAAACAATCAAGTCTCTAGAGTACTGAAGATATTTCTCATTAGGTTCGAAGAAATAACTTTCTACTATATACAATTGTCTTAACAAAAGCTTCCGCGTCCAAGTTCGGGAATCCTGAATCATCGGAGAAATTAACTAATATATACAGGTCTTTGATGCTTAGATTAGCTTGATACCTCCAGCCAACCATCGATCGAGTACTGAAACTCAAGCGTGATCGATTGGGGATGGGCCAGCGTCAATAGGGTAGGAGAAAATGTTATTGGGGCCCTCGGCCATCAATCCATTTCCACCAGGCCTCATTTGAGAAGCTGGGAGCCACAATTTCTTGTCGGAAGTAACCCACATAAGATCAGTCCAGAGCAAAGCATCATCTTGAACAAGAATAGATGCATATCCCTCAGGGGTAACTTTCCAGATGGCAAGCAAATTGGTATCGGAAACATAGACGTTTCCACCACCGTCGATGGTGGTTCCACCGGTACTGGGTGTTAAGGCAAAGGCGGTGGTATAGTCGCCGAGAGATGCGGCGAGGGTGCTATTGGTCAATGCAGCATCGACGTAGGCGGTCTCGATGCGGTAAAGTCCTCCGTTACATGGTTGGTAGTAGAGGTAGACTCCATCGGGGGAAACTTCGATTTGATCCAGACCAACAGCAAGTGTGCTACCTGCGGCACCGTAACCAGGAACAAGAGTGTGGTTGTACATCATAGGGAACCATGCAACGGCAGATGGGTCGTCAACAAGAACACGAACTCCATCTCCGGTGGTCATGTTCAAAACGACCAGGGCACCGGCAGTGTCGCTAAGGTAGGCAACTTCCCCGCTGGCGCTGAAGCGCACGTCGTCTATACCGCTGTTGGAAGCAATGATGCTATCGAGGTAGTAGATTTTGTCTGCTTCATTGGTGGTAAGGTTGCATCCTACCAGCTTAGTAGATCCATTGACACCTTTTGAGCCACCATCAACCAACCAGTAACGACCATCAGGTCCGATTCTGGCACCGTCGATACTGACAAATTGAAGGCTTGGATCGGAGCTCGAGTCGCTTGCGTTGTAGGAGTTCCAGTAAGCGTCAGGATACAACACTGTGGTGTTGTCGGCGAGGAGCTCTACGGTAATCGGTGGTAAAGTGGTAGAATAGCGCTGGGAAAGAAACTTGCGTCCATCGGCGGAGATGAAGATACCTTGTGTAGGTAGTTCAACCGAGTACTCGAGTGTGAGGCCTGGTGCAAGGGCTGCGACCAATGGAACCGAAAGGAGGGAGATAACAGTGGAAGCAAACATGGTGAAAGTGTTGTCTGAAAACTGATGTCGAACTGATGAGTTGTTGATGGTATTGGAGCAGCCGATATATATACTTGCTTTCACGGCGGTCAGTTACTGCTGTGGTAGCTTTCGCGGCGATTGATGGCAAACTTCATGATGGCATGCACCGCGGTCCAATTTTTGTTTTTTGCATGCAGGCAAACCCCTAGATTGCTCGGAAGAATCTTCAGCCTAGGGAATTTGATAATCGTGGTGCTAGGCATTACACGACTCTAATGCGCTAGCACTTGCCATATGGTGGTAACCCCTGGTTCCTGGCGTACAAAATTACGGAGTTGTATACTTCTTGGCAGCAAAGTACGCGTTCTTGGTTGCATTGCATTATCCTGAATATATTCAATGTTGACCAACCTCTTCTCTCCTCCTTGATCATGTAGATCGGATTACTCTGATCATGCCATCAAAGTGTGATGGCATTCCAAATTGAAAACTGACAAACGACATCAGGTCAATGTAAACGATTTCTGCTAATCCTAATCAATTACTGTACAGGTCCAAATCTTACTGGTAACACGTGCTAACAATAAACAACTTGGTATGGAATCCCCCCACAATCTGATAAACCGGTTGGACTGGTTCTTTGAATAAAGTGCCTCCAGGTGGATGTGGGGCACCATGAATATGGCACGACCATGTCCAACCACGGGTACGTAATCCCAATATAACGAGGTTCTTCAAGGTGGTGTTCATCTCGACATTAGGGCTTATCCCCGAAGAATCCTCAGTATCAAAGCGGAGCTATGACTGTTGTTTGACAGGTTCTGTAAGCACTAACTTGATTAATCATTCATCTTCAATATGAAGTACCGGTTCATTATGCCCACCTGAGTCCGGGACTAATGGGAGCATAAATGAAGCTTATTTAGCAAGACCATGTCCATCCTATGGCAGTTGATAAAGATTATGATTTGCGTGGCTTGGCTTGGCAAACAAGACCACCTAGTATTCATAGACTCAAAACTGGAGTAAATACTATTCGATAGGTACATCGTACGTAAACAAATTGCAGCCAAGATGACATTCGGTCCCGAGTCGGTCCCGAAAATCTTAAAAGTTGATGAATTGAGCAAAGCACCTGTAGAAGCCCGAATTGGGCTGCGCACCGTTGATGCTTGCTCGCCGCTCAAGAGTCACTCGAGGCTAAATGCGCAGTGAATGATATCCGTAGCGAAAAATTGTTGAAGAACGCGTAAATGTATGGAGATATCAGATCAACTTAGTCATAACCATCAGATAAGTGCGGAAAGATTCCAATTAGAAAGATTTAAATGAACTGTGCGCATCTCAAATTTTTGAATCTTACTTCCGTTCACTCGTTTTCCAATCCTACCGACAAATCTTGTCATCCTCTCAATATCTTGACGCCTTTCTTCTGTTAAGGTGGTTCATTAGATGGCTCTCTATGAATCGATGCTTCCCTGACCGATCAGACCCTTCAACCTCAATTTCGCGATCACATTACTACGTCTCCCAATGGGCTTAGTTTCTTCGTTAGAAATGTTAATCAGGTTTGCCAAAACTATAATCCCTCTGAAGAAAATGAAAATGAATCAAATCACGTGGATTGGTACATTTCAGGCATTTCTTATCGCACTTACCAGGTACCTGCTTCGTACATCCTTTGTCCAGAAATGACCAAATAAGAACGAACGGATTGTGACAGTAGCGACCCCCAGGCATTTTCATCCACAGACTTCTAGGGGCTTAAAGCCTTAAGCTTATGAGTGTATGTGAAGATATTTCATCATAAAATAAAATGTTTCGGAGAACCATTTTTGGCGAAGCAATTTCCATGCCAAAATCATTTTTCTATCCCGAAGTTGAGCCAACGGATTATCATATCCTGCAGACAACACATTGGAGATGTTGTGGCCGCCGAGTGGCGAACCAATAAATAGAAGGAAAGTCTTCCGAGGTGGGGTTGCTCCACGAGTACACCAGTGTAGGTTTTTCGTTTGTTTTGCAGATCTGTGACTTTCGTGTGTTTATCCTAGCAAAGCGCAATTTGGTTTCGGGTTCTCCAACATGCCACCTGCTTTGAAGCTTGAAGCGTACTATATTCGTCAGTAGAAGAGTTGTTCTTGGGCATTACTCTTCTATCTCTCATCCATTTTCATGAAGACATCATGGATGTAATCATGCCCGAGAATGTTCTGCCCAATCGGCAAAGTTCCCCAAATTTACCTCTCCATATTCTTTTTTGCTAAAGCGGGCTTTTTTATGGAGAGTTCCTGACTAGCTCTTCACGCGACCGGATAAGGTACAGAACTTATCCTGAACATATATCCACAATAATACCTTATCGTTCGAAAAAAGAAATGTCAAGGTGGCAGGTTCTGCGCATTATCAGTACAATGCGTCGACGTCTAAATTTTCAAATATTCTGTGGAAACCATGTTCGGTGGTGTGGCAGTTGGATATAAGTATTTCTTTACATTTGCTTCTACTTGTCTCTCTCTCTGTTTTTAGTTGTTCTCTTGTTCTCTCACGCTCGCTGGAAGTATCCTCACCTGTGTGTAGCTCTATCATTTCTTTACTACCTCATAATTTCTTGACCTTGAGGAAATGACCATTTTCTCCTCTTGCCAACCATGGCTCTCCAAATGCATAACAGTGCCCCCAAAATACATACAAGCATCCGTCATTATTTCGATTGGTGGTATTCTATTTGGTCTTGACACAGGGACTATCGCTCCTTTAACAGTGATGCCTCAATTCGATGAAACTTTTGGTACACTCTCATCAACCGTCGTACGTATATTCTTCCCCCTTCATTTCCTCGCTTACCCCATTCAACTAAATCTAACACGATTCTTCCTCTCAGCACGGTCTCGTGGTTTCCACAATCCTTATACCTGCAGCACTCTCCTCAATGTTCACCGGCCATTTAGCCAATGCCCTCGGCCGCTTAGTAGCGACCGCAATCGGCTCCTTCATCTTTGGTATTGGCGCAGCCATTGAATGTTCATCTTTTCACCTCCCTCAACTTTTTGTTGGCCGTGCCATCAAAGGAATCGGCGAAGGCTTTTTCCTAAGCACATTGACTGTTTATATCACCGAGATATCACCTCCTTCCCAAAGAGGTACTTTAGCTAGTCTTCCGCAGCTTGCTACCACTTTGGGATGTCTTGCAGGCTATTTTATGTGTTATGGTTCTGTGGGCATAGAATTAAGCCTGAGTTGGAGATTACTGTTTGCGGTACAAGCAATTATCGCACTCTTGTTCACAGCTAGCACTATGTTATTCCTACCGCAAAGTCCAAGATGGTTAGCAGCCAGGGGAAAGTTTGAGGAAGCGGAGCGAGTATGGTTGCATCTCGCGGTGCCTGATAAGGAGAGAGAAGGGGTGGAACAGGAAGTAGATGATAATGAGAAAGCAGATCAGGAAGTTAAAACAAAAGATTTATTTGCAATTTTCGCACCGGATGCGTGGAAGAGGACAGTTTTGGGTTTATTCTTGATGGGGATGCAGCAGGCGACTGGGATTGATGGTGTTTTATACGTGTGTCCCTTCGATCTTTTTTTCCACTCCTTCCACATTTCATAAAAGCAGAACTAAGAAAACTGACAAAACCAGTACGCACCTCTCCTCTTCCAATCTGCTGGGTTGACGTCATCAACCGCCTCATTTCTTGCCTCGGGCATTTCCGCGCTCCTAATCTTCCTCACCACCATTCCAACCCTCATCCTGGCCGATAAATGGGGTCGCAGAACTAGCACCATCGTTGGCGGCATCGGACAGGTCATCGTAATGTTCATCATCGCCTCTCTCTACGCTTCCGATTCCGTTCATTCCTCTTATGGCGCTGGTCGCTGGGTCGTTATCATCTGCATCTACCTGTTCGCCATTATATTTGCTGCAACATGGGCTGTGACGTTCAAAGTATACGTCTCTGAGATTCAAAGCGCTAAAACGAGGGCCGGAGCAACGAGTCTAAGTTTGAGTGCTAATTGGGTAGTTAATTGGATAATAGCGTTCACGACGCCTATATTCCTGGCGAAGAGTGCGAGTGGATGTTATTGGATGTGGGGAAGCGCGGCATTAGTGACAGTCATTGTGGCGCTAATCTGGATGCCGGAAACGAAGGGGAAGAGTTTGGAGGAGATTGATGCTAGTTTTAGGAAGGGGGATATTAAGGGCACTGTTAGTGAAGGTGGGGTTCTGGAGTTGGGGCCAGTGGACTGGTTGGGAGATCAGGATGAGGATACTTCTGAGAGAGATGATAAACACAATATGAAAGTTACTTCGAGGGCTGTGGTCGATACCGCTGCTTCGAGCTTCACCGTGTCGCTGTCGTAATTCGGTATAGGATGATATTCAACGGATTTTGAGCAGAGGATTTCATGAATGGTCCTTTCCATACATCAACGAGATGGAATACAAGGTTAACGATTAGTAATCACATACAACACGTGGGTTAAAGTTAGACTGATATTGGGTAAGGGTAGAATTGGTATAGATTGCAAGCAGCAAATTAAAATTACAATTATACCTGAAGCTAAGACTAGATGAACACAAAAGACTATATATAAATAATACAATGAAAGATGTCTGAACACCATCCAATTTAAAAATCTACCTGGCTCTTTTATTATATAATCCAAACCCAATCCTTACACAGCAAACTAACAAATAGACATTTGAACTCAAAATCTTTATTATTAATTAAAACGAAATCCACCTGACCGAAGCGAGCCCAAAGGAGAAAAAGATTATAACCCTCGTCAAACATATTAAAGAAAACACAACGCTTCTTCCCTCCAACCATTCATATTATATATACCTATTAGAGTTTCGGGCTCTGTGCAACCCATGCGTCATATCTTAATTCGATAATTGGACTCACACCACGTTATTGTGATGAGTGTTTCAGATATATAAAATATGGACAAGGCACAAATATCATAACTCCAACTCACATCGGCAAGCGATAACAAAAGATTTTGATCACCTGATCCATTTTGAACGTGCTAACGCGTCCCCACGCGTAGTTCCTCATCAATCTCTCATACTGCACTTCACAATCGAATATCTCTCTCTAAGCCAAATATCCGGATACAGAACATCTTTCCAAAAGGCCTTTACTGCCATGCCAAATCTTTTGATAGATACGGAGAGCCTTACATGATGTTGTAACGGTATACATGCATCAGACACCTGGATGCTCAAAGGTCGGTAATTGGTTGGTCTTGACTCTTGTCCGAAGATCAAAATCTCCCAAAATAAGTTTTCTTCAGCCGCATATAAAAGTTTAACAGCATTTACACCTACCTAGTATGGACTAGTTTCTATAGATCTATGGTAAATTTCAATTATTATTATGCTTTTCAGCTCGAAAAAGCTGATATCATTGATATCCCTACCACAGATGGAAACATCATGGTAGAACGGGCGATGCATTCATGAAAATAGGCGGAGAAGAGTATCACTAATCACAATTCAAATCACAATTGTGTCACTTCCACAAACTTTGGATAAGATGGATGTGATCCAGATTCTTATCAGGAAGTGCCGGTTGCACCGCATTGACTTCATTCATTTCGTACTTGCTTTTATATCAGTCTTTCTGCTGCTGCCCCTTCCTCATACTGTTCGGCCCTTCATTCTTTTTCAATTGACCAAAGCCAACTTTCACATTCATTAAATCTGTTTCCTTCTTTCTTATTTTTCACTCCTTTACACTCCTTTACACTCTTACACTCCTTTTTCGCTTTCGAAATGAACTTTCATTGAATTCAAGAACATCTTCAACCACAGCAAAAACGCGTTAAAAATATGGGCTTTTATAACTTCTTTCTTTTCCTATCTTTGAACCTCAGTTTTATGAGTGTGACTTCAACCTATATCTCTACCACTACCATTTACCTCGCATCAGCTCAAAGACCATCGGCAACAATCACACCCTTTAAAATTTTTCCCAATATCACCACGACAACAAATACTTCTGCCTCATCGTATTGGCTCGAAGAAATCTCTCATCAGGGACTTGCGCCGTTTAATTCGAATGATACCTCATATCAGGTATTCCGAAATGTGAAGGACTTTGGAGCCAAAGGTTGATATCATCATACTTGTGTACCCATTCATGAGAGCTAGCTAACATCGTGAAGGGGATGGTATCACCGATGATACTGCTGCTATCAACAAAGCCATCAGTTCAGGCAAAAGGTGTGAGCCTGGCGTGTGTCAATCTACAACGACATCACCTGCAGTGGTTTACTTCCCAGCCGGGACATATCTCATCTCATCCTCAATCATTAATTACTACCTCACTCAGATTATAGGTAATCCGAATGATCTCCCTGTACTGAAGGCTACGGCCGGGTTCCAAGGATTGGGATTGATCGATGGAGATCTTTACGGAGCCAACGGACTCGATTTCGGGGCAACAAATGTCTTTTATCGCCAAATTCGTAATCTGGTGTTGGATATGACGAAAATTTCCTCTAATTCTACAGCCTATGGAATCCACTGGCCTACTGCCCAAGCTACCAGCCTACAGAATATTGTGTTCAAAATGAGCGATGCAAATGGAACTCAACATCAAGGACTGTTTATTGAATCAGGTACGTAGATAACCTGGCGAAAGCTTCGTCTCTTGCTCACCAATTTCACTCATAATATGGGTCTCATATTATGGAACTATACCAGACGGCACTTTATTTTGACCTATGCATTTCGGCTCACACAAAATAGGCTCGGGTGGCTTCATGAATGATTTGGTTTTCAATGGTGGGATGATAGGAGCTGCATTCGGTAATCAGCAATTCACCGTTCGAAATTTAACCTTCAACAATGTTGTAACAGCAATTCAGCAGAGTTGGGATTGGGGATGGACATATCTGAACATCAATATCAATAATTGCACCACTGGGTTAGACATTTCCTCGGGTGGATCATCAGCTGAATCTGTAGTGTCCGCCACATTGATTGACAGTAGCTTCACAAATACCGAGGTCGCCATTATCACCGCTTACAATGGTTCGTCTTTCCCAGAATCTGCTGGGAACCTCATTCTTGATAACATCCGTTTGACGAATGTCCCGGTTGCTATACAGGAATCTGAAAATACAGTTTTGGCTGGGAAGAGGAACGGATCAATGATAATTAGTGGATGGGGCGAAGGAAGCGAATATGATCCAAATGGCCCCACCCCCTTTGAGGGGCCAATTGTGTCTTTCCCTCGCTCTGAATCTTTATCTCCTGGTGGGAAGTTCTACGCTCGCTCAAAACCTCAATACGAAGGCTATCCGCTTTCTAAATTCGTTTCAGTTCGCACAGCAGGTGCCGCCGGAGATGGAGTTACTGACGACACGATGGCATTGAACGCGGTATTTGAGTATGCGGCCATCGCCAACAAGATTGTCTATATCGATAGTGGAATCTATAAAGTGACTTCGACCATCCATATTCCATCGTGTTCGAGGATTCTCGGTGAATCATATCCAGTTATCATGGGATCAGGATCATTTTTCACTGATATTGCTCATCCCCAACCTGTCGTTCAAGTTGGCTTTCCTTTCGAATCCGGAAATGTTGAGTGGTCAGATACGATTGTTTCGACTCGAGGATATACGGGTGGTGCTATATTGATTGAATGGAATCTAGCCAGTCCGGCGAATTCTCCTTCTGGACTTTGGGATGTCCACACACGAATCGGTGGATTTGTCGGTTCTGACCTGCAGTTAGATCGCTGTCCCACAACTCCTAATAATACCAGCATCGTCCTTGAATGTAGAGCAGCTTTCATGTCGATTCACATCACCGAGTATGCTTCCGGCCTCTACCTAGAAAATAACTGGTTTTGGGTTGCTGACCACGACATTGATGACCCTAACTTATCCCAAATCACAATCTATGCCGGCCGTGGACTTTATTGCGAATCTAAAGTTGGTGCTATATGGCTCGTTGGAACGGCAGTCGAGCATCATACTTTATATCAATACCAATTTGATAATACGAGAGATATTTTCGCGGGACAAATTCAGACAGAAACAGCATATTATCAACCGAATCCCAATGCAATATACCCTTTTCCAGCATTGGCTGAATGGAATGATCCGGATTTCGCGGCCACGTGCGGAAATTCAACCGGAGGAAACTGCGCGGAAGGATGGGGTCTTCGAATCATAGACAGCGAATGTGTTTATGTATACGGTGCTGGATTGTACAGTTTCTTTGATAATTATAATACCTGTAAGTTGGCTGGATCTATTTCAATTGGTGATCGTCTCACTAACATATCCAGCGTGCTCTGATCAAGGGAATGGTGAGGCTTGTCAAGCTAGAATCATTAGTCTTGAGGGGAATAATACAGATATTGGTATTTACAATCTGAATACAGTAGGTATCACGAATATGATCACTATTGATGGAAGAGATTTTGGGAATTATTCGGATAATCTTGCTGGGTTTGTGGATCATATTGCTTTATTTAGAAGCGAGTGATGTTGAGTGGTGATGTTGAGATGGTGGCATATCTTTGAGGATATATAAGGAATCTTTATTTGTAAGATATTACATCAAGCTTGTTTTATATAGATAGAAAGAACCATAGGTACTCTCGCCTATTCAAGGGGTATGCACCACATTCAGCAAATGAAATTTCCCGAAAGAAAGCTGCCTCTCCCAAGTCCAATTTGGCACTCCCATACAAACAAAGAAAATACACAAGGGAATAATCTCAAATCGGTTTTGTTGCATATCTCACTAATGTATCATCGCTCGATCGGAATATCGAAGATATAAAACACCAATCAATAGCCTCTGATGTCAATCCATTTAACCAAAGAAAGAAAGAAAGAAAGAAAGTAATCTTACAATATCTACCCTACTTTTTCTTCCTATAAACAAGCAAATCGCAAAATCTCATCTCGATTCCCGTTTCCTGATGATCTAGTAGGTTAGTATTGATTTTCTTTTTTTGTCTGGAATATCCTCTAATGATTAGTAGTAAATCCCCTAGTAAATCCCCTAATGTCGATGATACAAAGAAAAGAGTATTTCTCGATCTGAACTTGCTTGCATCTGTATTCATATTCATACATATTTCTATCAACAAATCAGATCAAATGAAATCAACCCAATCCAGACCAAACCATCAACAAAGAATCTTCCCCCAAATCCAAATCCAAATCCAAATCTAAACTCTATGCAGCCTTAGCCTCAGCCTTCTTCAATCTCCACATTGACATGATTACTCGAGTATACCAACAATAACAATAAACACCAGAGGGAATTCTTTATCCACTCATCTTCTCCCATTCCAACATTTTCCTCATTCTCTAGCATCTCCATCCCTCTATCCCTTCTAGCGCAAAACAAAACAAGACAAAACAACCCCCCCATTGAAATACTCAGTGTTCAATCTCCATCCTTTCATTTACTATCCTCACTACTATGGACTCACCATGAAGATCTGATCTAACAAAGACTCAACAATGAAAAGTAACGAAAATGATGATCATGAAAAAAATGAAGAAACTCATATACTGGTAATCGTTCCCGATGTTCCGGATGGTTTTGAGATGTGCAACAAAATAAATAAATGAAATGTAATATAACACACAAAGTAAAAGTAAACAAAGTAAAGGGTTTGGTAGGTAGGTTGTTTTTGTGGTATGTGTGGAATGTAATGTGTGGTATGTATAGCGTTAGGTTTAGCGTTTAGGGTTTAGGGATTGAGATAAAGAAGACGAGGAAAGAAAGAGACATAGCAGAGAGGAGAGCAGAGGGTGATATTTTTAAAAATTTGTTATTTTGATATGGAAAGAAAATGTATGAGTATGAGAATGAACGAGAATAGGAAGAAAACTTAAAACTTCCACCCCCCCCCCCCCCCTCTTCCTTTCCCCCGCGCCTGACCCCACTAAATTTAAATCAATAAACTATGTGCACTTAATCAAACGCCATACCGGTAGATAAATGCGCGCATCTTGTCCTCCGCCCTGACGTACTATGCTTTGCTCCAATATACACACTCCGCATCCACATCCACATCCACATCCACATCCACATCCACATCCACATCCACATCCACATCCACATCCATACCTACATACACATACACATACAAATACACATATGCATACACATACTCATACATACATACAAGCTATTCCTCCATAAACAACGTATGTACCACCCTCACCCTCTCTCGCCCATAAATACAACATTCGACAAAGAAAAATACAACACCTCAAGGCGTCTGAACATATTCATGAGTTTCCGTCCTCAAAGCCGCCACGCCATTTTCCTTCCCGCTGCTACCCGCCACAATCCCCATCGAATCCGTCGGCTCAATCTCACCCCCCCAACTCGAAAATCGTACGTGCTTTCCCCTCCATGCTCTCTTGGCTTTCGTGCCTTCTTTCCCTTTTCCCTTGGCATCTGCATCTTCTAGCGTTTCTTTTTCCGTTCCCGGAACAATTAATGTATCATTCATTCTCATCGGCATGCTCATTCCACCCTCTACACCCTGTACTCCCAAACCCCCTAATCGAACACCCTCTCCAATCCCCTCTCCGTCTTCCTCCTCCTCTCGAATCGGATCATAACTCCACGCTCTCGCTCTCCCACCCCTTCCATTTCCCACCCCCCGACTACTCCGCGCACTCTTCATTCGTCTTCCAAAGCCATCTTTTGCGCCCACATACGTCGGATCCCCTTGCAGTAATTTCCTCTTCCTATATTCTTTCCTCAATATCCACACTAACATTCCTAATATCGATGCCGTTATTACAAGTACGAAGGCGTTGACGCCAATGGCTACTTTCCACGATGTGGGAATGTGAGGACCGGATGGAGATTCATCGTATTTAGCATGGTGAAAGGAGTGCGTGTGGTATGCGTTATATTCGCGGAGTTCGAGACCTGGAGAGGATGATGGTGGGTTGCAGTTTGATGTGCAGATTGAAGAGGATATGGAGTTTGGTTGTTTGATTCTGCGAATTGTATGGTTAGTATGGTGCAAGGGGAGTAGAGTAACATCATCTATCAGTGAATTGGTTGGTACATACTCATTAGATTCGGGACTTCTATCAGGAGAACGAGGTATTGAGATTACGGACGCCCAGCTTACGGCTGGCAACAAAAGAAAGGAGAGACGGAGACGGTATTCCATAATTGTATTGATTGCACTTTTCGTGCGCACCCAAATGTTTTCCACGGAAACAAATCAACACAAATGCTCACTCTCTAGACATGCAAAAATGCCAAAAGCAAGAACCTAAAAAAGAAGAAGGAAAATACTATACTGTTAAGAAAACGATTGGTAGTAATGAGAGTTGCACACCGAAGATTCAATGCTGGAAAATGAGTGACAGGGACAAGTAGGTGATGATGGCGGTGAATTGCTAATTAATCAAGATCAGGTAGAGAGTAGACCGTCGTAGACAGCGACCGGTATTCAAAGACCAGAAATTTAATCAAAATAGAAGAAGGTTATTGGTACCAAGAATACATCACGAGCATTGACAATAAGACATAAGACATTGATATATTCAAACCTTGAAAGTATCGTTTCCTAACGGCTAACCTGCAGGCGACGGGGCTACCAGGTCCTACTTTTGGGTCGCGTTAGATTGATAGAAAAATACTAGGTTAGATATGGGGAACAAGAATTGGAGATTTAAGTGGACCGAGTTGATAGTGCAGTTGTATTAAATGAGGTTAAATTGAGGTTAAATTGAGGATCTAATGCAGCGAGCGGCACTGTTTTGTTTGTAAATAAAAGTTCGATCTTCCATCTTCTATCTTCCATGTTACATTATTATGAAGGTCTATTGGTTTACTAGCCGCAAATGAGATAAGAATTGTGGCTATGAGCCAAGTAGAAGCAAAAGAGATTTGATTAGATTCGTCCGGTTATTCGGTAGATGATTTGGTGGGTCTAAACCGTGTCTGAATGGATCTAGAGAAGCTTGGTGTGTTGGAAAAAAGGGGGTGTAATCTATGGAGTAATTGTGCAGATACGCAGGTTGGATCCATGCTTAAACGGTGTGCTCTTGCCGTCTGTGATGTGTGATGCAATCCTTCTAAAATCCTCTCATATTGATATTTTAAAATAGACACTGGTGGACATAAATTTGAAGATTCTATAGAGAAATCCCTTTTCCTTTCAAATTCAATCTTCAAATTCAGTCAATGTTCAATTTATACTCGGAATCACGGACCAAGCAGCGGTGTTGATCGATTGGCCCACTCATTGATCCACGGTGGAACATTGATTTGGAGAAATGGAAATTGGATTACCAAATAAATCGTACTTCAGGGGTTCATATATTGAATTCTCCCGAGAGTTCCAGACGGACACTCTTGTAGCATCACAAAGTGCATCTAAATACGAGGACATTCTTTCTGGAAGACATATGCTTTTCTTTGCGGCATAAATTCTAGAATCAAGTTGTGGAGCAGAAAATCATAAGTATATGTCTCAGAAATTGTCCATCATATGCATACATGGTATAATTCATATAGTACAAAACAAACAATTCATATGTCATCCTCAGCAATGGGCTTCTTCGGCTTGACAAATCGTCCCCCCTTTGTTCTTTTCTCGGGCTTGAAGATTCGCTTGGAATCTCTGCTTTCCTCGAGACCTTCCATACCATCGCGGCCCATGATAATATCGAACTTATTCTTCTTCTTCTTGGCAGCCGATTTGCTGAGAACCTTTCCGGGTTTGGATCCCTTGCTGTTTACTGCACCCGCTCCGCCCCTTCCTAGCCTAGGCTGTCTGAGGACCCGTGTTTTGGCACCAAGTGCCCAAAGATCTCCCCATTTCGATTTCCTAGCATCACGGTACGCAACCTTACTAAAACTCTTAGGAACAGTCCATCGTTCCAGCTTGCCTGATGGTGTACAAACATCCAAGGTGACATGTCCACGGCGTTTGAGAGGTGGGAGCATAGATCGTGGAAGCGACAATGGATGGAACGGCACATTCCCCTCTGCAGGTATATCTGGACCATCCGGTAAATCATGTTCCTCGTAGCCCGCAAAAGATTGGTCAGTAGCAGCATCTCCTTGAAGAATAGCTTCTTCTTTCCTACCATCAATACCTCTTCGCACTGCAAGGTAACTGTATCTAACGTCCTCGTGATTGCGAGAAGAAGCACCCAAAATCTTTTGCAGATAAGGTGGACGGAGATATCGCTGTTCAAAATGACAGAAATCCTTTCTACCAGGGGTAAGACCTGGAACTGGATACATCGGGCATTTTGTATGATTAGTACATGGTGCAATGATCATACCCTCCTCTTTCTCCATGAACCGTGCTTCGGTATCAGAAAGGGACTGGAGCTCCTTTTCGATATTTTCGTCGCCAGGGGAAGAGATATGTGAGTCAAGTAGAAGAGAGCGAGCTCCTGCTATAGCCTCGAATCCACGGGGTAAACCTTTTTCTATCAAAATAAGTACGCCTCCTTTGGGATCAAGCATTGACCAGAGGTTCTGTACCATGTGCTTTCGGCGATAATCTTCCTTCAATGGAAATAAAGTATGCGGGGCAATAATTAAGTCAAATACTTTCCTAGGTTGTGCAGGTCCGCCATCAAGTTGGGCTTCGCCACTGGATGAATGAACATAATCAGGAAGTCTAGGAAGAAAGGTAGTATTGTCGAGGAATCGTGAAACTCGATGTCTTAATGAATCTGCTCCGGTGAGAACAGTGTGCTTCCCAGAGGGTGGTTCGTCACCCTCAACAATGCCATCATCCTTTAACACATCCCATTCAGCTCGCAAAATCTCTTTCCATGCTATGACACCAGCTCCACCAGCTCCGGCGTCAAGAATTCGTGGACCTTGGCCGCCCTCCCTGAATAACATTTCACGGATCCATTCAGATCCTAGTCGTTTTCGTACTTCGACCAATGTACTCATGACAGAGGTATAAGTACCCGACATCACCCCTGCCAAATATGCATCTGCTTCAATTTCGCTCATCCTATGTTGTGAAGCATCAAGTCCAACATGTTTCTGTGGCAAAAGTTTAAGCTTCCCTACGCTCGGGGTGGAAGAAGAATATGGTAACCACTTTCCACCAAATGCCTTTTGCGCAGCTTCTGTGACGTGTTTCATGCTTGTTCTCTCTAGAAGTTCAGTAATTGGTGTAACAAATTGTTCTTTCGGCAGCGATATAGTACTTGGGGATGTGCCAAATCTAGCGGTTCTAGTATGTGGATGTGTACGAATTTCATCCGAGCTCATATATGAATCGTAATCGTCTTCGTCAAAAGTCTCTTCGTCTTCGAATAATTCTTCCTCGGATTCCTCTGACGACTCTTCCTCCTCATAGTCCTCGTCAAAAACAGTATCTTCTTGCTCTGCTGCTCGTGCCATCGCCTCGTCCATATCGCGCTGTAGTCGTGCAATAGCATCTACCTCTCTTTGATTTTGACCTTGGAATGTTACATTAGTAGTATCTGCTCCCGCAGGAGTCTCTGCGGCCATCAATAATTCCTCAGCCTCTAATTCCACATCAGGCTCGTTCTCCTCCTCAAATTCTAATTCTTCGCCCTCGCTGGCAGAAGCAAATCCATCACTGCCATCTTCCACAACTTTAAATCCTAGTTCTGGATCGAATTCAATCTCTTCGAATTCGCCATCAGCGTTCTCCCTCAAAAGAATATTCCTAGATGGCCCATCCTCTCCAATATCCTCCTCCTCAACCTGCAGATATTCTAAATCCTCTGGTCTGGTCTCTCGTAGTGGTGGACCATACAATCTCTCATATAATTGATACTCCTGGACAGATAGATAATCCTTTGGCAGGGTTTCACCAAATGTTTGCCTAGCTTGTCTCACCACCGACTCAATTTCCGCTGCTGCTGCCGCCGCCGCTTCTATCTCAGACTCTGTCGGAGGTTTACTAGTTGGAGATTCGTCTGATCGAGTAAGAGTCGTGGAGAATAATCGTAAGGTATTAGGACGAGGCTGAATTGATCGATGGCGGAGGTCGCGATATCGTGAATGTGAAGAAGCGGTTGAAGCAGTGGGTCTTGTGAATCCATATTCGAAAAGAGAAAGGAGTTGAGACCTACATGACTGGCATGCTCTAGGAACTTTTCGTGCTGTAAGCATAATGACCTGTTGCTTGAATATTAAATTCGTCGACGCACTCTTCAAAAAGGTTTCTGCTAATCCTGGAATAAATATTTGTTTACCCTGCGAACTTTCATTGGATAAAGTTCACTGTTAAACTACTATATTCACACCTAGACTAATAGTGGGGAAGGTTTAGAGCCAATTGATTACGAAGCATTTAATATATCAACGCAGCAAGTTTTTGTAAACACACACTCTCGTCAAATCAACATCGCAGCGACCTTGAATGTTGTCAACGGACATTCTCTAAGGGAAGAACGGTCTGTACTTGTTAGTCGAGAATCTTCAATTGAAGCACAATGTGAAGCACGTTGTATCTGGCGTTTGCAGTATATCTCAAGTGAGTGACTGGAAAAATAAGGAGACGCACGCCCGAAACAGTCATCAAATCATATGTGTGAACGAGGCCACAACTTTGACCAAATCTATTAATTGATGCTTCGTCATGCTTCTATCCTGTCAAATCATTTCTATCAATCCAATCTATTCTCGACTTATTGAAAGCGCTATCATGCAAACTTGCCCGCACACTCTGCACGATGCAAGGGCCGGAGCCTGCTCTTCCATCTTCTCTATCAGGATCCTCGATATCCGAATCTTTGGCAGCATTTCCTGTCTTCCACTGTTGCATAAGGGGTGGTACAACTATCAGGCCATTAAGATCTCTTCTATGAAGAGCTTCAAAGAAATCTACATCGATAGGAGCAGTCTGCTGGTGCAAACCTAGCTGGTATAGAATTCGTCTCGCGCCTTCCAATGTTACCATGTAACCTGTAGTTGCATAGGTGGCTAGGAAGAAGAGGCTCATGTTAGTGTATGGATTATTGACCCGAAAAATTTGTTTGGCTTACTATATGCTCGGTGAATAATTCTTTGATGATCCTGTGCCTGGTATGCTCCTAGGTCTCTAGCAACCCAGTCCGCCTCTATCTTATCATATCCTGATCCAGCTAAAGTTCCAACAGTGTCATCATGGTAGCGAATCGCAGGTCCCAGATTTGCAT
This sequence comes from Sclerotinia nivalis, assembly GCA_029531795.1. Taxonomy (NCBI): domain Eukaryota; kingdom Fungi; phylum Ascomycota; class Leotiomycetes; order Helotiales; family Sclerotiniaceae; genus Sclerotinia; species Sclerotinia nivalis. Next base: position 2,194,936 of record JAPEIS010000013.1, read on the forward strand.
CGTCAGCAAGATGTAGAGCTGGACCTGTATAGAGCATATCCCATTCCAAACCTGCATTTTAGAGCCAAATATTAACTAAAGTCAGATTGTTTACCCGCATGAAGCTTACCATAAGGCCTGGTCTTGCTTGCACCAGGCATATGCTTGCCAAGTTCTTCCAGTTGATACTTTATTCTAATATCCCAATCTACATCAGCTTCTAGTATTAGAGCTGTTTCGAGTCGATGGTCCACAACATAGCGCATCATATCCATATGCGCCCTCCAACATCCAATTTGACCTTTCGTCAATTGAGCTCCTCCTGGAGGTCTTGTCTTTTCTAAAACAGATGTTACTCCATCAATGATGGTCAGGTCAATATCCAAGTAAGATGAGAGGAGAGATGCAGTGTCTATCTGATCGGTTCGACTTTAGTGTGGCCAAAGTTAGTCCTCGTCTAAACATTCAAGTACCCGTTCATGACAACTTACTCAGGTAATATTGCCATCAAAATCGCACCAAATCCCATTGTTCTATTCTGGGCTGCAGACGCGGTGGACTTTTCTCTCATACTTTCAGCGTATGAAAATCTCGTAGGAACGGATGTGATGTACTGGCGATTTCGATTGACCGCGAGAAGCAAGATCCAAAGCAAACATAGTCCCCCAACAGCCAACGGCCACCGAGTTTGGGGCAACCTAATATGTGAAGACATGGCAATGAACGGAGGAATAGAAAGTGATTGAAATTTTCCACCTCTTACGGCAATGAACTTTTGAGCGGCGTGCACTATCAACAACGAGGATACATCCAGAGAAGTACAGTTGCCTTGGAATGATGTCAAAATGACCGCGACTATATATATATTGGCGCAGTGTTGTACTTAGTATACGGTAGTATTACGGTGATGCGTATTGAGGCTCTCGTACAGACGGGCATACGTATCAAATACGAGGATATCTACAGCCATATACATTATTTTAGAAGAATGATGCTAAAGATATACTGAGATGCTGGAATCAGGTTTGGAATGTACATTCCAGATCCATTCCAATTCTATTCCAAGCCCCATTCTAGCTCGAATAGGCTCTTTGGAATGGAGATTCTAGTACATGTCTAACGGTATTTCAATATCATTGAAATATTGAATACTTTCGGCGATATGAAGTACTACACTAATTACCTGCAGAAATATCTTCGAGAGATTCGATACGTATCAGCGAAATGAGGAGTATTTCAAATACCAAAAATAGTAATTACAACACTGTATAATATAGGAGTCTATCTATTCTAAATATATCCAAGCATAATAAATACCCGGTTGCATATACATCATGATGGATACTTGACTGATAAACATGACGAACGCAGTTATCAGACAAAGCCTAGTACTCGAGCAAGATATGATAGCAAAGTGAATGCATTCGGAAGTACTCCGAAAATAGATGTACAGTACGTACCTGTCAGTGCGCCATGTGTAAGCCACAGCAAATTGATGCCCCTAAATTTTTTATGTGATCACGTGAAATGTGGCTTACACATGTACACGAACACCAATAGAAGATGTGGATAATACTTCGAGAACAAAATGTTCTAGAAAATTAACTATTTGGGACTCGCACTGAAATCCCTTCATAGTGGAGAAGATCAAGGCACTAATATAAATCAGGAACGAAACTGATAAGATAAGCAACATCTCAAGCTAAAACAAAATAGAATAGTACTAGCGCATGGAAGCAATACCCCGTCTCCCCGACTTGATGTTTGTTTATTTACATCAACCTCGATTTGCTGTTTGTGTATTTATATTATGTCAACCTCACCATCATCAATCCCCTATCCCTCCCAAATACTCGTTTTCCATCACAACTCCAAGGTAAGGTGTATATTAGGTATCTATTTTACAAATTAAGGATTCACGTTCACTAGCTTCGTAATAGTCTGTCGGCGAGTTACCATGGCTACGGGTGAACAATGTACCGCCCATGATGAGCTTATTCCATCACTGTCAAAAACCACTCCGAATCCAAGCTTCGATCGAATTCTTCGCTGGATACTTACTGGGGATCATACATTTGAGACAGACTTTGTCCACAGCAATACAATCTGTAGTACTGCTAAAACAGAAACAGCAGGTGATGCCATACCTGAAAAGACTGCCAGTGATTCTCCTCTGCAGACTGAGCGAACGTCCACCAACAATTCCGAGACTGCTTCGACGGATAGCCACCCTGAAAAGCTACTCACAGGTCATGATAATGATCCTATCAGACCAAGTACTGACCAGATCAACCGTACATTCTTGAGAGGGGAGAGAATGTGGCGTGCTCTTCTTACGCAAGCTGCTTCACCACCTGCGGGCTGGATACGTGAAGGGTGGTTGGCTCCGTACACCCTGCTGCAAAATATGCCACCACTCCCTCGAGATCTACCAAGACGACGATGGATCACGGGCCAGGCTCTGTGGCACGTACCACATCCAGAACTCTCCTCCGAGTCACCCACACTACTCCATAATGAATGAGCGCACCCAGCTTGATCGAGGAGCCAACGCAACACATTGCAACCGTCAGCCGACGGTTTATCCAGGGGACAACGGAATCAAGAAGACAAACCTACAGCATGCCCGTCTCTGTCAGATTATAGACCGCCCGTTAACTTTAGCTTAGATTGGGCGGAATCCATTGTATAACCACTTCGCCGAGTTGAATGAGTATCGAAGAACCTCAAAGACCGATATTACTCTCTTACTCCTGGACCACCTCAATCTGTTGATTGATCACATCAGTCAAGCTTACACATCTACACCCCAGCATGTTGCCGCCATTTGGAAGAGTAGAAAGATCACATACGACCTCCTTTGGGCGCTTTTCAAGCCAAATACAGTCGTTTATACGAACTGCCGTGACACGAAAAAAGCTAGGTGTATCAAATGTGATTTTGGCGAAGAAAGGAATGGTAAATGATACCGAATAACTTTCATGTCGAAAGGAGTTACTTGGATTCCGACGGAAAGGTTGCCACTCTACCACATGATTGTATCAAAGATTAAATTACCCTTTAATCAGAGTCTTGAATTCGTTATCCCCCATCCCATAGGAAGACCACCAATGAAATGAAAGGAAAACCATCCATGTACAACACCCCCTAATCACAACCATCTAACGTCTAAAAGAATATTCCATACTTCTGAAGACCACCAAGATTCTTGCAATCGTAGAGAAATTAAAATGGAAATCTTGAAGGTATGCGAATTTTCTCTGGAGTGCGAATGGGCTTGTTCAACCTTAACAAGCTCGGGTAAATATAGGGGTGTCTCGAAGCCTCGAAAGACTGGTTGTCCGTTGTCACAACTACAGCCGCTTGGAAGTCTAAACAGAAATTAATTCATAAAACTCCTCATTTCATAATGAGAATAACCTTAGCAACAATATGATTCCTGCGCCATCATAGATGTGAAGGGTAACCGCCATCAAGATGATTTCAACAATAAGCATTGCCTGTGTTATAAATAAATTTCTTTGAACACAGAATCCCTTAAATGGTAAAAAGTTTCTTTGTATCTTCAAAATGATGTTCTTTATTCAAATTTCAAAGAAAGTCACCGGGCAAACAATCTCATTCGAATCCGTATGACTTCTTTGATACTTTACTGCTCTTGAACCTTTAAATTTTAAATAACTTATCTATAAACGGAAAAACAATATCGATATCTTTGCTGGAATTACTCGAATGTCAAAGCCTTCTAGCCGTTCAAACAGCATCAACAATGCCAAAATCACCGACCGTCTATCGAAGAAAATACGGCCCTCCCCCGTCTCCGATAGAAATCATCATCGGCGCGCACCGCAGCGGGCTCACCCCAATAACCGCATAAAATCTTACCCATCCACCCGCAAACGCATCACGTGAAGAAAGAATCGCATACCAACAATCTCGATTGCACGGATACACGACGCAACTTCTCGTCGATCTGGATGTTGTCTCGTTGGAATCTTTAGAGATTCCGCTACATCTCAATCCGATTGATCCGGCTTTGCAAAGAAGTCGATGGCTTGATTATGGAGAAAAGGAATTTACAATTCCGATGAGCAGGTTTGAGGAAGAGGGGATTGCGTGGACGGCGCAGAATCCGATCGTTTGGAAGTATCTTGAACCCTGCTTGAGGCTTGCTTCTAGGTTATTCGGGAGAATGCATACGGATTCTTTTGTATGTATTTTTTTAATATTTTTCTTTTTAGCTTGAGATAGAATCCGACGTGCGTGCTAACAAGAATAGATTCAAGCGTTACTACTTGGAACCCCTGAGACGATTCCAATTGAGGAATTTAAACCGCAAGATGTTTTCAAGTATGGTGGTGGAACCCAGAGACTTTTTAAACGCTTTAATCCCCTTCCGTATAATTCATTGAATGCTTGGCGTACAAGACGGGAATTGGATCGTATTGAGAAATATGTTCTTTCGCGTCATTTTAGGCTGGCGTTTGGTGTTGATGTACCTGATAGTGATGCAGTGGATGAAAGTTTAGTGCCGTCTACTGCCGAGAGTCAAAAGTCTGTCGTAGAGCCTGATAGGAATTCAGCCGATGAAAGTTCAGTAAAATCTGCTGCTGAGAGTCCATCTACTGCTGAAAAACAAAAGTGGGTTGCTGTATCCATATATAATCGTCAAACGGGGTCAATAGTTACAGAACTTAATATATACAGCTTTCGAGCACTGATGAACCCTGATTTGTCTGATGCTGAAAGGCTGTCTGAGGAATGGTATTTGGCAACGACAATATATCATGAATTTATGGTTTGTTATTCTTTATCTCCGTTATTTGATTCTTTAATAAGAGAATATTAGCATGTACTTGGCTATGCTAAGGAATTTACCGATGATGGAAAATGTGTAAAAAAGGAAATAGTAGAAGCAGCAGCGAAACTTGGAGAACTTTATGCTGAGCCAATGTGGCGTCGAGAACCAAAATCAGAATTTGGCTGGGCAGGCGAGGCTTCTGTAAGAAATCTAATTTCTAGGTAATCCAAAGTATTTAATTCTAACCAGATCGATGTAGCTATTTGGAGGTGTACACCACAAGTCACTATACACTGCCATGTCAGACGTTCCCGGTTTAGGAAGCAATCTACGGCCATGGCCAGAAGCCGATGCAGCAAGACACGGGGAAGTACCTCAGCTTGTGCTGCCATTGGGTCCATCTTGGTCATCCCCGCTTTCTATATATATCCACGCTCAGTTTCGTTCCGATGACTTTTGGACGTTACATGCTAAGAAGTATGGATTACACCACCCCATGAAAGCAATAGGCTATACTCAGACAATCACTATCGAAGATGATTATAGCGAAGCTATTGATTATCAATACAAAGTAATTCTTCCGTCTAACTTTGATGGATACCTATCGCCTGTATCAGTCATTTCTCCCACCAAATACGGGTTTTCGAAACCGAGCAAGCGTACGTTTGCAGAATATCTTTCGTTAGACCAAAATGGAAGAGCCAACAGAAGAGTCACTCTTCAACATCGACTTGATAGATTTTTGAAATCGTTTAAGGATGTTCATACAACTATGCGTCAACAATCCAAAATGCTTATGGATTCCGCTTGGACGTTTGCACATGTTGCGAGCGAAGATCCAGAAAATGAAAATCCTGATTCTGACGACGAGAATGAGCATCAAGATAAAATGGATGAATGGTTCGATAAAATGAATGCGGCTCGGAAGCCCCTCACAGAGTCCTTGGATGCCGCTCTCCAAAATTTCGATTTTTGCGTTTACAGATTTATCGTCTGGGAGAAAGCCGTTAAATCTAGCTTGTATCTTAACAAATACCATGATTTACAAAAATATCATCGTGCCGAACTCGAATGTTGGGCTGCAGATTTATTAAAACTCATTCAATCACTTACAGCCGCAACAGGAGAAGATCCTGGAGTAAGCAGATATTACAGTAACAGTACCGATCAGTTTTGGACTAGTCGGACAAAACTCTCCTCTCAGAATGATTATGCAACCGCTGTTGCAGAAAACGAAGCGCAGACACAGAGAAACCAAATAGACTTGGACGCGAAATTCGAAAAAGCTCAAATGCTTGTAGACAATTCAGAGTTCGCTTTGTGTGAGCCACTATGCGAGCAATTACTCTACGATGATTTGGGAGCTACTCTGGACCTGTGGATAAGAGGAGATGTTTTTTGTTTTCTATCAAGATGTATACATCTCGACAAAAAGGAAAGGGTTCGAAATGCAAAGGAAGGAAGAAGAGCATTTGAATGGTTGTTAACGACCGTTGAAATGTCAGCTGAAGAGGAGCAATCGGTGCTGGACAAACTTGATGACATCTGGAATAACATAGATTCGCTTACGCAGGGGTGAATATCCAGGAGTGTTCAGCTAGAGCTTCAGGAATACCATTTTAGGTATGCAACAAGAGGATTTAAAGTAAGTAGCGACAAGTTAATGGAATAGAACATAAGATGGTAGCATATCAAATGTTCACACAGTGTGGAAATACTCCGAGGTATCCTTCGAAGCTTTGCGAAAGTTGGAGTAGATAATGAAAACCTGAAGGCAAGCAATAAATGAAGGGGTAGGTGGGATGATGAAAAAGTCAGGCAACGATATCTAGTATAGAATATGAATTGAGAGCCAGAATAATTCTATTGTCAACTTCCTAGGTTGCTGTAGATATTATCATTATCGAACGTGAAAAGTAGAACTAGATTATGGCTAGACAATTCATCAAAAGTGGATATATAAAAACACAATTTACTTGATTGAACACCGTCTCATGAAAAATATCTTTGAGGAACAACTGCCCTACATGAAGATTCCATCTCAACAGCAAACAGAAGGGAAATCTCCGGCCAACTCTAAACTTAGAAATTTGCACGATTGTATTGAAAGGGGGGCAACAGAACTTTTTAAACGCTTATAGATCGGCTTTCAACAAAAGTCATCTGCTCCCAACAACCCGATTATCTGAAAAGTGCAATTTGGGCCACTTGGAAATTACGCAGAAAGCATATTGTCACGACGCTTGCCGTATAATTTATCCGCAACTTGTATGGCTGCTTGGTTGATGAAGGCTACATGCCACTCATTCCATAGTTGTACCTGCTGCGATTCTTGCCATTGTCCCGCCTGTAGAATCATACTCATTCTTTAAGCAGAGATTCCGGAAGAACCGAGTGCAAGGAAAGATCTGACATTTTGAGTTCATGGTAATAGCCCTGTATAGAGTATATGATAGCCTAGTAATGGATAACATGAATTGTCGAAAAACCGGGCACAAAAGATCCAAGTTGATTTAATTTCTGAGATTTGCTTATGTCAGCATGTCTACTTTGGGACCCAGAACCCTTATTCTCAAACTTATAACAAAACAACCTATTATGGAATGATTATTTTCAATAATCACTTCGAAACTGGAATCAAAATGATACATAATTCATTTCCATAAGTTTTCCGGCATATTAATCTGTTGAAGCTACTCGGGACGATATGTGAGTCGTGGTGGCATATTGTCAAGAAGATTGATTACCCCTCACTCCATCAAGCACAGTAAATACACACACTATACAATGTATATGTATTAACAACGTCACAAGTGCAGAAGTAAGTACAATATGAACTGCGTCGATAGCGTTATCTATGGCGATACAAATCGCTACTATTTCATTGGTGGGCGAATTTACTCATATATGCGATTGAGTCATACTATTGCTTGATAGATACCATGAAGCCCGTATATTGACATCGTTGTAGAACTCTCACTTTGCGAGTTCGAAACCTCACAGATCCTATATCACTCAACCAATCTCTCTTCTATCGAGTGAACCCAATCATGGGGCTTCTTGAGAATCTTCTGAGTCAATTAACCACAGATCCCCTCACAGTCCTAATCACCACCATAACCCTATTTCTCCTCCTCCGCTCTACCTACCGCTGCACCCTCCACCCCATCTCCCACATTCCGGGGCCTCTCCTCCCAAAACTCACCTCCTTGTGGTTACACTACCACGCGTACATCGGCGACGAAGCAAGCACCATCCACAAACTACACGCACAATATGGACCAATAATCCGCGTCTCTCCGTCCGAAATCGACATCGCAGATGCAGATGCCATAGCACCAATCTACATAACCAAAGGTGGATTTCCCAAAGCTCCTTGCTATGCAAATTTCGACGTCGATGGACATAAAACAATATTCTCGACTACAGATGCCGAGTTTAGAGCTCCGAGGGCGAAAGCTGTTATGCCATTATTCTCGACTAAGAGTATTAGGGATAATGAGACTGCATTGTATGGCTGTGTGGAAAATATGGTGAGGAGAATGAAGGAAGAAGCACAAGGGGGCAAACCAGTCAATTGTCTCAATCTTGCTCGGAGTTTGGCTCTAGATGCTATTTCCACACATTTGTTTCTGGAAAACTATAATGGGACATCAGAAAAAGGAGAAAGACTTTCGGCCTCTGCGTTTGTGGATGCATTTGTAGCCGTGGGAAGATTCTTTTACTTGCCGAATATTGTTTTTATTTGGTTATCATGGTTCATGGAAAAGCTCGTGATGGATTCACATACTGAAAATTCTATCAAGTTGGTGGATCAATTTGTTGATAATCTTGTGGAATCTACTCCGAAGCAGAGTCAGAATTATCCCGGTCGATTGCTCAATATGGGGTTTAGCAAGTCGGAAGTCAAGTCTCATTGTAAAGATCTTATGTTTGCAGGAACAGATTCTACGGGTATGAATCTAGCGACAATATTTCGACAATTAGTCCTGTGTCCAGACAAGTAAGTCATCTCGCATTAATAGTCTGAGCGAATCATTTACGAAACTACAGGTATGAAATCCTCCGTGCTGAAATCATGGAAAATGTGAACTCGACAAATAAGCAAGAAACACAAGCTCTACCCTATCTCTCCGCCGTGGTAAAAGAAGGTCTACGCATCAGCATGGCAAATCCCACTCGTCTACCTCACGTTGTTCCAACAGGTGGATGGACATTCAAATCCATCTACTTCCCCGCTGGGACCATCGTAGGATGTTCAGCCTATGAGCTCCATTTCAACCTAGAAGTATTTTCAAACCCTCGTGAGTTTCAGCCCGAAAGATGGCTGGAAGGAAACATTACCGCTGAAGCAAATAAATATTGGTTTGCGTTTGGTGCAGGTAGTAGAGCGTGTATTGCGAGGAATCTTGCTACAGTGGAACTTCTTATGGCGGTTGAGAAGGTGGCGGAAAATGATGTTTTGAGGGGTGCGAGGGTTGTTCAGGAGGAAGTGGAGATATATGAGTGGTTTAACTCGAGTGTGAAGGGAGAGAAAATGGAGTTGATTTGGAGCTGAGAGGTTTTGACTAGTGTTGGTGTCGGTATATCATGCGACTAGCCTCACATAGGGAACCGTACCACTAGCGAGCTCTAGCCCCTTCCCCTTCAATATAAATAGCCCCCTCATTTCATAGTGTAGCAATCAAGAATCAATAAATACAAATACTATAATAGTACTATGCGAGTAGTATCACCGGAGTGATACCAACGGTTGGTTTATCCCAGATGATGTAATTACCCTAATATTTTGAATCTTCCTTGTGGTTGAAGTTGCTATTATCACTACTCCCCTTTTTAATATCCTTGCCCATTCCACCGCCACTTCCCAACAGTCCCCTGTCCCTCCATTAACCATTCCAATCGGTCCTCAATCGTCACCCATCCTTTCTTCCCGCTTACCACCGCCCTCCCAATAACATTTTTCCACCTATAAAACATCTAATTAGCTTATCCTATCCCATACCATCCCATCAAACAAAACATGCATACATATTTCAATCCAGAACCTTCACCCTCAAAATCCAAAATCCAAAACAAACCCAAAACAGAAAAAGAAGAAAAAAAAAGAAACTCACTCCTCAAACCACTCCTCCTCCCCCATAACCACACATTTCCTTCCTCCCACACCCCTCTCCACACCCCTCTCCACACCCCTCTCCACATCCGCAAAAGGCCACACACTCCCAAGCACCTCGTACCTCTTCGATCCCATAAGAACCTTCATCACACTGCTGAAAAATGCATTGACTCGATCCGGAGCGCGTATCACCACTTTCGAATGCGTGACGGAAAATCGGATGCTGGTGTGTCCTGGATATCCCGTTTGCGCTATAAGTGCTAATATAAGTCCTTGCACGTGTGTGGTTGAGAAATTGGGAATGTGGCGCGTGAGTGTAAATCTTGGATAGTGAGTATGTTAGTATATGGATATCAGTGCAAGGAGGTGAACGAATCATAAACCCCAAAATCCAAAAAAGAAGGGAAAATACTCTTTCACCATCGCTCCATCCTCACAAAACGCCCGAACCCATTCCTCCAATCCCCCAAAATCCGGCTCCGTCCCCTCCTTCACTCCTCCCCTCCACCCTCGTTCTCCCGAAGGAATAATCTTTATATAATTCATCTCCCGTTCTCCTTTCCCCACAAATAATCCCATAAGATTAATCCTGATATCGAAATCTGTCGTCGGAGACCCTACCCTCTGACCCACGATCCGAAGAACCGGTTTAGGAGGGATGGCGCACAGGGAATGGAGGAGAGGGAGCAGAGTCTTGGGATTGGAGAGGTGTGCGGAATTAGAGGTGATTTCTGTTTTGTCTGCCGAGAGGGTAAATGATGGGGGGAGATAGAGGGCATAGTTTAGATTTGGGAGGCTTGGGAATGGGGTTTGGGGGTTGGAGCAGGGTGGAGGGGATCTGGGATGGTGGGCGGCGGAGTAGGCAGGTGGGGTGGATATATCATTGTTGTTGGGAAAATCTGGGTCGGAGGAGATATCAAGGGGATTTGGCGGGCGTGAAGATGAGGCGTCGGCTTCTGTGGTAGGGTTGTTGGGTTCGAAGGATCCGAGGGCGTGGTGGACGGTAGATGCGGCTGACTTTTCGTGAGACATTCTGGGGTAAGGTTATGATGTATTTTGTGATGTTTAGCAGCTCAAACCTAGATATAAACGCACTATTGATGCAATTGCACTTGCTATGTTTTCATTAGTAGACAAACGTCGTTAATGTCAAGGAAAATGTTTTCAATGGTATCATGTAGATATACGGAGGGTTTTGAGGATGTATTCATAAGTAGCTGAGTAGTTGTGGCTGTGCAATTATGGTTGCCTATTGAGGCTTATCCGCCAACAACATCGAATGAGTTTTTTCTCTTTTCACTCCATGGAAACAAAGCACGTGTATGTATCTTATGATGAAAATGGGTATTGGTTCCTTTTTATTCCTCTTTTTGGATTCCTCAACAAATTAATCTATCATCATAGTATCATCACCGTCAACAACTTGCCCCTCGGCCTCAATAACTACACCACGACCACGTCCTGCAAGCAATTCCCTCCGAACCTCAGGACCAATTTGTGAATGACCCTTCGCATTGATCAAATCTAATAGTGACTCTCTCTGATCTTCTGTAATATCATTTCTATATCTTTGAGCGAACGACAGAAGACATTGATGCCAGATGACTGGTAATTTCGTATCTTTCGAATTGTGCATGTTCAAACCATCCATTCCGGATCCAACATCTTCAGGTCGAACGCTAGCTGGATCAACACTTCGGAATCTTAAGAAGTGGAAAACCAATGCATCGATAACTTGGTATGGTAGGGCGTATTTTTTGTCAAGTAAAGCCTTGATGAAAATGTTTGTGGCACCACCACCTTCAGTCCCGGCTGATGATTCTTGAGCTGCAATGTCGCAAAGTCCTTTGATCGCAGCGGCAGAATGTAGAACTGGAATAGAAACTCGTACAAGAACACCGGAAATGATTCTTGCTTCGCGTAGTGTGCATGTGCCACTTCCGATCAAGGGAAAAAGGAATCCCTTGAAGAATGCTGCTGGCTTATAAAGCGCCTTTTTCAAGGCCTTAAAAAGATGGACATTCAGATGATTGGTTTCATGAATATCCTCCCTGACCTTTTCTAGTAGGACCATTTCCACGAATCTTTGTGCGATAATTGGAGTTCTTGAGACGAATATTCTTGTTGCTTCGTAACAAGCATTTGGTGTCCACTTGTCTGGTCTAGTAATTTCGAGGATTTGTTCCCAATTTGGTACTGTAGGTAGAATCTTGAATGGTTTCGGTAGTTTTCCTGATTTGTACCGTGATAATATCAAACCAATTCTATTTTCTTGTTAGTATTTTATGAACAGAAAGATAGAAGCGACCCTTACTTTGTATAAACTTCTAAAACCTTAGGATGGACGAAAAATCCATCGTCCTGAGGGCCAGCGGGACCTGCTCCAGGTTGTCCAGATTGTTTCGCCTCAAATTGAGCAATCCTCTCCAAAATCAATGCGGTCAAATCTGTGCCTTGTCCCTCTTCATTTTCATCCTCCTCACTGTCGTGATCTGCCCCTCCAAAAGTAATGTTATTTAATGACTGCGGAGGAGCAACCTTATCCGGAAAGAACTTTCCAAACGTATCGCGATCTTCTGGTGCCAATTCGACTAATTCTGGGACCTCATCATCATCTCCCCATTCTTCTCCATCCTCACCTCCGAATTCTGGCTCATCCTCATCCTCCTCGTCCTCATCCTCAAATCTTGAATCAAAATTGAAGGCTGCATTTGGCTTTGCTGCTTGGTTTTCGGCTTCGTCCTCATCGGCAAGTTCTTGACCTATCTTTAAAATCCTCCGCGATGATTTTGAATCCACAAACTTTTCTCCCTCATCCTCATTTCTGGACTTTCTTTTTCCGGATTTGGTTTTCAGTGGTCCGCTTGCTACTAAATCAGCTTCAAGAGGATTGTGTCTTCTTCCTGATCTTGCGAGTTCTTTTGGAGTCATTGCTTTGGGCATTTTTGTGTTGGTGAGACTTTTTGAAATTTGGGTGATGGGAATTCCGACAATAAAATCCAATTGATAAAATTCAAAAGTTCGAAAATATTATCGGAGGTTGCCGGCACTAAGATAAGGATTTTCCCCGCCAAAATTCTTGAGAAATGATGCCTCAAATGTAAGGTGTCACACAAATGGATTACCTAATCAGCATCAGTCTATCTTATCCATTTCTCAAAACTCCTTGATTCTGTCATCCAAATTCAATACAAAAATCAACATCGTGAACCTTTTATGAGTGTCACACGCTATCCATCAATTGGTAATATGGTATTATCATTGGTGATGAACATCACCGCTCAATGCTGCCGTTGATGAGTTAGTTCTCTATAAGTTACATATATCACACCACGACGATGACGTCCCAGACCAATCGATACTTCTTATCTCATAGTGGGTTCAGGAGTTTTTGGTACATCAACCGCCTATCATCTCTCACTTGCACATCCCAATTCATCCATAACCCTTTTGGATCGCTCAACACCCTTTCCATGTACTCTTGCTGCTTCTCATGATTACAACAAAATCATTCGTGCCGATTATGAAGATATATTCTATTGCGAGTTAGCGCTCAAAGCCCGCGAATTGTGGAGAAATAATCCTTTGTATAAGCCATATTATCATGAATCCGGGTTTGTTATTGTGGATGATACCGGTCTTGGACGAAGAATCGTTGACACTTATGAGAATGTGGGGGTTTCCGATCATCAGGCAAGAATTGTTGGGCCGGATGAGATGAAAACTATGTATGGTGGACTATTTAAAGGGACGGATTGGAGAGGTGTAAAGGAAGTCTTCATCAATGAAGGAAGTGGATGGGCAGAAGCCACGAAAGCTGTTCAAAAGGTGGCCGAGATGGCAAAGGCAAATGGTGTGGAGTTTGTCGAGGGAGATGTGGAAAACCTTGTCTTGACACTGAATGGTAATTACCTTGGCGTATTGACGAAGGATGGCAGGACTTTCCGCGCTGATAAGGTCATATTATCAACTGGCGCAGGTACAGCAAACTTGCTTGCAGATTCCGCACCACAAATGCACCATATTCTAGCTGGGGATCGAATTACTGCAGCTGCAGTCGTATCTGGTCATGTCAAGTTGAGTCAGACTGAGTATGAAAGGTTCAAACACATTCCGGTGTTTGATCATGCAGTTGGGGAAGTGTTAGGTAAGTTGTTTATTAACTAGAGATTGATTGACGGTATTGAATTTCGTACAGGCGCTGTACTTCCTCCTACTACCGATGGCATACTCAAATTTTACGTGGATGTCACTTTCAAGAATACAAGACTTCATGAGCGCTCAGGGTATATGATATCTGCTCCGCCTAATGAATCTGATCAAGCGCAGCATACTGTTCCGAAGAGTCTGCAGGAGGAATGCTACCGAGTAATGAAAGGTATCCTTGGCAAAACTGCTGAAGAGTTTAAGTTTGATTCTTTTCGCATGTGCTGGTAGGTACGAAGCAGCTCTTTTTTATCTCCAAGCCTAATGTTGTCTTCAGGGATGGAATAACCCCCAACCAAGATTTCATAATCTCTGCACATCCACGATGCCAAAATCTGTATATTGCTACTGGTGGTTCTTTTCATGGTTGGAAGTTTCTACCAATTATCGGGGAATATGTTGTGAAGATGCTTGACAGTAAATTGGATGCTGACCTTGTTAAACGATGGGCATGGGATCGTGATCAAAAGGGGAGTGCACAGAAGAAGTTTATTCCTAAGCGAGAACTTGAAGATTTGACATGACTCAAAAGTAGGCTTTTATTTATGACTAGGTAAATCGAGGAGATCTAAAAATTTATGGCAGAGCTAATGCAATTCATATGCCTGAGGATATTTTCCTTTGTGCAAACAAGGGAAAATACATCAGCGGGGTGCATTTTCTTGAACAGCCGGATAATCCAACTCTGACTTTCGGCTTTTCATGAGGAAATATCTTAGAGAAGGATTTGGGCTTCCCCTGGCTGAATGGTACCATTTCCGATAGCATAACCATGAGCACGGGCAACCAAGGAATATGGGACCAAGTATCTATACATCTATTAGTATCATATTCTTCAAGCTGATGATCTGAGAACTTACTTGTCAAGGTATGGAAGGACTTCTGCGGCACCAGGAGTGTTTCTCCTATTCCACAGTCAGCAGCCATTTCTACATCCGAAAACAGGTGACTTACCAATCTCTCATCAAATCCATAGTCATTCCAAACAATCCCATGAGATGAACACCAGCTTGCTCCATGCGTCGGTTGGCATCCGAAGCTAATTTATCACTGAAAGTACCACTTGCTTCGGTATTGGCCCAGACATCATAACCTGCCTCAACAAGTGAGAGTGCGAGGAAAGCAGTACCTATTGATTTGCATTAGTACGAATATTCGGTATGTATTTTCGAAGAGAGGCGCAAACTCACAAACTTCAGTGACAATACCACCAATGATCAACTGTTTCTTGCCGGTCGCTTCAACAGCGGCACGGAAATCAGCATTATCCCATGCGTTCACTTCTCCTTGACGTTTGATGTAAGGGGCAGTTGGATGCATCTATCATCGTAAGCATTACTTCGCATTCCTCGAGATTCAATACTCACGGCAATTATTTCCTCAGGAAGATTGCTGTTTGGTCCTTGCTCAGCAGAAGTGGTCAAGATGGTTGGAAGGTCGAAAAGATTTCCAAGAGCTGCATGTCCAAGGAGTGATTGTCTGAAGACGGTTGGATCATAATCTCTCACAAGTTGAGAGAGTCCAATTTGGTGATCAATTACAAGAAGAGCGGCGTCGCTCTTGTTGAGACGATCGAAGGTGAATCCTGTTGTTTGATTAACATCTACTTGGATTTGTTGGAATAGAAGTCGTGTACCTTCAACGGCGATGGCAGAGGCCAAGATCATAGAGCTTGAGAACTTCATGGTGCTTGTTGATAGAGATTGGATTGAAGTATTGGACTGAGGAGATAATGATGAGTGATGATGGTGATGATTAGGAAATGTAAGAAACTCTCTTGCTCTTTATATACATCTTCTTGACCACCAAAAGTCCTCGACGCGGCAATCTTCCCTCAACATCTCACCGATCCAGATCCACCTAGCTCATTACTCACAAGGAAATAATCAGAATACCGGATTATTCAATCTCCATCACAAGTTCATAGCCTCTCCACGATATCCTTACCCAACGGACAGTTCGAGAACCGACGGCAAACGCAATGCAACATTGGCACTAGGTGGCCATCGCCACAACAATCACGACCACGAAAACCCAGCTTCACACAATAATATTAAAGTTATCCCACCTTATCACGCCTCAAACGAGGTATTTCCTCTCCGGGCACCTGGAACATGGGATAAATAATGTGGGGAACCTCATCTATGCACACTCTTTACTCAGCAACAAACAATCAAGCAACAACTATCTGTAATCAAAATGTGGAGTAAAATCTCTCGAAAAAAAACCTTTCCGATGATTGAATTAATGCTACATATTTTCCATCTCGGTTGCACCTGCACATCGCGAATATTCTTCTATATATCGTTGCATACTATTGGATGATGTCGAGACTTACGGCTCCACATTGTTGATGAGTAACAAAGTCGAGAAGCTTGTCAGCAATGAACAATGGATACCCAGTAGTATAGTATACCAAACGGTAAGGTTCACCGGGTTCTAGTATCTTGGCACGAAATTTGAAATTCTTTGGTAAGAAATTTAAAGCTTGTGTTTATGGTAAGCAGGTGGTGTGAAACTGGGAGGATAATTAACCTAAGCGGCTACTAATCACCTTGCAGCATCTACCTTCATATCACGGGATGGCGTATTTACAAACTTATTGGGAGGTGTGTAAGGATTGGTATTTTATTGGTGAGCGGGATTCTATCACATAATTGGAGAATAGGGATATTGGTTTTCGATTAATCAAATTTTCGAATCCACTCGATCTCGGTGGGAAAAATTGCGATCTGAAAGTCTAGATTGTGATGATGTCTGAGTAGCGCAAATGGAGTTCTCCTGGTGTGTGAATAAGTCACATGGTTGGAAGATGATTGTCTTGAGAAAATTACTGATGGAAGTCTCAAGCGATACTTCATTCTTATGTGTCTTCCTCGGATAAGTCTGATGTTCATGGAGGACTACATCAACGAGGTTCCGGGGAGCTTTTTAGGATGTAAATAAGTAAATCTTAATCAATACTTCTCTTATCGTCCAGATATATCAGCCGAAGATTATTCGTCCTCGATAGTTAACTACAGTGTATGTATGCAAAGCATTGGACCAATTTTCTCTACCTAGTACCTATTGTCATTCTACGAATGTCGCTTTCACCATTATCACCACAGACCATCTTCACAATCGCTTCCTCATCTGCTACTTTCCAGCTCTAAGCAACCTATATCTATATCTTCCCAATCTCTCGCCATTCTTCTCCATCTCCAGGCATCTAGAATAACCGAGTACATGCCTCCGTTTTTACCATAAAATAAGTCTCTCCAAATGTTTTTGTTTTCGGGGAATAGAGCTCAATAACCCTTCCACCCCCTTAGTTTAATCTGTTCGTAGATTTCCCGATTAGAGGACTGAGAAGTGCTGTGTACAGTCATGGGATCGTGTCTAGACCAAACCTTGCCTCTGATATTTTTATTTGCCATCGTTACGAAGGTGTAGAATTGAGAGGAGTGCTTGTAGTTCAGGTGTGAGTGATGAGTGCTGCTCCAGAGTCAGGGTGTGTGTTGAGGGAAAAAGAACGGTGCAACGTAAGGTATGCCGTCGGAGTTTGACTCCGGCTTTGCTGAAAATACAATATATCCATCTATATGGCGAGGCAACATAAATGTCACCGGCATAATACTCAAAAGCAATAGACGTTCTCAATAATGATTTCGACTCATCTAACAAACGCCAAGATCTTATAGATCTAAAAATGTTCTCTCTACTTTATCTGTCTCCGAAATCAAGTCGACGTCAAAAGTCCGCAATCCTCTTATCGATTCAACACTACTCAATGAGTAGTACTCATTAAACCCCCAACCATTCTCCATCAAAGCATCAAAGCATCAAAACTCAGCCAATAAATCCTCCACATCAACCCCAAAATCTTCCCAATCTTCTCAACCGCGCATCCATCCCTTCCCTCATACCCATAAAACCAGCATCCGCTAGCGTAGCACTCTTCCATCCGTCAAAACATAATGAGGAAAGTTTGAGAGTAAGGTAACATAACAGCACCAGAGGATGTTATCAAAAGCAGATTTGCACAATCATACGAATTCCGTGGAGATTTAAGGTTACAGTTCAACACAAACCACACCCTTTGTAAAGACATTCAATGCGCATTGCAGTGAGAAATTTCACCAGAGGGCATATTACAGCGGCTTAGTCTCTATCAATGCATCATGTGAAATTCTTCAAGAGACCAGCCATATTCATATTTGTTGCACCAAAGCCTCCAATATATGATATATCCTAGAGTATAAGCCTGTAAGGTAGCAATCACATCAACTCCCCCTCCCCAACCACACATCAAGGACCTGTCATGACATTATAAATCATCATCACCAAAAGAAAGTTCTATAATCATAGTAAAAGTCAACTAAAATATCAATCTTCATGTTTGTATTCAGGATCTAACATCGCTACGTACGTAACCTAACCTATGTCAAGTGCAACATGTCCATTACCTCCATCACCTCCATCTCTAAAACACCATAACAAAACATACCCAAAAACAATCACTATTCAACCATAACATCATCATCTTCGGTGAGATCGACAATGACCGCTGCCGCAGGAATTGGCTGTCTCTCTCGCGATGAAAGAACGGGACCGCTTACAGCTCTTCGACCGAGACCAGGAATGCCAACTAAGTTTTTTGGTACATTAGTATACAATATATCATTGGCTCCAGGTATGGGAATCATTGCAGGTGTACTACCTGTTCTTGATAAACCCATGTGAGGAACGCCATTGATATCAGGTCCGCCAGGAAGATTGGGATTGATCGTGAGATTATTTCCACCGGCCACAACCCCAACATTGGGGTCAACCCTACTGCCTCCGTTCGTATTGGGTACAACGGCGTTATTAGGCCTTACCGGGGCAAATGGCTTGATACCAATCCTTTGTATCCGGATGACCTCGCCAGAAAGGCTTTCCGCCGGCTTGAGATTAGGTGCATCTCTGTCGAGATTCAAAGTAAAGCATTCTTCAAGCCATTTGAAATTTCCAAGCGGCTCAGCCTCTTGAATAATGGGTCTGTCACCAGCGCGAGCTCTGTTTATGATCTCGTCCTCCTTCCTAAGATGAGTATTATACTCTCCCTGCAAAGCATTGATCTGTTGTTCCTTTACCAGAATTTCATTTTTGAGAGCCTCAATCTCTGTGCGTATTTTTTCCTGACTACTTATATTATCCTCCTTTAAAGTATAAATGGAATCGATTTTACGTGCCACGTCCAAATTACCGCGCGAGTCTCTAATCAACTTCAAAAAGTAATCGAGCTTCTCTCTCCAGAGCTTGAGCTTCGGGATCAAAGAATCGTCGCGAAATACCTCCGCGATATCGAGGGCATCTATGATCATATCCTGAATGCTAGCAATTGAAATATCCGGAAGCCTATGTACTGCAAGATGCCGAATATTTTGCACGCGAAGGAAGATAGTATTGAGTTGACGGCGTGGTTGAGGACCGATGGCTTCAATGGGTATATGACATTGGTCGATTGCTTTCCACCATAAATTCAACTCAATATTCTCAGGACAGTCCCATTCATTTGCCACCAATATTCTAGGAAGCCATTTTTGGACGAATCGATAGCACATAGATTCCAATGCGCTTTGTAGAGAACGAAGAATCGCTATTTGAAGTACGAAGGGTAGACAAGGAAGATCAGGACGTCTCAGGTATGCATCGTCACGACTTTGGCGAACCACTACACGGGAAGCTCAAATTAGCTGGTACATTGAAATGTGCATCGGAGTCAAATGAATACCTACCCTTCGCATGTAAACTCTTGTAAGTGTATACATTTTCTCTCATTCGACGTAGGTCATATTGAGGAATTTGTCCTGGACCTGATCGAACTTCTCTAGGTTGAGGAATTGGAACATGAGGTTGATGAACTGATCGAGCTGCTCTACCTTGAAGGTTGGAAGCGGGAACAAGAGGTTGACTTTGTCTATTCTCTTCAACAGACAGAAGTGGACGACGTCTAACAACCCTTTGGGCAATACTTTCATTCTTGCTTATCGACTTCGGACCTTTTGGTTTTATGATTCTGCCTCCCTGAACTCTTGTTTGGCCATGCTCTTGACGATGTTCATTCAAAATTCCTTCCATCAATGATATGTAGTCTGGAGCGCCAGCTTGCTGCAATAACTATCATTAACAAATAATCTCTGCCGCTGCACATAACCTGCTCGAAATAATACAAACCTTCGTATTATTGGTGCATGACGGAGCCGGCTGAGCAACATTGAGGTCATCACTGTCTGCAGATTCATCATCTGATGAAATATCTATTATTTCTCTAAAAGAGACAACAGTATTCGGAGGCTTTTCAACGTCCAAAACACTTTTGAAGCGTTGACCACCGTCTCTATCATCCATGATTGTATCTGTTTCTGTCATGATCGCATTTGTCGTAAAAAGTTGAGGTTGAATCCTGATTAAGATGGTTGAAAATAAATAAACAAGTAGACGATGCTGGTAAAGAATTTATGGTACAAAAGGAAAAGTACCAGAACCGAAATGGATTTGAAATTCACTGCGTTGTTATATTTCTCTTTCCTATCCAGCCATAACGAGGCTGGAGCAAAAGAGGAAAGATCGAATGACCTTACAGTCAAATTCAAGTAAGAGTGACTAGGTACCTAACAATCAATTCTATGGATAAGGCTAAGGAAGTGTATAAGACTATAGTAAACTTCACTATATACAGACCTCACATCGAATAAGACTATAACACACTTCACTATATACAGACCTCACCTCAAGATGATAAATTTGTAATAATCACTCCATCAGTAAGAGAAACTTACTCATTCTTAAAGACGCCGAGAACCCTACAAGTCTAGGCACTTCACTCATCACAAACTTCCGGAAAACGAATTTGTCCCATTCACTCCTACCTAGTAGTTACATAAACCTACTAAGGTATCCATACCCCATCAAATCCCCTGATACTTTGCCCGATACTTGAGAATAAAAGGATAATGAAGAGATACAGCAGCAATACAAACATTGAATCTGGGAGTAGAAGAGAGTATCTTCGAGTATTGCACTACACAGAATATGCTACATGTACAGACGGGTTGCAACAGACAATTAGACAACCACTTTAAATCCAATGCTCACCAAGTGTTACAATATCATCCTCTATTTTTCCAAACTTCAAGTCTAATACTTTATCCCTCTCCCTTTTCATCACTCTCATAACTCATCTCTCCAACACTTCACGTCAGACCGCTCTCCATCATGATCAACCCTAGAGCATTTTTAAGAAGGCGGGAAAAGTCTCTCAATATGACCTGCTTGCTCGACTAGTATCTTCATCCGTAGATGATTAGGACACCACATCAGCCACTGTTCGTGCCGTGATTTGTTGTTTAAGGTAGGTTATATATATATGATCTACGCTATTTTTGGCTTGACATGAAGAGCTGAAGGTTCATATGGGCGCCGACAAATTTTTGTGAATGCAAGCACTCATGTAATGATGAGAGCAGATGATTTTCGATTACCCGGCGAGTCATTTCAAATAAGATACATCGGGATTATCAAATCACCAATCAGAACCCAATACATCAAATGGGTTTGTAGGCTTTTTGTTTGCTGTACGAGATGAAGTCAATTGGTCTCCTTTCCTTTTCTTCTTTTCCTTAGACTTTTCTGCAGAAATGCTAGCCGATAATTCTTTTTCTTGACACGAATCTTCAAGGATCGACTCCTGCATCGTTGTCAACATGGAGTCCAATTTCTCGAATCCAACATGGGCTTTGAGGCTTGGGAGGTCTTGAAGCAAATTATTTAGTTCCAAGAGTGGTCCAGAAACTGATCCACGACCACCAATCAAGATCAAAAAGGTTGTCATCTGCTTCAAAATCCTGAACGAATAATAGGAGCCTTGGATTTGAGCCATAACATGTATCTTATCCCAATCCAACTCGCTCTTTTTGGGAGAAGTGTCATCGGGATTTAAGGTTCCGAGTCCAGCCAAAACCTTCTTGCTCAAGCTCACCTTATCTATTGATTCTGACCACTCGGCGTCTTGTATAAATGAAATAGAGGTCCAACTATCGGCAATGCATTGCCCTTCGAGTTTGATTCGGCTTTCATGAAGAAATGTCAAAACTTCCGTGCAAGCTCTTGAAATATCTGAAGCAGCTGGTATCTCCCACTCCCTCCCGCGCGACGTGTTGGCTTGTCTTTTGTGTTCGAAAATCGATGTTCTCCTCTCCCCGACTGGTAGTATCAAATTTATGCAACCATATGCCAACTGACGTATGGATGCAGACATCTCCCAGGCATTGGTTCGAGATGGGCAATCAATAAGAAATGGGAGAAAGATATTGATGTTGTTCGCACTATCTTGAGAGGCACTCGACGACTGCGACAGGCCGAGACATCTCATGAAATAAGGAAATTGAAGAACATACTCACAAACACGAGGATCAAGGGCTTGAAGAGCAGTCTTCACGAAAGAACATTTTACCAGCGCTGAATCAAAGGTAGCTAAATCAATGTCAACAGGCAAGTATTCCTTGACAAAATCTGCGTACATCCCTTTGTGCTGCTTGATAGCGCTCAATGTAATTGCTTGTTTCAGTAGTTTGGAAAAGGTACCATGAGAATCCATGACAATCTCAAAAGCAAGAGCACGAATACCATAAGAAGGTGGAAGGCCTAATCGCTTGACGATGGACCCAGCATGAAATACTTGGGACTGTAACATCCATGTATCGGCCTTGGATGAGACCTCAACATCTTGAAAGAAGCTTACAGAACTGTCGGTGCCAATTTCATGAACTAAGAGGTCAGAATCGCCTGTGAGAACGGTTCCACCATATTGACTGACATAGCCGGCACAAAATGTATCTGCTTCTCCCGGCACAATCTCGACAATATCTCTATACTTGTTGGAGTTTTGTAAGGCTTCAATTATGGAAGGTACGAGAAAGGATGATGCTGGAAGCTTTGTAAAGCTGGAACGCTGGGGAGCAAATGCGAAAGGAAATGATGCAGGTGTAGTTCGATTTGTCGATGAAAGTCGATATCTCAGCCCAGATGCATAATCTTTATGATATTTTTCCAATTGCTGTGCGTTTCGATTAAGCCTCTGGTAACGAACATCTAGTTTGGCTGGGGGTAGGAATCCATCGAAGTATATTCGTTTCCTACTAATAGTTAACACAATGAAGGGGAACTTCTGATCGTCTAAACTCACACAGCAGCACCACTTCTCTCCAAGCCATCCAGCCATGCTAATACCGTCTCTCCAAGCTCTTTGTAAGATGGACTTGCTTCGAAATAATTCCCCGCGGACTTCTTCGTACTTAAACATATATGATAAATATGATATGCTAACCCTGGACCATCAATCACAATATCTTTGCCCTTCAATGAACTCAGAGTCGCATAAGGTCGCAAGAATGTAATTAGATGCGGTATCCCCATTGCTTTAAAGACGACAAGAATGTTTGTACTCCTGTGACATTCTTAATTGTATCGATTGAATGAATAAAAACTCGCATTGGTTTGTCGCTGAGATGTTTATGATGAGTGAAGTGAAGCTTGCTGAAAGAATTATAGTGAAGGGATGAATGATATCAGCCCAACTTGTTAGCGCAACCAACCCCACCACAACTTGTAAATAATATCACGGACCTCTCGCCAAAACTTTTT
Source organism: Sclerotinia nivalis (assembly GCA_029531795.1). Classification (NCBI taxonomy): domain Eukaryota; kingdom Fungi; phylum Ascomycota; class Leotiomycetes; order Helotiales; family Sclerotiniaceae; genus Sclerotinia; species Sclerotinia nivalis. The sequence goes on from JAPEIS010000013.1 coordinate 2,218,710, forward strand.
CTTTTTCTTCCCCGACATCAAAAATATCTTCAACACAAATATTCACAAAGATGCGCAATACACTTATCTTTGCTGGCAGCTCATGCCCGAAGCTCACAGATCAAATATGCACGAACTTGGGAATGGCTTCGGCTCCTGTCGAACTTACTCAGTTCGCAAATGTACTTCTTACGACCTCTCAAAGAAGTTATTTAGCTAATACAACTTAGGGAGAGACAAGCGTTAAGATCATGACTAGCATTCGAGAGAAGGATGTGTTCGTCGTTCAATCGGGTAGTTCTAAGATTAATGACAGTATCATGGAGCTTCTAATTATGATCTCTGCTTGCAAGGGAGGATCAGCGAACAAAATCACAGGTTGGTGGATTGAATTTTGTTTGTTTTTACTATTTACCACAAGACCCATCTGCTAACCTGTTTAGCTGTTCTGCCATACTTCCCATATAGCAGACAGTCAAAAAAGAAATCGCACCGAGGAGCTATCACTGCTCGTATGCTCGCAAATCTCTTACATGTTGCCGGAATCAATCATGTCATCACTGTCGACCTCCATGCTTCACAAATGCAAGGCTTTTTCAAATGCCCAGTCGACAACCTTCACGCGGAGCCATTGATAGCACGCTGGATCCGACGCAATGTGCCAGAGTGGAATGAGGCTGTCTGTGTTTCAAAGAATGCTGGTGGCACGAAGAGAGTAACATCTCTAGCAGATGCTCTGAAGCTCAATTTCGGAATGGTTACAACAGACAAAAGACGAACCCCTGCGAACATGTCAATGAGCATGATTATGAGCCGACTTGAAGATTCCACTTGCGCAGATTTGGATTCAGAAGTCAATAAGCTACATATTGGCGCATTTCCAGCAGTAGAAGAGGAGACTGTAAAAGAACTCAAACAAAACGGAGGAGAAACAGAACCTACTTCTACACTGTTACCAAATGGTGATTCACCTCCACGACAGACAAGAGCACGCCAAGACAGCCACCCCTCTCCACAACGCTTGCCTAACTTGGCTGCTATCAGAACTGGACATAAAAGTTCTGTTGGGGCACCTTCGCCTTTAACCAGGGCGCACACTACCCCGCCACCACGATCTGCACCTGTCGATGAAGCGATAGAAGCACAATATACTGACGAACGTGCTCGAGAGGTCACCCATGGCCGATTAGTTCAAGGCCACATCGTCTCAGATGATTATCCTTCACCTACACAATCCGCCATGTCATCTTCATTAATTCTCGAACGCCCCGAAGATGACCCCATATCGATTTCTATGGCATCTTCAATCTTCATGCCTGAGCCACATGCACTTGGCGGAACAGCTGATGCTGCTGGTGATGCGTCAGATGAAGAAGAGGAAGGTTTCAAAGACCCAGCCCTTGAACAAATGATCACATTGGTAGGAGACGTTCGGAACCGTACCGTCTTCATCGTCGACGATATGATTGATAAAGCTGGTAGCTGGATTGCTGCGGCCGAAACCGTTGTTAAACGTGGTGGTGCCAAGAAGGTCTATTGTATTGCTACACACGGCCTTTTTGGAGGAGATGCCCTCGAGGAACTTCAAAACTGCGATTGTATCGACATGATAGTTGTCACCAACTCATTCCCTATTCCACAAGAGAAAGCAAAAGACGCAAAGAAGCTGCAAATCTTAGATTTATCAAAGTTACTCTCCGAGGCCATCAGAAGGAATCATTATGGAGAATCTATTTCTGCTCTTTTTACACATTCTAGCGATTAGATTTTTGGTTTGAGATCATCTGATTAATATCAAAATCGATCTGCAATTTGCTATTTTTGAAGATTTATACCCAGAGCGTGGCGTACGGTGGCAGAAAGACGGACAGAATCATGAATGAATGAATTGCTAGGTAGCAATGGAATGGGAATGTATTTTCTTGGGAAGAAAATTAACTAAGGGCGCAAATTCATAGGACCAGGTGTTCTCCATTGTCTCGTCCCGAGTTTATAAGGTGCAGTGAGATATTTTGATATCCTTTTTCCTAAGTATTTCTCTTTCATTCGTCCCATTTTTTTCTCCCACTCCGGAGTTGTGGATGGTTAGCACTGAATTTTTATATGATTGAACCACTGAGTGTCTCCGACCTTCTCCTGTTTCTTTCGTATATCTCCTAGCACTCTATCACACAATAACAAAATACCCAGCGATGCGATCTGTGGTGATCGCAGGGACATACTTTCCTCTAGAAAGATGTCCTTAACGGAGCGTTGGCAGATTAAACAAAACAACTCAATGTATCTATAGTTACTCTGTGACTGATATGGCGAGACGAAACTCAAAGGTACTTTATTTAGATCTGATGGATAAAGGACTGAGAACCACTCGGACATTTACTCTGGGAGCTGAATTGCAGTTTCAATTCGGGTTCTGGGAATTCAGAGGAATTATGAAATTATGTATAAAACAAACACAATATCATATACAAAGAAATACATCCATAGTGATATCGATATCGAATGATGAATATACATACATATACTTCTATAAACTGTGATCTCATCTCTATCCGTTCATTTACAACACCGCTTTCCCAAACCCTTAATCAACATCTAGGTTCCAATATGACAAATCACATAATATATACCCTTCCTCCCATCTAAAGCCCTGGGCTAACATATCTAAGCCCCAGGACGTGTATAATCTAATGCTTCAACGCGTTTCCATACCTCGCGCACGACGCGCTCTTGTTGCTGTCTTCCTGTTTCTGAGGCTGTGGGACCTGCTGGTCTGGGTGGGGAGGTTTGTTAGTTTTGGTGAATGGATGGATGAATGTACTTTAAATGTGTTCTGTTCGGGCGGTTTATGATGTTTGCGGGTAAATTTTGAGGGGCGGATTTATGAGGAAGGAATAAGAAGATGAGGGAAAAAGGGGAAAGAGAATGGAAATAGGAAATCGAAAATAAAAAAATCATACCTAATAGCTAAATACAATCGACTACCCAATTTCACTTCTTCGATAGGATCGGTTTCGGGATTGGCGGGTGGATTGGCAGTGGTTATTAAACCGCCGGCTTCGCGGAGAATGCAGATTCCTGCTGCTACGTCCCTGCGTGGTTTGGTTAATTTGTGTCGGAGGGAAGGTTATGGGGAGGGAAAGTGGGATGGGAGAGAAAAGGGATTGTGAGAGGACGGGCGGACACATGAGATGGGTGAATTGAGAAGACAGGAGAGGCGATGAAATAGAGAAGAGAACGAACCATTCCCAACAACCTCCTTCCCACCAAATATCAAAAGCTCCTGTTGCTGTGTAGGCTAGATCCATCGTCGCGCTATATTTCACGGTAATGTTAGTATTATATATTTCCTCCTATTCTTCAATCACAAGGAGAAAAGGGCATAAACGAATAACCACTCACCTCCCCAAACTCCTAACCCCATGAACCATTCCCCCTTTCCCACCCCTCCCACCAATTTCACTCGCCAAATTAACAAAACTATCAATCTTCTTCCTCAAATTCCCCCCCTCAATATCCCTTCTATCCTTCCCCCACTCGCAACTAAACGTACACCCCTTCGGTGCCTCTTTTCCCAACGGCTTCCCCTTCACATACGGTAACTGTCTTTTTCTCTTCAAATTTCCTGAGCCAAAGCTAGCACCTCCAGAAGCAACCCCATCGGTAACTCCTACGTGATCATTTTCCCATGCGCCATGGCCGGCTAGAGCAGAATAGGATACATCGAGGACAGGGGCATAGATGACTCCGATAATAGGGATTCCATTGAGACAGAAGGCAATGGAGATGCAGAACATGGGGAATAAGTGCGTGTAATTTACGGTTCCGTCGAGGGGATCCACGATCCAGGTGGGTGAAGAATCGACGAGATACTGCTTGGAGGAGCCGGAGGAATAGGTTTCTTCTCCGATGAATCTGGGATTTTGTTAGCTGGGGATCCTGTTTTGGGGAATCGGAAAGGAGCGGAATTGATATATACTTATGGGATGGATATTTACTTAATATCTCATGCTTGACGAATGCTTCAACATCTATCCAATACACGTGATTAGCTACATGTATTTTTCCAATCCACCAATTTTGCGTCGTCCATCGGATATATCCTTCCCATCCAAATCCAGCACAGAAATCCAAAACATACCCAAATCAGTCTGCGTAACAATATCCACCGCATTCATCTTTTCCTCCTCCTTTCCCCCATTATCACCCTCACATCTCTTCTCTACCCCCTCCATCAAAATCTTGCCCGCTCTCCTCCCTAAATCCAACGCAAACGCGTAGATTTCCTGGAGTTCTTTATCTGGTATCTGAGCGGCCATCTTGATGTTTGGTATTGACGTTCTTGCTATCAATTGGGGTTTGAGATCTCCGGAGCAAACTTGGGATTGATATTGCTTGTGGTGAAGAGCTGAGGCTGAGGTAGACAGGCGGATTGATGAGTAAGAGTTGATAGTGGAGTTGTATCAAGCGGACTGGCCGATGATAGGCGTGTCGAAGCGTGGCGGGGTTGTATGGTGGGGGTTATTCATTTATGCGGATTATTTATTCATGTTCGAAGATATGTCAATCAGTGATCACATCGATTGTCTGAAGATTTACAAATAAATACTGCACCAAAAGGGAATTTTCAGTTCATAATACTATGGTAACATTTGATGGTCGGCGGAGAAATCTTGATTTTGCGATTTTGCATCCAATGCCTGAGTACTCTATCTTGATTCTATATACAGCCCCTGAAAGTAGTTTTAATTTAACCCTGGATTCACATCGTGTTTTTATCTACCTGACATCATCACATTTAATTATAATTTGCCTCACTCTCTGATTCTTCACCTACACTTGACCTTGAATTATAACCTCGCATGCTTCGCCCTGTCACTCGCTAATTTCTCCAAAACAACACTCCTCACCTCCTTTACCGGTAAATGCTCAAGCTCAACTCCCAACCATACTTTATCTTGCTCCAGCCCTTGATTAATCATCGCCTCTACACCTCCCACTACCTGCCATCCTGCTTCCGCAGCCAATGCCGCTATTTGTGTATCTGGGCTAGGATGATAACACATTTCCAAGATCGCACCTTTTTCTCCCTCTTTATCCAAAAATTCGCTAATGATTCCCCGCGCTCTATGTTCATCCTCGGATATCGGTGTGAAATCTGGAATCGCAGAAACGATGACCGTGGGTGCTGGTAATGATTTTGCTTGTGCTATTGACTCGATATATAATAACCCATCTCCAAATCCATTGCTACTGCATTCTGCAATTACGGCATCGCATTCGGACTTATCCCGATTGACCATATATATGGTTTCACAACCAAGAAATTTTTTCAGTGCATAGACGGCTGCACGACAGGTTCCCCCGCCTCCAATAACCATGCCTGCTGACCCTTTTATACTTGATATTGTTGATGCTGTTGCGTTTTGGAGGAGAGCTTCGCGGATACCGATACAATCGGTGTTCGTTCCGCATAGGATCTTTTTACCTGATGGGGATATACGGTGGTAGATAGTATTTATGGCGCCAATGGCAGCACCTTCAGGAGAAAGCTGGTCGAGGTGTGGGATGATGGCTACTTTGAATGGCATTGTTACGGAAGCGCCGAGAAATTTGGGGTTTTTGGTGAGCTCGAGGCAATCTGTGAGGGTTCGAGTTTCATATAAATGTTGGGAGTAGTTGAGTGATAGAGACTGGAAGATTGTGCCGTGAACTGGTGGTGAAAATGCGGTTAGCTAAAGATTTGAGAGAAGAGGTCATTGTGGAAGCTGTGTGTGCGTCAATGAAGTCTAGAAGAGGCTGAGTTTGATGAATGAATGCATCCTCGAGCGCAGCGAGCTATAAGGGCTTGGGGGCAGGCCCCCATAGAAGTCATGTTGGGTGATGAACATATATGAAAGTTTTGATGTGATGGAAAGACTCAGAATGCAAAACTCACAAAGAGGAGAAAGGGAATGAGCAATGGGGTACCCAAACAGATACGCAACACGATCCAAGTTTGAAATATCCGGAGGCGGGGTCTCCATCGTTGTGGAGGGAATGGTGACGTCTGAGGTGCTCATGATTGTTTGTGACATAGCTATAGATAGATCCCAATATTCAGTAGATTATTGCAACTCGAATCGTATGTCTCGAAAAGAAATGAGTTGTAATATGGTTAAGGCTACAATAGATTATGATTTGGAGAAGCTTAGGATAAGGAACGGAAAAGATATTTCGAGGAGTAACCGAGGAAGATGAAGCTTTTGATATCGTGGAGAAATCTAACTATGAAAGAAGGAGGAAAGGTCAAACAAAAAAGTCAATGGGGAAAGAATGATCTTCTCTGTAAGCCAAGTCTTGGGGTCTAATAATATTAGTCCGTGAGGAGTTTAGTAAAACTTCATACTTACTCCAGCTAATGGGGTTGTTTACAATTTGGACTTGTCAGATGCTCTTTTTGCTCAGTCTGCTCGGTGCGGAAAATCCATACGTGCAGTGCGTCACAAAGTCGGAAAAATATAAAGCAGATCCGCACAATTTCATGCTTCCCGTAGGTGAGATCTAATTTGAGGACTCAGAGCCCTATTTTTCATTGAAACCCACGGATAAAGAAACTTGCGAAAGAATCCCACAGACGTGGGGTTTAAGGCTAGACTCGCTTGAACCAATCATTTCCTAGAAACCCCTTGTCCTAGCTTGTTAAGCGACGGACTGGGTACATTTCGTCGAGATGTTACTTATTTGAGATTAGTGTACCCGAAGTAATTCTAAGACTCCGCCATGAATATCTCAGGGTTTTATCAAAAGCTACGTTCGGTATGGCGAAGAAAGAAGAGGCTGGCGTAGATCTTTTGGAATAGCGGTGTTAGCTTCAGGAGAGCGAACCCATGACAAGAAATCAGAAACCATGGCAAAAAGATAGTTCAAGAACTTCGGATAAATGTTTTTGGAGTCAAGATAGGTATCGACAGACGAGAATGAGCAACAAAAATTGGCTCTCAGGGTTGCAAAGTTGCAGCGCATAGTCGTCATTGCGCAACATCCAGGTTGATTGGTATTAATATGGATTACCAACTTCGGTATACTTTCTTCATTTTAAATCGAGATAGAATTTTAGTACGAAGGTTGAGTTTCCCCGCTGATTCCCCATATGGAGAGCTATCATGGTGGTCCTTTCCATTTGCATACTAGAACAGCGACCAATTCCAACACACGTTTTGTATACGGATGGAAAAGGTCTTTCCCCTCCTTTTCTACATTCTCCGGGTCTCCACACTCTCCCACACACTATTATTTCCTCCACATTAACTTCCCTTCATCTAGGACAATAATCCATACTAAAATCAGCCTGGTAAGATTTCAATAAACCAACCAAATTCCTCTCTTTAGTGCATGATGGATGACCTTCAAATTCCCACCTTGGTGCGCCAAATCTTCTTCCCCTTTCCACCTCATGGCTATCTAGATACGGAGTGCCCTCGTCCCTCCCTTGTGCCACCTATGCTACCCCACTAACACCAAAAACTAAGCAACTTTGTACTTTGACATCAGCGTTGGCAAGCATAATGTTCGCCCGCGCACGGAATATCACAAACTTACCAGACACACACCAAAATGACATGAATCTTTTACCCCAGATTACAAACTAGAGTTCCTTGTCCAGCCCCGGAAACCGACCCGTAAGCGTGGCCTTTCAAGTGAAGGTAGTGGATTTCCGTCAAAACTATGCGATCCACTGTATCAATGGGATTTTCCACTTATAAAATGGTGCTCCGTTACGAGTTGTCCTTTTCATCTCATCATCTTCCTCCTCTTCTATCTCATTTCATATACATCTTCCAACAGCCAATTGTACCTAGTGGGCTTTGACGACAGTGTCTGAAGTTACGATATTTTTTTCACTACACAATTTGTGCGGGTGCAAGGGTTGAAGCTTATTGCTAGTGACTCACATTATTTTGAAGAATTTTTCTTCACGCCGCCAAGGAATTTTGGAATAGGTCAACAACTTCAAACCAGAGGGAATATTGAAATAGACATTTCTTCAAGATGGGTCTGTTGACTTTAGTAGAAGGTATGATAACTTGATCTTATCGAGCCTATTTCTAAAGAATAGACATTGACATTCTCCAGATCGGCCTACACCGCCATGTGTCTACAACGCCCGCGTATACTTTTGCGCAACTGTGTAAGTGGTCGCGTCTAATGTATATAAAGTCATCAAGCTAACCATTACACAGAGCCGCATTCTGTGCAGTAATGATTGGATATGACTCCGCATTCATTGGAGGAACAATCGCTCTCACCTCTTTCAAAGACGAATTCAATTGGTCAAAATATTCAACTGACGAAGCCCTACTTATCTCCGAAAACATCGTTTCATTGTACCAGGCCGGTGCATTCTTTGGGGCTCTTGGTGCCTATGCAGCTGGCCACTACCTGGGTCGAAAAGTAGGCCTTCAACTCTTCTCCGGAATTTTCGTTCTTGGCGTTGGTTTGATGCTAGGTGCGAATGGAGATAGAGGTCTTGGATTGATTTATGGTGGCAGAGTACTAGCTGGTATCGGTGTTGGTGGTGCTTCAAATTTGACTCCTATCTATATTTCCGAACTTGCACCTCCGGCTATTCGAGGACGCTTGGTTGGACTGTATGAGATGGGATGGCAAGTTGGTGGTGTTGTTGGCTTTTGGATTAACGTAAGTCCTACACTCTTATAAATTTCAACATTCTCGTTTATTGACAAATCGACAGTATGGAGTCTCTACCACTATGCCCGCAAACCACGAGCAATGGATCATTCCATTCGCTGTTCAACTTATCCCCGCTGGCCTCATGTTCGCGGGACTCTGCTTCATCAAAGAATCTCCCAGATGGCTCATGAGCCGCGGTGATCGAGCCACAGCTCTCAAAAACCTCTGCTGGATCAGAAAACTTTCCCAAGACGATATTTACATGCTTGAAGAAGTATCCAGCATTGATACTGCTCTCGAAAAACAACACGCCACCGTCGGACTCGGCTTTTGGCAACCCTTCAAAGCCCTTGGTAACGACCGCAAAGTCATGTATCGTTTCGCTCTCGGCTGTTCGCTTTTCTTCTGGCAAAACACGTCCGGAATCAACGCAATCAACTATTACTCCCCTACTGTCTTCAAGGAAATCGGCGTTGTCGGTACCAACAGTTCTCTCCTCACCACTGGTATCTTCGGTGTAATCAAGGCAGTCGTCACCATCATATGGCTCTTTTTCCTCATCGATAACTTCGGTCGTAGAAATCTCCTCATGTACGGTGCCTTCGCTGGAGCAATCTGTCTGTACTATGTTGGATCCTACATCGCCATTGCAGCTCCCTCTTCAAACCCCACCACCTCCCTCACCGCGGGCGGCAAATCCGCCATGGCATTCTTTTACCTATGGACCGCTTCCTATACCCCTTCATGGAACGGTACACCCTGGGTCATCAACTCCGAAATGTTTCCCCAGAATGTCCGCACGCTCGGCCAAGCATTCGCAGCAGCTAGTAACTGGTTTTTCAACTTCCTGGTTGCGCGCTTCACGGCGCAAATGTTCGAGGCCATGGGATATGGTGTCTTTATCTTCTTTGCATCGTTGATGATTTGCAGTATTGTTTTTGTATTTTTCTTGGTTCCGGAGACAAAGAGTATCCCGTTGGAGAGTATGGATAGACTCTTCAGCTCCGAGTTGAAGGCTAGACATGCGCATGGGATTGTGATGAGAGAGTTGAAGGATGATGAAGAAGCGTTCAGGAGGAACGTGGAGGGAAGTGGAATTGGATTGGATAAAGAAGGAAATGAGAAGAGTGCGCATGTTGAGGTTGTTTGAGTGGTATTGACCTGGCCTTTTTTATAGAGGGAAAATGGGAAAAACTAGACGTTTAGAGAATCCTTTTTGATTTCGGGCGTGCACATTTGGAGGCAGGCTTTTTGGAACGAACAGATGCGCACTATTTATTGATGCACATCTATGATTATTTTCTTAGCACTTTTGGCACGTATATATGTAGATATGTCATGAAATGAATTTATGAGTATGAGAATATTGAGAAGAACCTTCCTTATTTTGATTTGGAGGAAGATCAACGATTTCATGATATTATTTGTGATACCTACCATATTTGTCTAAAGGCTGATTGATGCAATAATCTTATGTGGGAAGACGCGGGAAAACAAATAAATATCCAGTTATCCAATAGTCCGTATGAACAGAACAAATGAATGCGAAAGCTTACAATGAAAAGCTGCGAATACTTGGAAAGCTGTGAAGCTTTAAATGAAACTCAATACTCTAAATAAGGATTGAGTATTCTGGATAATTTGAATCATCCCTTGCACAATTTTGAGAATCTCTTCCCTCATTATCAGATCGTAATGCCAACTATTGGGAAGACATAAAATTAAGGAGTATATGTTGAATTTTCCCGCTCTCTTCTTTTTACCCTGTCCTTACTTATGTGAAACAGATCTACTTTGCGCATTTCATATTTGTCAAGTTTGATGCTGTTATCCTATCCTACCCCCCCCCCCCCCCCCCCATCCTTGATGCTAATCCTAATCCTAATTCTCAACGAATTTCATTACTTCATGGTGTTCCAACCTTCCCACCTTCCCTCTTTCCTTCGAAAACTCCTAGTTTCTAAATATGAACAAATAACCCAGTAGAACACCACGCTAAAACTGCACAATCTCATATCACAATTCTGACCCATGCTCAAATTATCTATGGCCATCCTAACCTATTCCTGCCGCCACAAAAGATAAAACTTTGACAGCTAAGAAACGGCTGTCTCTCTTCTGATTCCAATGTATGGCGCGTCCTTAGAGTTTCCGTGTTCTAGACTTTCTCGTCGCACGAGTACCAAATGCCACGTCCAGCCATCAACCACAGACTAGACGAATGCCGGAAAGGAATCACCATCTGCCTGCACACCAGCCTCCCCTTCCCCACATTTATGATAATTTGAATAAACCTCCATTCTCATACGTCGCTTGGGCGCTTTAACACCGGTCATTAGCTCGAATTGGGCGATGGCTTGCTCGGGGAGGACTTCGAGACCATCAACTATTACCCAGGCGATTTTGGTTTGGGATCGGAAATGTCGGATTTGGGCAAGGAGAGGAGTGGTGAGTGGAGGTTTGTAGGAGAGCTGTTGGAGGAGGGAGTGTTAGTGGTTTTCCTTAGGAATAGAAGAGAGTGAATAAATAGAGAGAGGGATGAATTGTAAGATGAAAGAGTTGCGAAGCATGATGGTTTTTGGGAAATGTTTCCCGTACAAGGAATGCATCGCGCTTGGAAATGTACTCCAGACAAAGCATTACGTTCACCTGAAGAATTTAATCGAGATTGACTTGACTAAGCAGTATGCTGAACACAACACAAATGTTGCATTCCACTTGGACAAATTTCTTGACACAAAGATGAAGGTCACTTGAACAATGTGCCCAGTAGGGACAATGAAAAGCGGAAGAAAAGAACTGGGAAACATACCTCTACAACAACTCCACCGGTAGCACTACCCAACCATTGTAGAGGTATCGTGAAATTTGCTGGCGGTTGGTCACCCACACTTCGTGCTGGTACGCATGAAACAATCATAGTGGGTGGGCTAAAGCCCTGTGGCCATTCCTCTCGTAGTGATTGCAATACATATACAATTTTTCCATGATTACTCAAACACATAGCCCACGAATTGAAATGATCGGCGACTCTTTGTGCATTCTCTATCGTTCGGTTATATATGAAGATCTTGCGACATCCGAGTTGGATCATGGCGTACACGGCTGCTCGTGCCATGCCCCCTGCGCCGATGACTAGTCCCGTTGTTTTGGATGGCTGAACGACGTTTCGTGGTGATATGTTACGGCGGAGACATGTCATTATACCAATGAAATCAGTGTTGTCACCATAATAAGCCCTAACAGGTCCAGTCTTGCTTCGACGATTTGCTTGTTGGAGCAATGATTGCGTATTACCAGAAAGAGGACTGCCATCTGGTGATGCTCGAAGTGGTAGAAGAGTATTTACTGCCCCAATTGCTCTTGCATGGTAGCTCTGTGGGCCAATTCGGGACATGATTTGGACTTTGAAGGGTTGTGTGATCGCAGCACCGCCAAAGTCGGGTCGCTGACAGATGGCATGAATGTCATCAACGGAATTAACTTGCAATGATTGAAAATCATTGCTCATACCACAAACCTTGTAAGCTGTGTTGTGCATCACTGGGGATAAACTATAGGATACACTAGCTCCAAGATGTACGAAATGGAGCGGGTCAAGGATAGACTTTCGGAAGAGTTCTTGTCGGGCCTCTGCTGCTGTTGGTAGAAACTGTCTGATTCGACTCTTGCTGACTGTGGAATTCATGATAGGATGCGTCACTGGTGTGAAAATTCGATTTTCAATTAAAGAACTCCTTCCATGATCCCCGAGGTTGTAGGCGATGACTGGAAGATGTCCTGGAATAGATTCTATTTTTCTCAAAAACTCTCGAACAGTTGCATTGTCACTTTCCTTTGAGGTTGCTCGGGCAAACCGGACCATATCACAACCCAATGATTCGGCTCTTCGATATTCTATCATCATAGACTCATCATCCCATCCACAAGAGTTTTCGGCGCGATGAAGATAGTGCCCAATAATTTTCGTGCGCCCGGAAGACTGAACAAGGTGCATGACACGATCGGATGGATATCTAAGATCGACGACAATGTACTCAACTCCCAGACGTAACCCATGCTCAAGTAATGCAAAATAAATATCTTCTTTCTCTGACATAGACAGCGAGAGACCTTCAAATGCATACTCTTCAGCATGGAGAATGACGGGTACTCCAAGCTCCCTTCTTACCGTTGAAACTTGTTTCGCTAATCCTCTTTGGATATCGGGGGTCCTTAAAACATCAACCTTGATTTGAACCGCATCGGCTCCAGATTCCAATTCTTGAAGGTCCAGATCGGGGATTGTTGACATGCGGATAGACAATGCATAAGTGTACAGTCTGCATTCGGGTGGTAGAGCGGCAATGGAGAATGGACTTTCCAAACTATTACGAAGAACTCCTTGTCCCGTGATGAAGTCAAGAAATGCAGAAAAGTCTTCCTTTGCATGTTTCAATTTCGATGAAACATTGGGAAGTCCTTGATCCTTAGGACTCGCCATTCCATCACAACTTCTATCATGCAAATTATAATATTCGTAATTTGAACAAAATCGATGAGCAGCATCGGCATTCTCGTAACGTGCTGCTTCAAAATCTCCTATGTTCAGCATCTCCCGAATTCTTTGGCTGTTTCGTAAGATATAAATCACGGGATTCGTTTTTGCATATTCTCGACTACAAGGTCGATAAAGTTAGTGAAGCTTCCCAAGGGAATACTTGAAGAAACTTTAAAAACGAAAATCCAAATAGATCCAATAATATAAATGGGTTCAACCATTCAAATGTATGAAAAGTTCCTGCTTACAGAGTCTTTTGTACCTCAGTTGCGAGACTTGCCATTCCACATTCAATAATGCATCCTGTTCGGTTTGCATATAGCATTTGCCTTGCAACATCGACATTTCTCTTGTGAAATTCTCGAGTTCCATTCTGCTGAACATAAGCAGCTCGAGAGAGGCCCGTAACCTCCTGAAAGAAATGATCCTCAGTTATTAATCGTCGACCCAGATGGGTTGCTCCAATGAAACCTAGACTCCGTTTTCCCGACCCTCGAGAGCCTATGAGAATGATTGATGCATCTGAAGGGAATATTCGACCTGTTTTCTGTACTCCTGATTTCAACTGTATCGCCCTTTCCATGGTTCCATTGTTTGAGATGATTTGAGTTGTTAGAGACATCCTTCTCCTCGCATTCTGGATTTCTCCTCTTCGCGTTGCACGTGATTGTCTAAACGCAAGGATGAAAAGGCTCCGTCCCGGTACAGCGAAGAAGCTACAACTGATAACTTTTCTCAACCTTTTTGGAGGATAAATAAGTACAACCAAAATCCGAATATAATCAAGAGAACTTGTAAGAAACCACTTCTCAATCTACTCTCTTCATCCTATTTTTGGAAAGGGCATCAAGACAGACAAGTTCTATCTTTGACTAGTTAAATGCCGATCATTGGACACCCCAAACCACGGGACGACCAATGAACATGTTAATGTAGTAATTACTAAGCATAGATGGATAAGACTTTTTCCGTTTCATGGCTGTCTGTGGGGTATGGGGAAAAGTGTCGATGAATTTGGATTTACGTCAAATTTTGTATGGGGATTGAACGACAACTTCAAGACATTCGATTGCACTAAATGGATAGCGTTGCTGCAAATCAACTTTACTGCGACATTCGAGTCAATTATTGATAGCATTTGCAGGAGGATAATACCCACCGACCTGGTCAACCAACAACCACCACGCGCGAACGACGATCCATTTGATTTGCCACGAAATTAACAATTCTCCTCTTAGTCGAAATAAGAACGAGTAGATTAACGACAGACATGTGCTTTGCTTGCGAAGGTATCTTAGGCTGAAGCGGGCATCGTCCCTTGTTGTCTATTATCCATTGTAATAATGGAGCATGAAATTTTTACCGGGAGCTCGAGGTCCGGAGAAGCATCATCGAACAACAAGAAGGACGCAATGGCTGTACCAGGGGGCTCGAAGGAGCAGTTACAGGGCAAACGAAAACGAGTTTCTCAGGCTTGCGACAAGTGCCGGAGTCGCAAAGACAAATGCGACGGGAAACGGCCATCATGCTCAACTTGTTTGACCCACGGTCGGACGTGCTCATACGACGCGAATGTGAAGAAACGCGGATTACCGGAAGGTGCGTATATCTGGTTCGGTTTTGGACACCTAGTCTTGCATGAATGTTCAATTCTGTCTGAATGTCCAACTATTTGCATGTTCGAATTTATATCGATGCCCGGGTGTGTTTGAATGTCTGAATGTGTTTAAATATCCGAATTGTTTTGAATATTTGAATGTATTTGAATATTTGGAGTGTCGGAGTGTTTGAATATGTTGGACTGTTTCAGCTTCTGCATCCCTTTGATAACCAAGTACTGATTATGGTCTTTAGGATATGTCCGTGGGATAGAGAAATTATGGGGCCTAACGATAAGGGAGATTGAAGGCGTTGAGGAAGAAATCCTCTCGGTATTTAATGTGAGCATAATCAGTCCTTTCATTCTAGGCTCCAGATATCCAGTCTGTATTATACGCTCTGGACGTGAGCGGATCCAAATCTTTCGGGGAATTGTAGTGACAGAAGTGTTCCTTTTTTCTCGGGACTTTGTAACGCCACGGGATATTCGCCACTTACTGACTTCCCAATGTTTAAGGGGGACGAGACAAACGAGGCACTTGTTAGTATTTGGAGAAATGAGGATGGACAATCGGACAGTCTGGCCGAGGTATGGAGGAAATCTCAATTGTCAAGAGAACTTGAGAGATTACTACCGATATTGGAACCAGGATCTGGTAGTGTTGATATCACTAAGAGAAAACGGCTCGATTCAGATGTCCAAATAGGGAAGCGACCTGTGCTAGCAGCTGGCCAGTCAGATTCTCCCATATCTGTTCCGGACAATGAATCTCAAACAAGGACATCGATAAGTGGCTGGCCCGATCAGAAATCCGATTTTCAGATACAAGAGGAAGCTCTGTCGCCGGTGGCCGCTGGAAGCTCTATGGAAAACTTCTCCACCGCACATTATGGCTCGATACTGAGTCCTGCTTATCCAACAGCCTCAACTGGTATCAAGACGAACTTGCCAGAGCTTCCATCGGAGACCTGGCATCTACTTGATGTATATTTTTCTTATACGCATTGCTGGCTGCCCGTTATAGAAAAGCACGATTTATTAAGAATCTCATATCAATATTCTCAAATTAGAACCAGTGGGACGGAGGCTATCAGTGGCGATCACGCACTTTTATGGGCCGCAATAGCTTATGCCAAGTTTCAACATAGAGCAATAAATAATATACCTCATGCTCAAGGGTTGGTATCGCAAGATGTATGGACGGCTGAAAGAATGTATACGCACGCAAGAGCTCTTGTTCCGAATGAAGAAGGAAGTTTTGATCTTGGCCATGTGCAGGCTCTATTAATCTTAACCCTCACGAATCTTGGGCTTGGGCATTTCAACAGGGCATGGATTCTTATTGGACAAGCTGTCAGGATTGCAATTGATCTTGGTCTTGAGAAACCATTGTCTGGAGATTTAAAACCCTCAAAGCATAGTTCGAGATCTAAGCATGTATTTCTTGGATGTTTTGCGCTAGATACATTGGTTGCAGCACGTTTACGAAGACGACCGCATTTGAGATCAGACGACATGGACCATGTTGGTATGTTGGTTGAAGATGGCCTGGAAGAATGGGATCCCTGGACGGACTGTCTCACTGTCCGAAGAAATGCCGTTGGAAATTCTAGAGTTCCTGCATCTATTCTGAGTACCTTCAACCGCTTAGTCCAAGTTCTCCAAATACTAAATGATGCAAGTTGTGCATCTGATAGTTCAAAAACCGTCCAATTCAGCACCGGTTTGTTGGAAAGGTTACATGTCTGGAGTCAGTCCCAACCCCAGCCTTTGTATTCCGATTCTACCGCAATGAATAGCGAGCAAACTTCCGCATTGCTGCCGCATCATTACCATCTCCATGTTGCATATTTTACGACGCTTACCGAATGCCAGCTTCTATCCCATGGTCAACCAAAGGGAAGCCTTGATTTGGAGCCTTGTACGAGATCGGCACGTCAAATCGTTCACCTTTTGAAGCGGCATTCACATACATTTGGACTTATTATTGTCCCACCCACATTCGAATATTACACTAAGAAAGCATATGACGTTGTCCATGCAGTCCGACGAAGTATAGAAAACACACATATTGGTGAGCAGAATTGATTCTTTCCTTACCTCTCCAATGTTCAACTTTCATTCAATGTCCAAATCTTCCTTGATGTATAAGCGTCTTCGATTGTTACGTTTTCTAGTATCGGCATGACTGACTCCCTGATGTCTAGTTCTTGACGATTGGAAATATAACTTAGATATGTGCGTTTCTACGATGGAACCAGCTTGGCCAGTATTTGAATCTTCTAAAGATTCTTCTGAGAATGCCCTGTTGAGAAATCGACGTGAAAGCCAAGCCGCGTTTGATCTTATGGTTCCAGCCGCCGCGGAAACAGCTCAATTAACCAAAACGCCAAATAGCACAGCCAGCTACGAAATAAGCCAGCCCTACAGTCCTCAAGTCTTCCGATCGCAGTCAATGAATAGTATGGGCGTAGCACGACCTAACAGAAGTAATCTGCAGTATGCGAAGAATCTCATGCCGCCAACATCACACGTAAGTTTGATTGATTCCTTGAAATCGTACTCTCAAATATCCGATTCCATGTTTTACTAGTGCGTCCCCTTCGGGAT
This sequence comes from Sclerotinia nivalis, assembly GCA_029531795.1. Taxonomy (NCBI): domain Eukaryota; kingdom Fungi; phylum Ascomycota; class Leotiomycetes; order Helotiales; family Sclerotiniaceae; genus Sclerotinia; species Sclerotinia nivalis. The sequence goes on from JAPEIS010000013.1 coordinate 2,236,112, forward strand.
TTCGATTCCGCTAGCCCGCGCTGCATTACAACAATGAATCCATTAGGATATTCAGAATTGTTCGAACATTGAAATGTTTAGGCCTGAACCGCAACCAAGGCCATTAGAGACCTTGATTCGCCACTGGCACACAGTGCTTTGGTTCTCATATTCCCCAAGTCTTCCTCAATACGCACTCACTGACTCTTCGATGATGCAGTCCAACCACTCTTTCAATGGCTCTGCGGCAGAGAATTTCTCTAGAATTCCAGAGAGTCCTCATGGGAACGCCCCGATTCTGAACCCCTGGAGTGCTCATCAACAGAATAAGAACCAAAATCGGACCATTAATCAAATGCCCTTTGGATTGCTACAGCAATCACCAAACTTTCACCGAGCGACAGCTCAAAATAGTTTGGATACCGATGGTGATGCGATATTTAACGATTTTGCTGTCATGGATGCAATGGAATGGTATGTTACTCACCATTCGGAATCGTGCCTAGTAAATCAAGTTCAATACTAACAAACACCCAGGACAAATAGTATGGATCAGAGTCTAGTAAATCTCGGGTTTGAGGATCCAGATAACCGAAACCAGGACTTTTATACCTTTTGTCGGGAACCTGACCCGCTCTATTCGAACAATAGTACATTGCAGCAATTATTAGCGAGCTCTGCGGCAGATCCGTCAGGAATAAGTGCTCAAGTGTTTGGAAATACAGGAATGAGTATACCTGGTGATGCGGGGTTTGGAAGAGGCATAGGTTTTGCACATGGGGATGAAGGAATTGAGGCTGGACAGATACTGCAAGCATTAAGTGCTGCCGAGGAGCAAAGAAGGGATTCTGGTGGGAATGGTTGACGCGTCTTCGTTTTGGAAAAGAAAGCTTTGGAGAGATTGTATGATTGTGTATAAATAAATGCATATGTACAATATTAATAGTGGAAGAATTCCTCGCGTATATCCAATACATACATACAAAACACCGTATACTCGCAATATGTATGCTATGCGCCATGATGTAAAAATATTCTCATCCCCCTAAACGCCATGTAGATGCATATATATCATCCTCCTAATGCTATATCCATGACATCCAAAAATTACAATCGGGCCATGACCTCACTGCCTATCTCTCCTCTCCTCTCCTTCTCCGCCCTTTTCTCATTGACATTAGCACACACATTCTCCCACCCCATCTCTCCACAAACATATTCCCAGCTCCTTACTGCTCTCTCGGCATGTTCCATTGGCACATGATCGCCCTTCTCCACCAAGCTCCGGTTGAATAACTCGAAACTCACCCAACCCCTATATCCCAACCCATCACAAATAGCTCTCACCACATCCATCACCGGCAAATACCCCCCTCTATCCTGTTCACCCAAGAACAACCTGCAATTCCTGCTCCATGACATCCGTGCTTTCATCCCCTCGGAATAGAATTCATGACCTTCAACCAGCGGTCTAGTTAGGCGCTCCGCATCGACAACTTGGACATAGAAGACTTTCTTCGGGTCAATCGTTTGTACCATCTTCTCCATGCTCTGTTCAAATGTGACTTGTGCATTCGGTACAGTACCAGTAGGAGAAGCAGGGTCAGCAAATTCGCGTCCGGCGATGTTGAATGTATCTAGACATAATCCGAAGTTATCCCTATCTACACCTTTCACAATTTCCCACGCGCCACTCCACGTATCAACATACGACCCAAAACACAAATTCTCAAAAGCGAATTTAAAAGGTGGTTTTTGGGCAGCGCCTAAATCGGCTATTTCGCGAAGATCAGATATCATTTTCGAAAGGGAGGGTGTGTTGGCGGATGCGGAAGAAAATGTAGAGGGGATTTGGATGATGTCTGTGCCCAAGATACGACAAACTTGGAACCAGAGTTGCAGGTCTTGAAGTTTAGATTTCCGAGCGGAAGAGGAAAGAAGTCCTTCTTCGCAGAAGAAGGGTCCGCAGGCTATGATGGGGAGAGCATAGTATGAGGAGAGGGAGCGAATGTATTGCGCGGCGTGGATGTGAGAGGAAGGGGATGGGTGAGAGGGGAGAGTGGAGGCCAGGTCGGCTAGATCTTCATAGACTATTGTCAGATTTAGTTTTGATGATGGTGAAGGGGGTAGCCTTCTTACACATTTCAATACCAGAGAGGCCAGCATCTCTAGCAGCTTTGAATTTTGTTTCGAGGTTATGACCAGCGAAACAGCGTCCGAGGGACATGCTTGCAATTGCTGATTTAAAAGGCATGATGATTGCTTTTACGCTTGCTCACGTAGGTGATGAGTTTTATATCGAGGAAAAAATGAAATAAAATTGAGATGGCAATATGATATCAATATAAATTGTTAAGTATGAAACGCATATGATGCAGCTGAAAGCCAAAAATAATGCGGCGTCAAGTCCGATCAACTAAGAGAACATTGGTCTTGGGTAGATATGGGATACCAGTAATATAAGCAGGCGGCCCCAAATTTCACATCAACAATTAAGAGATTGAGACCCCATGGCAAGATCCACACTATATCTTTTTCCCTCTTTCCCTCTTTCCCTCTTCAGATAGCACTGCTTTCCTGAGGGATAAAAGCTTAAGAAACATACCAAAAAATATGTGACGCCCAAGATATTGTTACTCTTCGGCAGTGATGGTTGAATCTGCTAATTCATGCGCTCATAGAATATTACGGCAATATACTTAGCCGGCACAAACGCCCTTCTGACTTTGATAGATGGAGCGAGCGGGGTTTGTTGTGCGATGCTAGCCGCACTCCGACGAAATTGTGGATGATTAGTCAGCTTGGCAAAACTGGGGATTCATTCGCCTTCATTTGTGTGCATGGAGAAACGCACCTCTTCAATTGCAGAGCGATAGACAGTAGATAGGTAGGTAGGTATTGTATTGGCCCAATAAGCCGTATCTCTATTGTTCTGCCTCCACAGCACCGTTCCAATACTCGCAAACGATAACCGCAGCATCTACAGAACCACCAGTCTCCATTGTCATCATAGGCTCCGCCTTCCAACTTCCTTGTGGACCACTTACCACTGCTTACTTTCCTCTTTCCTCTCATCCTCTCAGCTACCAACCGCAGCCCTTGTCTGCACTCCAAACCATTCCCATGTTCCTCTATCTATCTCCTGTATCGAAACTGGCATAAAATTTATGCTTTTGACAAGCCCGGCTCGACATCCATATAAGAGGGTGCTAAATTGTTGTCTGTTGCAAAAGTACACGATGCTACCGTATTAATTGGTTATCATCGACGCTTGAACCCTTATCTCATATCTGCTAAATCCGAGCTAGATCCCGGTGTTCTTGGTCAAATAATTGGTGTACAAGGTATATGGGCATTGAAGAAACTTTCAGCTTATTTTGACGGTATAGGAGAATGGCGAAGAAATATTGAGAGCGACGGTGTGGTGGCTCATTAATCTGTGGTTTGTGAGGCAGTGAAAGTGGTGCAGAATGAGGGTCTTGGAATTGTAAAGAGAAGTTGCAAGCACAATTAGACGTTTAAACTATATGGTGGGTTTACTTCTCAACATTTTTCACATTCTAGCATTTCGGTATCACTGAGATGCAAAAGTAAAACTACTAGTTGTGGCATTTCGCGTATTCTATTTGATTGTGCAAAGCAAATCTACGCAGCAATTCCTCCCTCCATAACCATATACCGTTCAGAACTAGTGCCCAAAAGAGACGCCCGCCGTATTCCTTTATCTCTACCCATTCCATTCCTTCTCTATGCATCGTTGTTTGTATTCACCATTGAGGAAGCAGTATGGATACTGATTTCGATGTTAAGATTCTTTCGCCGCAAAATCATTCTGGATTTTTCCCCCTCGCCATTCCGAGAAGAGAGTCCCATAGTTCATCCACTTCGATAAGTTGTGCATCAAGTCGATCCCGTGCTTTACGTAGGCGGTTCTCTAGTTCTTTCAGCTTCTGATCGCAGTGATCGATTTGCAGACGGCAAAGCCTCTTTATTTCCGTTAAATCATCTTCATCACCCAACCTGCGTACGATGGCGAAGCCGTTCTCAAATATAGCATCAAGAACAGCTCTCGAAATTCGACCGTTATTAATAATCGTCTGGTCAAATTGTAGTACCTCGTCTAGGCTTTGCAATAATACATCGACGTCGTGTACCTCCCATTGGTTCCTATCTGATACCAGCATAGATGGATCGATATCTATATCCTTGAGACGAAGACATAAAGTCTTGAGAGGTGGAGTAGACGGGTTTTGCAAAGGATATATGCCTAGGAAGTTTCTTGCTGACCATTGTTTCAAGGATGACATGATGGTTTCCATGACACCGTGAAGAATATGTTCCTGAGACTCGGGGGTGTGGCATTTTTCTGTTTCAAAAGCCAGCGATACGTTGGGTACAGAATTTCTTAAGGGTGGAGTGGGGTATTCTCTGTCTACAAGCACAACATGTGTAAGCTTGGTATTCATCGCAAGAATTGTAGGGTTAAAGTGATGAGGACGGGAAAAACCTGGCTGACCACACGTACTCTTAACAACACCATTTCTTCTTTTGTTACTTTTTCTTGGAGACTTTGGCTCGGAGGAGTCGCGAGGACGTTTCTTGCTAGTTTCAGACATGGCAATAGTGGGTTGGCTATCAGCGTTACCAGACATTTTGTTGATGTTGGATGTTGTAATGGCTGACAATCAGTAACAAATCCAAGGGAAGCTGTTCTTTTAAGTATGTAGAGCAGCGCAAATATAAGTCACCTCGCTTGTCCGTGTCACGTTACGGTGTTACGTATTGAAAATCTTCTCTTATATATATATGATTCATGGAGTGAATTAGATTTGTGCGTTAAATTTGCAGATGCCGTACGCTAACACATCAAGCTCCCCGCTACCGACATCCGTGATGTTCACCACCGTAGACCGATATGTATTTGCCTACTAACTTTAAAGTCCTATTATATTCAGATGAATTGGCGCAACCTTAGACTAGATCATACATGTTATCTTCCTCTTTAGCCTTGCGTTGCCGATAATGCGGAATTTGATATTTTCAATGTCCTAATACATCTCGCATAATATATTGCCGAAAGATTCAGATTATATTTGGTTGGTATGTACGTGAGTATTGACAATAGATGGTAGATCAATGTTTGGAAGCACATTTAGAATAGTTGACACAATTCCACAACTTAAAAGCATTTAATGAAGTGAGACGACGTGAACCTGGAACCGAGAGTGTCTCTGGGGAAAAGTATTCTAATTAATAATGATGGAAGGCATTCGATTCTCTCTTGTCTCAGGACCAGGGCTATAGTGCTGCATGTAGAGTACATCTGCCGGTAGCTTTATTATATCTTTTGGAGATTCTGGACTCTTGGAAATATGATGGAATGTGTAATCCCATTCTCACGTGAATATCATACGTACGTTTGGGATGATGTGGCAGCACATTGTATGTACGATTGGAGCCTTGAGGCGGACTGAGAAGACAGACAGATTAAGGACTAGACTTGAAAGTATGAAAATACCACAGATGGTTGCATCTGAGGTAGCTAGGTGTGATCCGAGTAAACATATATCAAACTAAAGCATCACTGCAAAAGAGACCCCAAAACTGTCCGTTGGCAAATTACCAAGGTTGTTTAAACATCAACAATTAGAAAGATAACGCACTGAAGGTTGCCCATGATGTCCTTTCCTCTCAATTAAATATGACTTTCAAGTGCGCATCATGTACATTAATATACAGCTCGCTTATTTTGGGTAGCAAAAAGCCATGCATTCTCTTCCTTTGAATGATATGTTCTTCCTTGGACCATCGCTACCCAAAGATTTGATTCTCGAAAAAACCTCCTCGGAAAGGTTCCATATTACCAGGTGGCAGGCCGCCGCTTTGAAAGACAGTTGGCATATAGAAAACATCCATCTACAAGGTGATTATCGTCCTTATTTCAAGCTGCCGCAATGTTTTAGATCAATGTTTCGCATACAGAAGCTGAAAATGAACCATTGTACTTTCATGCAACCAAAATTCAAGTTCGAAGTGAGTTAAGATTGTCTTAGCCTGAAGGTATCGTGATGATCCGTCCCAGTCGCAAGAACCCTCGGTGTCAGTGTCAGACCATGTATTTAGAGACAACGAGCATGCATTCCAAAAAACATCAACAGTGGCAAGGGAGATTATTGACGAAACATTCTAAGATGGTGAGGTAGAAGACGAAGACGCGCCAACAATCTAGAAGAGAGTAACTAGCTCTATATTGCAAAAGCGTGATTAGTCAGAAAATGCCCACTGTTTAGTTCTTTTCGATTGGCTATCGATAAGCGTTTCCTATTTAAGTTTAGCTTCCGGGTCCTTATCACAGCGCATCAAATTGATTATTATTGTTTCATACCTCATCATATTGTGAACTCGCTTCAACATTTACAAAGAGTGTATAACATATTTCTTGCTAGTATCAACAAAATAAAGTGATTAACAGTACAGCGGAGTGCATCGATACCCGGTACTATTGTCTATTGTAACAAAATGTCCTTAGAAAATCGCCGGAGACATCCTATTATCATTTCGCCGCCAAAAGCTACCACAAATCCTGATAAAGCTGCCACCCTTATCTTCCTACATGGCTATGGTTGGTCTGCCGACCAGTTCAACCAGCATCCTCCAAACAGATTATCTGTAGCTCATCACATCCACAAGTCACCTTCACTCCAGCATGTTAAGATCATTATCCCGGAAGGGTTGCCAAATAATTGGCCAACACCAGGAAAACATACATGGTATAACATTGACCAACCCGTTCCTTCTGCTGGCGACCCTTCAAAGATTCACGAGTTCGGACAGCATAATTCTGATGTGCGCGATATTGAAGTCTCATTTGACTACTTTGAATTTCTTATCGATGCGGAAATTGCAGCGGGTACGCCTCCAAACCGAATTATTTTCATGGGCGATAGTCAGGGCGCCTCGATTTTGTACTTATTCCTACTCACCCGACGAAGAGCTGCAGATCTTGGAGCTGTGATTACATGGGCAGGATTCTCTGCAACGCCATTAGAAACTATAGCGCAAATGCAAGAAAAGAATGGCTTGTCTGAAGGTTGGGCAAAAAATACCGTATTGTACATGCTACACGGCAAGGAAGATGTCTTTGTTCCTCTGTCAAGGGCTCAAGCACTTGTGACTGCGCTCGAGAGTTATCGTGCTCGTGGCCAGGGTTTCACGACTCTTGAGTGGGCAGTCGTGGATGAATTGCGCCATTCCTTGGTTGAACCTGTTTGGCCTTACATTCGACGAATCTTGGAACGCTTCTTAACGGAAACGGAGGCGGCTTCAAAGTTGTGAAGCTCGTGGATATTTTTTCGTCATATGTACATTCACAGCATGCTTCGCAAATTTATACTTACTGGAGATTGCCATGCTGGAGCTGTTTAAGGACATTGCCCAGCATAATGGACTCCTCGCTTTACAAAAGCAAGCTGTGTGGACGAATGGTGCAAAATAACGCTTCTTTGTACGCCAATAGATGATCCTGTGAAGCCTGGACAAGTTCTTGATATAGATATTGAGGTTTGTCTTTTGATATATTTCGAATTTTGTTTTTGGATATAGGTATATATATCTTAGCATCGTTCGACAATCCCGATTCGAATGTTTAGATTTCTATCCTTTCTTAGACTTAGAAATCCTTTGTAGTCTTGATTCTTTATATTGAGTAGATTTTATTATATTGTTAGAGAATCTAAATTCGATTTCTATCTTTTGTGATAACAAACTTTCTATATAGGACTCTATGATTAATCTTCTTTTATAGGGTATGAGTTTCTTTTTTTGTACGATAATTTCTTGATTTGAAGCTATTCGGAGTTGTGATCGTTGAATAATAAAATTTTGAAAATATAGTATTGTAGAAAGAGTCGCGTCAAAAACGCGAAATGCGCGTTTAGACCCACATATTTTGTGGGTCATCTGTACTTTAAAGTGGGACCAAAATTGAGACGAGAACTTGTTTGCCACAACAAGCCAAAAAAAAATGTTATAAGATCAAAAAAAAAAAAAGAGTTCGAGAAAAGAAAAAAAATGTCAAGAAGAATGCAATCCATGACTTTTCAAGGAAACTTGGCCGGGGCCAAGAAGGACAGCAGAGCCACTACCTCTAGGTGTCACTTTTGATTCGCTTCGTAGATGTGCAATCAACGACGACTCCACTGAGCCACGGTGACTGGTTTTCGTTTTGGTGTATGTTCTCCACAAATCTATTTTGATATATATAATCAAATAATGCTAAGCCGTACTCAATTTCATAACGTGCATAATACTTTATGAACGTATTTGCTAATTATCACGTGCTCATGCGGCACTCGACCTTACTTAGGCAATGATCTTCATACAGGTAGTCGTCGCCCCCTATAAGAGTTCTTTCGAACCCTATGCGCAATATTATCTTTTTATTTGAGATGATCAATTGTGTAGTCTTTTGCTAGCCTTTATAGGGTGTACTCATTGTGAATAACCTCAATATCTTATTATTATAAACTATAGTTTCTACGCACCGGAGGCCTAAATTATTCAATCCAATTATAATTTACTCGAATTGATATCTGATTTTGATAGAAAAGATTATAGCTCAAAATTAAATTGAGTATAGCGTACTACTACAACTTGTATTTTCACTTTCATTCTTCCCCTTTTGATTACATCGCAGGTGTCATGCCAATGTGTTTGAGTCTGGTAGAAGAAATGTAGAGTTTGTATTACTGCACAATATGCAGCCAGTTCCTGAATTGGTCTAAGTCCCAGCACTTTAATCGCATTTGTCTCCGCGATTGACTGAGTCAACTACATCTAACCTCTCCGATAACGACCTTATCTCACGATTGATCTCATCAAACTGGCGCTTCAAGCGAGCTATTTCATATCTAACATCCATCTCCGGTCGTTCTCTTTCTGTTATCTGGTTTACAAGACTTCTCCTAACTGCTGGAACCCTGGTGGTGTCACCTTGAAGAAACCAAGGGTCGTCTGCTGCAACTTGGTCCTTCAGATCCCGTAACTTCTGCTCATTTTCTTTATCCTGAACCATGACGGAAAGACTTATTGCATCTGCAAGCATCTTCTCGATGAGCCTAATAGGTAGCATTTTGTCCTCATGAACCGCACTATGTCTCACCTGTGATACCCGTTTAAGCAGCCATAAGAAATTGGCCACATTTTCCTCGCCTTGCAGTTGTAGAGTGCTTTTGAGCACTGTGACTTGAGTCACATTTCGATGAAAGAGATGGAGCTGTGCATTGACAAGATGATCCCACTTCATCTCTCGCAGCATGGACGGGTGATGCCGCACACACCAGTCGTAACAAGCTTGTGTGATGGCTTCATTTGCCTCTTTCATGATTCGAGACTGGAAAATTGGATTGCATAGTTTGGTATCGCGCAACAGCATCAATTCTTGGTAGAATGCCTCATATTTTCCCAGATCGCAAGAGGGAAGGTTTGGTACGAACGGTTTGCCTATATCTACTATCATTCACGTTAGCTCTGCAGAACTACACGAGACATGATTTATACCTTCATTGCGGGGTCTCTTCCGAGCTGGTTCTAGTGCATCATTGTAATCCATGCCACCGTGGTTTCGGTCTCTCTTATATTGTCGTCCGGCACCATGAAAAGCAGAATGCCTGTTGCGATAGCGAGCTTCTCCCTTTCTCCGATAACTTGTTTCACGACCATGGCGATCTCTTTCGTATTGTTTCGGAGGATCTTGTACTTTGGAAGGCCTCTCGGGGCTGGCAGTTCTTTGTCCCTTATATCTTAATTCTTGGTCATTGCAATTCTTCTTGTCATGGCTGGAGGAGTTTTGTTCACCGGGAGGCACGGCTGCTTGAATTGTCTCCTTTTCTCGACTTTCTGAATCGTCCGCATCCTCAATCAGATTAGCAAGGGGACCTTCATAGACAAGGCTACCTACATCTTCCAAAAGTTCGCTTGTTTTCTCACACCCAGTACCGGTTCTTGCAGTTGCTGATTGAAAATCGAGCAGGAGGTCAGCAAGTCCGATTCGTGCATTTGAATTGGCCCTAAACCACCCGTCTTTTAGGATATCGACCACCTTTTCAGCAACTTTCTTTGGCGAAAGACCATGCAGGAATTTCGCTCTGCTTTCGAAGTGTTCATCGACTAAATTTTTGACTTCTTTTCTCAGAGTGTATGTGGTGTGGTCACCAACGAAAACATTTGCATATGCTATGAAAATCCGTCTTTTGTTGGCGGCCAGAGGCGAGTCGCTGTGCTGCCACGAATCCGGATTGTTCGGGACAGAATTATCCATGTTCATATTTGGTCGGGGAATTTCGTGATAGAAATGGAACCTATGTGATGGTATCCACGATAACAATTTTCTGTGCGTCGAAGGGATGATTTGAATAGATTGGAAAATTCTTATCTGTGACTTTATTTTTCGACGGGCAATGTTACAGATCCATCAGATTGACAACTATTAGACAAAGTTGGGCAGTCTTCTCTCAAGAGGAAGTCAGAGGCTGGCAGTAGACTAATATAGAACAGAATAGGAGATGGTAGAACATATTAAACTTTGCTAACATAGTAGTAAATGAAGTGACTAACTATGGTTCCTTGTTCCCGGTGTTGCCCTTTGGAATGGCAACTACAGAAATAAATCTGAGCATTATTTAAACGCTTCGCTGTGGGTGATCTTCAAGTTTGAGAGGATTGTAGATGACTGGAATGTTGTAGACCTAAGAGGAGCGGGCATTATGCTGTCTAGGCATTGTTTGTAATAATCGTGGGAATAAATCTTGTCTAAAGGACACACAACTAGGAGCCTCGAGTATCTTTCTATTTCTATGCACATAACGTCTCCAAGGATATGCATGTAATGATCTAATTTTCACTCTTCTACCACAATAAAGTAGCATGAAGGCTCCGATCAATGACTTCATTTCAATAATGAGCAGGTTTTGGATGAAGTTTTCGCGTAACTGAGAATTTAGTAATTTAGATAGCATAGTGCCATAATTCACTATCAGGTGAGAGTATATGAAGATGTCAAATAGTTGATGTAGTGGTTGCAAGCAAAGGCATGCTGCTGGCGCGAACTCGCTTATCTACCGAGCCGATTAGCATTCGCCACATTTGCCAGAAAGCAGAACAAAAAATGGCAAAAAGGGCAAAAGAATAGTAGAGAAGTAGTGGGAAACAAATAGTGAAGAGTTGAATAAACATTTAAAGAGTGGTGCTGAGACTGGATACCAACATCTCAAAGCAATCTGTGACCTTTATGGGAGGTGTTAAAGGAACAAACAGCCATTCAATTTCTGAAGGTGTTGGGATTTTTTATACCGCTGATGTGCAAACAACCTGAAGACTCGGCGATAGTGCTTGGTTTCGTATTGGCGTGGGACCGATCAACCTCCTTCGATATATTTATATATTAAGCGAGGGTACCGACTCTTTACATTATCATAGCAAGGCTGCATCATATTGAGTGAATAGTTTTACCCAGCTATGTCAGAATTCCAAAATAATCGGCAGCTCCTCATAGTGCGAGAGACACATCCGTTTTCTTGTTCCACTTGGTGCGAATAAATGTGCTATTCTCGAGACGAAATCTGGACCGAAAACTGTTTCGCATGCTAGGCTGCCAAAGGCCCCAAAAACTGGAATCGTAACCATAGCTACCCTGGGTTGCATGTACACCTAATCATTGGTGTAGTATATGCTTATGACTATCTTCCAGTCGTAGGATAATTTCCCTACGTCTTCCAACATGAGCATATGTCTCATGCGACAGAGTCTTACCACCTTACGTAGAAAACGCAGCGCAACATCTGCGATCTTTGTCTCTCTCCAATCTTCGCAATAAATGTTTCTGCAACCAAATTTCCATCAACAATCCATTCTCACAAGTGACACTAAAGGCTCTCTGAAGAAGAAGACTTGCACTAGTCGGCCATAAGACCATCAAACTCACGTATTTACCACCACACCCAATTCTGCCTTCGAGTTCCAAGGCCAATATATACTAAAACTAGTATAGCCACGACTCTCACCTCGGCTTCGTCTCCAACTCCGGCCCGTAGCATCAATACACCATTTACTATTCCACTAAACCCATCCATTCAAGTATCTTCATAACCACACCGCCATAGCTGTACACCAAAACCGTAAATTAAAAAGAATAATCAAAATAGCCTATAGTCAATTCGGAGAAATAGCATCGAATAGGGAACACTACAAGTTTTAGGACATTTCTGGAGGATTTTCGATGCATCGCGGGGTGGGAAAATTCCTGGTCGCTTGGTGTGAGGAATTTGGAGGAGAATTACGAGAAGGAGGTGCTGGTGAGGGTGCTGAGCATAAGCGAGGTAAGGGGGCATAAGAGTACTTTTTGGATAGTGGATTTTCGGGAGATTGTGGCTGTAGAAACGAGATGTAGAAACGAGAGGCTGGCAAAAGGAGCGCGAGACCGGGAGGGGGAACACTAATTCTATAGCCCGTTATTTTTTCATAATTGCTGCAACTCCATTCCTAGCGGTGGTAATTTCTCGTTAGCGCAAAATTATTGACCTGACCCGGAATGTTTTCAGCCTCGACTTTGCAAATCCGAAAATATCAAGAAGATGACCCAAGGTATGCGGATTACAAAAGGCAGAATAAAATGGTTGAAAAAATATTTATAATTTATAACAAATGTCTAATTTGGTAATCAGATGCAATTGTCATCTATACCTTCCCGCCACCAATGATATATCCCAAACGCCAATCTCATCTTATCATACGTTGAAGTATTAATTGTAAGACTGAGACATTATTATACAATTGCTTTAGCCATACCAGTAGCTTCATCAGACAATATAGTTACACCCTTTCTCTTCTTAAGAACATTCTCTATGAATGCCTCACCAGCTTTGTATGAACTTCTCACTAGAGGTCCACTGGCACAATATAAGAACCCAAGATCTAATGCGCGCTGACGCCAGGTCTCGAATACCTCAGGTGTAACATATTCTTCTACTTTCATATGACGCTTGGTAGGGCGCATATATTGACCGAAAGTAACGACGTCAACATTGACTTCTCGAAGATCTGAAAATAATTGTTAATGATTGAACGAAATAATAGACGGGAGATTATGTCATACCTCTCAATGCTTGCCACAATGCTTCTTCCGTTTCTCCCAACCCAAGCATAATACTTGTCTTTGTAATTAATGAAGGTTTAGCTTTCTTCGCCGCATCCAGGACCTTCAAACTTTGTCGGTATTTCGCCCTTCTATCTCGAACAAATGGTGTAAGTTCTTCAGTAGTCTCCATGTTATGCGCATAAACGTCTAAACCACTTTCCGCAACCAATTTCACCATTTCCAAATCTCCTCCATAATCACCAGTCAACGCCTCGACCAAGATTGAAGATTTTTTCTGCTTAATCTTCATAATTGTCTCTGCAAAATGTCTTGCCCCTCCATCTGCAAGATCATCTCTATCCACAGATGTTAAAACAACATATCCTAAGCCCCATCTCGACAATGCTTCAGCAGTATGTTCCGGTTCGTGAGGATCCAGCGGAGGCGGTGCTTTTGACGTCTTGACACTACAAAATCGACATCCTCTTGTGCAAGTATCTCCCATCAACATGATTGTCGCAGTAGCAGCACTTTTATCACTGCCGCCCCAGCAATCCGAGATATTCGGACATCGAGCTTCTTCGCATACAGTATGTAAGTTTAACCCTCGCAGATCCTTCTTAATCTTTTTGTAATTCGAATTGTCCGGAATTGGCGTCTTTAACCATTCGGGTAATCTTGTAATTTGCCTCTTCTTTCCAGGAGGACCAACCATCGCAGTACGCAATTCGAGTGCATCTTCGGGTGTAAGAGCTTTATCTGGCAAGCCGACAAACTCTGAAAATGAGGGAACGGCATTGATCTTGTCTTTGAAGTATGTAGGACGTCGTTTCGCGATGGGTGTCGGCTTGGATGCATCCGTTTCAGTGGCGAATGATCGTGAAGCTGCGGTAGGAATTGCGAGTATCTTTCTTGATGTCTGTCGCAATGGAGGCGCATTGAGACATCTGAATCTTGGTACTATTGATGCCATCTTGAATATCCTGGCTTAATGTGCTGATAATTGAGATGTTTACTGTTGAGATTGTTGAGATTATTTTCTGATAAGGATGCTCGCAAAAATGGCTTACGTAAAATCCTAGACCGTTGATATGCGGTTCATGAGTTATTGGAATTTGGAAGTTTAAGTAAGTAGCCACTGGATAGAGAATAGTTACCTTTATATCTTAAAGTGTAATTGCTTCAGATAATTGTACACATTTAATGGGTTCACTTCCCCATACATCGAAAGAAAGTTGCAACTTTCCACACGTAAGTAGTTGCCGGTACCTAGTGACATACATTTCCCGGTGACCCTTCATTCACCCCGCCAAAAAATTCACATGGGAGTAAATATCCCTGTCCCAGCAACCATCGCGTTTTCCAGCACATAAATCAACAACCTCAATTTACAGCATATTAGTCCCAAACTGTCCGTTGGCTAGTCTAGCACTCCACTACTCACCTTCTTACTCATAGCATCTACGAAAATGAATACACAAAGTCCTTCCGCACTTCTTTCCTCCTCCGTAGCTTCTCTCCGATCCTCTCTCAGTACCTTAGATAACAGCATCTCGATACTTGATTCCGGGATATCAGATTTTCCACGTCTAAAGTCTGTTCTTAGTACTACTAGGGTATGTCTCTCATTTCCTCTTTCCGCTACAGGATCAATCTGCATCTCCATCTACATCTACAAACCATTCAATCCCAAATCCCACAAAATAAACATGAACTAAACCAAACTTCCCAGCACTTCGAACTAACCCCCTCCACAACCCTCCACGCGGCGCAACGTTCCTTAGCCGAAGAACTCGAACCCGCAATCGAAACGCTCCTCTCCCGCTCCGAATCCCTGATCTCCCGTCTCCAAAGAAAAGAAGAACAACTCATCGCCCGCTCCCAACTACTATCCGGCCGTCTGGAATCTTCCACTTCTTCCACTGCAAACCCTACATCTAAAGCTTCGAAATTAAGTCGAAAGAAGAGTTGGGAATTAGGGTTGAATAAAAGTGGAAGTGGAGGAGGAAACGAGGAAAAGGCGATGAGGTTGAAGGTGTTGAGGCAAAAGAAGGAGAGATTGGGATATGCGGTTGAGAGGTTAGGGTTGCAGAGTCAGCAGAGACAGAGACAGCTGAGGATGAGTGTTGCGCCGCCGTCTTTTGATGAGTGATTTTTAGGAATCTAGTCAAGCAGGTGCAGCAATGGATATTGAGGACGAGTTTCCATGAGTGTCAAGCATTCCGAACGCTATTATGCAACCCCTCCTCCCAGTCGGACACATGTTAGTGTAAGGAGGGAAATGTCATTTCAGAGATCCATTCATCCTATCGCCCACCTTATACCAATATCCAAATTCCGTAAAGTCAAGCCCGATCTAGCTTCGTCGCTGCAACTCGGTTCGAGATTTGTTATGCGCCAGATGTCGCATTTTAAAGTGGGCGAAAGTGAATGGTAAGGAATTTGTTGCACTGGAAAGAAATAGCGGAAGATGCCAAGCGGGTTATGATGATCTGAAGTTTGCTACATGTAATGCGAATTATGCGATGAGAATACACCCTTGGTGCTGTGCTTAGCAACACATGTAGCATATTCTTACCGAGGGGTCTTGATCTTACTCTCAGTGGGGCTTTAGCTGTGTATTGAATCCTTTTTCAGGGGAACAGGGTAAATGCACGATGATGATAGCCTCCCGGGCTCAGCTTCATTGAAGGAAACGTGTAAGTTCAGTTAATGGATATAGACATAAATAAATTCAAATCCGCTTATCTAAAACTATGGTATCATATTTCTTTTCTTCCCCCAAAGATTCTAGACCTTCAATTCCCTCCCAAAACCATCCCCCCTCACCACATCCGGCCTCTCCCCCTCATCACCACAAACCCCCAATCCCAATTCTCCCAACCCCAAATCATCCAAATCATCCAACCCCTTAAACCCCTCCTCGACAACCCATTTCCTCCCCTCTTTCCTAGAATTTTGATTAAACAAAACCTCGCACGCAGCTCCCAATACCAAGAGTCCAGGTGGTCTGCTACCCACTTCTTCAATAGCATCTACGACCCATTCTAAAGATGTTCTTACGACCCTTTGATCCGGACACGATGCTCGTTCTATTACTGCACATGGAGTGCTTAGCGGCCATAACTTCCTGCTTTGATCGACTTCCCCATTTTCGTCGACTACCTTTGCGTCTTCGGAATTGTGAGTGGTGAGATCAGCTACTAATCCCTTAATCCTATGAAGTGCCATTAAAAACACCACAGTTTGTGTAGCCACATATTGAGGTGGCACAGTAGGTTTCCCCTTCCGTCCAGTTCCAGTACATATAAGTACTTGATCACTAACCGCCCTCTGCGTCGCCGGTATCCCCGCAAATAAGGGCGCGCTCAATGCACTCGTAATTCCAGGAAGCACAACAACTCGATCTCCATACCCTTCTTTTCGGAAAAACTCAAATTCCTCTCCTCCTCGTCCGTATATATATGGATCGCCTTGTTTTAAACGCAAAACAGTTTTGCCGGCTTGCAAACCAGCTAGTCCAAGGGATAATAATTCTTGTTGTGCTAGTTCGGCGTTGCCGGGGAATTTGCGCGCGATGTGGATGGGTGTTCGACGGGGGATTAGGTCGAGAACGCCGGAGGGAACGAGTTTGTCGGCGAGGATTATATCAGCGGAGAGGATGGCTTTGTGAGTTGCGCGAGTGAGTAGGTCGGGGTGTCCTGGTCCTGAACCTGCTAAGATGATTTGTGGGAGTTTGGACACGCGTGAATCGAGGATCGATGTATCGAGAGGAGTGGAAGTTGATGGGTTGGTAGCGTAGGACTTTAAGACGCTCTCGACATCTGAATCAGTGATTGAGGCCAATCGACGAAGAGGCCAATATTCACAGATTTGGGAAAGCCATCGCATGCGTCTATTCTTCGCAGCATCAAGGTCTGCTTCCGTAATGAGTTTATTGAAAGTAGCACTTTGGTCTATTTCTTCTTCATTGTCCAGGTCCCCGGCTGCAGTGAGATGTGCCAAATGATCTTCTTCTTGTATACGTCTGCGGATCGTACCGAGTCGTAGACATGACTCTCCTAAATTTGTAGGAAGCGAGGAGGCTATTTCGCGACGGATTCGAGAGGAGAGTTTGCAACCTTTACCATTGGTTGTTACGCCGATTTGAAGTGGCCCGTCGGTGTGTGTTGAGAGGAGGGAAAATGTACCGAGATTTGATGCATCTGCTACATTTACTGGTATGCGATTTCGTTTGCAAAGTTGTGAGATGTGTGTGCCTGAATATGTTAGCTTTGCAACCTCTCATGCAAAGAAACTATACTTACTCAATGGATCTCGAGGCCCCGAGGTGACAAACACTGCATCGACTACTCTTCCAATTTCTTCTCTTCCCAAGGTCATAACATCATCATCTTCAAATGATTTCTTCAACCATTCTACTTCCCCGTTTTCAATTCGTTTTTGTAATGTATAATGTAGTTGAGAGGATTCAGGCGCAATGAGAATTGGTTTTGCTCCTACTTCGAGTGATTTTGTACATCTTGCTCCCGCTAATGGATTGGATCCAACTATAAGGTGAATATGAGAAGTTGAATCAATAGCTGTAAGGAGAGATATTGGAGTCATCATGAATATGGCAAACTCTTTCTGGTACTATCACAGTGGGTGATGGAATAAATGGATAGTAACAGGAGATCAAAGGGAATAATCTTATCAGATAGATATGATCAAAGGAATGTAGTATGAAATATGAAGAGAGATGAATACATATGAAGCCAAAGCCAAAGATATAATATTCAATTGTAATGAACGAAGCTAAAATAAAAGAACGAAATATCTCCTTACCAACTCCGTCCCAATTGACTTCTTATTTTCGGTGTTTGAATCTATTGTGGTTATTTTTTGCTGAGCAGCTTGTTATCGTGAAATAACGCCATCGATAAGAAATTTCATATTGCCCCTCCATGCATGCGGGCTGATGGGGATGACTAACCTGTAAATAGCCTATTTTATTGCCGCTTTAAAGTCGACGGTTCGGACATTCTGGAATCTATGACGCCTAAAACATCATTTCCAGGGTCAACGTCTAGTCACAAATCATATCGAAGCGAGCCCCTTCATCGACTACGTAGGGAAGTGGTACCCTTGGTCAATTACACCTTCTTTAATTCAATTCAATTCATTCAGCCTCTACATCCTCAAAACATCAAGCCATTAAATTGTTTCCCGCAGGATAAAGCAGCAACCTCCAACGTCGCGCCCCTTCAAATCTTAGCGACCCACTCCAACTGTCGGACCCAATCATCGTTCCTTAATTATATTTCCCTTACTACCCCGCGGATTTCCGGAAATGTGCAAACCACCTCAATCTTGACTACGAATACCTGGTAAGGACTTTTCAAATATGGATAGTAGAAAGCTCTACTTGTCAATCGCAAGAAGTGATTTGTTATCTGTAAGATGATTATGAATCTCTGATGTCTAAGTTTAGACGCGAAAGAAATTGTTCGGCACTCTGGCAGATGTATCCCTTGCGTCGTTGGCGGGCACATTCTTTGAGGAGTTGCCAACACCAGGTGGGTATCTCTGATATCTCTACAGGAGCTCACACCATCCTGTCCCATCCTGTCACACATGAAAATTGCATTCCGTATGGATGATGATAGTATTTCCTTACTTATTCCCATATTTCTCCTCGAGGAATCGAATTATATCCCTAGCTACTTATATTTACCCATATGCTGGACAAGTATGTTGCCAAGCAGTAGCAGCGGTAGAACTATTCCACGATCGCCTGAATTTTTGTCAGTCATGATTATGATCTGCACAAATGCCATTCCTCGAGAGCCGCGCCATAGTATTTCCACCCGCATTCCATAGATCCTCGCATCAACGCCTAGCATTCCTTGATTATGGAAATCTGTAAAACCTCTGACATCTGCCGTCTCTCCATTTTTTTCTCACCATTGATCGATACTAGGTAACATTCAAGATGGCGTGCTGTCCTGTAAATGCTTGTTATCTTGCCGTAGCGGCCCTAGCACCTGTGCAGTGTCCGTTACTCAGGACTGTGGGCTCCCCTTTACTTAACGGACTGGCCAGTGGTGTCTGCGCTCTGCTGGGAGGATCTGGTGCCGTCGCAAATGCTTGCGATTGTCTGACAGGCACCAACGCTCCAGGTGGATGTGGCTCTGGATGTACGGGTACAACCGGAATCGGCTTAGGATATGCGCTCTACTCTCCTCTATCCGGTCTCTTGGGTGGAGTAGCAAAACTTGCAGGGGAATCCGTATGCCCAGGGACTACTGGATACTATTGTCCCTCTGGCCAAACTTGCATAACAACAAGAACAGGATCTGCGCCCTATTGTTGCAATGGTAGTATGTTCTTTCCCTCTGACTTTCCATTTCTCGAAGCTAACATAATCAAGGTACGGATTGCTATGATCAGCTTGGTGCATGCGCAGATAGATCATGGAACCAATATCGTGTCACGATTGGTACCTTTACCAGCAATTTCTGCTGCGGTAATGGGACGATCGGTGTATACCGGAGCTCTAATGCCGATAGAGTTGGTATCTGTGGGACGGCTCTTCCTGCAATGTATACCACTGCTAGTACTGTAACATCGGGAGGTTGTTACTCCAGTACTGTTACCTCTATTATTGTTACGCGAAGTACGAGTTCAAGTTCAAGTATCTCTACTTCTCAGTCATCACTCATTGGTCGATCTCTAACAACAACTACATCGGTTTCTACCCCGACTTCGACGCGTATATCTTCTAATTCTAATTCGGTATCTCAAACGCCATCTTCAACTAGTTCAACTGTCTCAGGAAGTATTTCATCGACGGGCATATCATCTTCTAGCTCCGTTTCGACCATTTTATCTTCCACGTCGTCCTCGTCCAGTGTTTCGATATCACCATCAATTTTCGCAACGGCTGTAACTTCAAGTTCTTCAACCATTGTGAACCAAAGCCCATCGATCTCTTCCAGTACGTCGACGGTATCTTTCTCGGTATCCATATCTTCGGTTGGGGTTTCGCCATCACTATCACAATCGCAATCTTCATTATTTGGTTCCAGTTCCTCCGAGCTTTCGACCTCTCTATCGACCCTACCGGGATTGAGTTCGCTTTCCACAAACTCCTTGGACACTACCACTTCCTCCTCATTCATCCCTTCATATGTACCTTCTGGCTCGAATCCCGTTCAAACTTTCGATAGTACCTCACTATCTTTCTCCCAATCCCTCTTATTCTCTAGCTCTTCCTTCCTCTCCGAACTCCTCCCCACCCTCGTTATCCCAGTAACAACCAGCATCTTCTCCTCCCGTCTCTCCGAAGAATCCTCATCTTCAATTGCCGTGGCCGTCTCCTCAATTGTCATTCCTGCAACTAGTATCTATTCAATCTCCAAATCTACATCTTCGAAATTTTCAGCCGCTATGAGTAGTCTGCTTTTATCATCAACATTTATAGGACCTGTCACCGCTCAATCTTCGACAATTGGAGAAGCAGAATCGACTAATGAAACGACTACTGCGGCGCCGGTGGAGACTCTTTCCGAACCTTGTGAGGCTAGTATGTGTTTGTTTAGTCGTGCTGTTCCTACTTCTCGTGAACTTTAATTTCTTTATTTCCAAGAATGTTAGGTTTTTGTCAGGGAGAAGGTGGAGTAGGGCCGATAAGTTTGGAATTGAAGAGTGTGTGCTGTCTTGAGCTTAGTGTCTTTTTTTTTTGAATCTATATTCTTGCTCACAGAAATGATTTTTTTCCTTGCAGTTTTGATTAGATATATAAATTGAAGGTTTATTTACAATAAATCTGTGATCGTGCCAGTCCAATTGGCATCGGAGAAGTTTCAGAAGATAGTTTGAAGCCGCAACTACAACTAGAGAGTATCGATCTTTTATTCTTGGTGCCTCTTGTTTAATTAATTCCAAACTAAAACTAATAACTCTCAAGCGTGCTTTTGAGGGTGAGTTAAACATATACTGATGCAATGGTTGAGAATGTTAATTATTTGGTATGGACATGCGATAGAGAAAGTTGAAGGGAGATTGGCTGCAGTCATCGCTATATATTCACTCTTAAGTGATTTACTGAAAAGAAAAAATGATTTCGATGCTTGGATTTTTTATTTCTCGATTTCTTTGCATTTCCCGTTAAGAATCTTTTGAGAATTGAAATGATAGAACCCGCAAAGCGAACACAAGGGAGGTTTGAGCTCCAGAACATTCAGCTATTTTAGGGACATTGACATGGTAATATTATGCATCCAAATGGGTTTCTGATATCACCAGAGTTAGGTAATCGGCTGGATGGCATTTTAGGCTTTTTGGTTGTCAAATAATCGAAGGTTGTACAAATTTATACACAGCAGTGTATAATCAAGGAGACACAGCATTGTGAAGTCAATTGTTATCTGCTCTCCAAATCAAACAAGCTCACTGGTATTTTCTTACCTACACGATAAGATGGCAGAACTACAACCACCATTTTAATATAGTCACAATGAAAAATGTGATGTTGTGGAAAGCACCTTAATCCACTGTATTATATACATCAGACAAAATTTATAGAACTTCCAGTGCCATAGTTACTCTCGAAATAATAAGTACAACGTCCTTAGAATTCCCATCTAAACCAGCATCACTTGCATAGATTGAGCACATCGAATGCCGCAATTTGTTCTGCCTTTTCAAGTCCATCACACTCCAGTCATCCGGAAGTTGTTCATGGTAAACCTATACAAAATATCTACAGGCAAACTCCATGACTGCTCGTCCTATCCTCGCCCCGCCCTAGAATACTTCGCATTTGTTTCTTGACTGGTCTCTGCGATAAAGTACCTCTTGGCTCCCCGCGCCCCCCAAGACCTAAGTCATATATATGACCAAACCCCTTCTTCTTCCTACTGTGCCTGCAAATCAATCTGGTCTTGCTGCTACATGTAGCACATCTGCATTGACCGAGTGATGGCGATTACTTCCTATCGCACACCGTGCCTTTGATGCTGTCATTGCACCGTTCCACAGCACTAGAACCTACCGACTTGAGGTACATTAAAACTCCGGGAGCCAGCTTCAAAGAATCACAATGAGACATTTGAAGTTACAATAAAGCAAACTTTATATTAATGAACTAAATGATATCTTTCCCAGACTTTCCAATCTATTACAAAATCTACGTAGCTTAGCCCAGAATATCGCATACCACATCAGTGATAATTCATGATTGATGTGGTTTGCGAGGCAAAATATGCTGTGAATCCTCAAAAGTTACAAAATACTCCTTTCCCAAACTTCTCAGCAACACCACTAAACACCATAGATGTACAAAAATAGCACCGTAAACCTCATTTAGACCCATGATATCTCCAATCAAGCTATTCCGCAATTACGCCGTCCCAAAAATACAAGGAGCTGCTAACTTAAGATGCATTAACAATCCAGAAGCCAGTCTCAAAAGCTACAGTTTTTTTGAAGGCCTTTCCTCCACAGTGGTTGGTTAGCCATACCATTTTCCCCGTTTAACTTATTTCAATAGAGTATATACTGAAATCTCGCTATAACTTGGCTCCGCAGTTTCGAGTGTGTACATCTGTTCCGCACATCGATTGTTACCATCATGCTTATGCAAGCTGCAAGTCAATAGGTGCCATGGACATGTTCTCTCGCGACCAGTACCAAGGTAATTTAAATCATGGAGAATTGCAGGTACTTGTCGAAGAGACTCGTACTCGGCCTCTGTAGTCAGCCTGTGCTTGCACCGCGAATTGGTCCACTCGTGGCGTAGCCACATAGAGACAAATTTTCGAAGTCCATAAAAATGGATGCCGTCATTAATGTCTTGCATATACACGGACATTATCTGGTCTTTGGAGAACCCAGCACCGAGATCCCGATGGCATGGCATAAGACAATCCATGATGTGGTTTGCTAGATTGAAAAGTTCGAACTTTGCAACTAGATAGTATAGCTTATCAGGTTGATAACCAGAGTATTCAACTTCTCTATCCCCCTCTTCAAACTTGGCAGTCAAGACTGGTAGCTTATCGGTGCTAAGCCAGTTCAAAAGTATGGAGAAACTTTCGGGGTCACCCTTTTGGTACATGGCCTTCCTCACCACGACGTATGGGCCGAAACGCCTGAAAACTGTCCTGAAGAAGGGAACTCTGTCCAACAAAAAAGACTTGTTAATTTCGAATCTTTTTTTCCATTTCCCGATGTATACGTCGACAGTTTCTCCTTCGACAGTTTCTCCTTCCGCGGACCTATGTAAAAACCTCGTTAGTACCGGGTTAAGATTACTGATATCAAACAATTCTGAACATTAGACATTATATAGGGTCTCCAATATTCTGCAACACAGTCCAACTGAAGTCTTGTAAGGCTGTACCCTTCCAATATTACTAAATGTTGAAGTAACCCAGACAAAATGAATGGCTTTGATGCGCTGCATATATTGAGAACTTTCATAAATACGATAAAATCAATCAAAACAAAAACCAAGTAGAATCTTGCCACAATATCACAAACTCAATGAGCAAAATTTTGAGATAAGTCGTCACGAAACAATAAGTTCAGGTACCCCTAGGTGCGTTAAGCTCACGAGAGTTGATGATAACAATGCTTTCAATATTTAGAGTTTTGCAAAGAAATGATAACCCACCATAATTTTGGCCCAACTACATCTAAGTTCGCCATAATAGTCTGCGAAAAATCGCTTCTTGCTGTGAGGAAGGGCATCACAAATTAAGTGATACGACGCAAACGAATACCAATGGGTCGGGGATACAGCAACTATTTGAACGATCTCGAGATTGGTTTGTTGCTTTAGTGGTGTGTGTATATCGAAGTGATACGTGATACGCGAGTTCGCAAGTGATGACGTCACGTCACAACGTCTAATCTAGTTTATAACAATGAGATAGATGGACGTATCGGCTAGGTCAGGTCCCCTACACAGCGAATATTGTATCCCAGTGCAATTGACTTATATTCGTATTATCCTAGGAGGCGTAGATATTTTGAAGTGATTCGAGAGAGATGACGTCACAACGCAATGTCGGTATATGGAAGTGAAACGAACGATGGTATCGTCGAACCCTATTCAAAACGAGGTGTATATGTCGGTATGACTGAATTTATACCCGTATTCTCCCCTGAGATGTATATATTCTTGAAGTGATTCGAGGGATATGACGTTAATGATCAATGTCTTCTAGAACAGTTAGTTAGGTAGATGATGGTGTCGGCTTGGCCACCTCTGTTCAAAAGAAAAAAGATTATGATGGCGAGACTGACATACCTTCCTGTCTTCCGAGCTATTGGATGTATATGTTCTCGAATTCGAAAATTTCGGAGTAGATTGAAGGTAAATCGATTGCGAATCTAGGGCCCACTAAGTTAAATCGGATAGGGCAGACTTGATCGGGATAATGATGAATCAGATGATCAAAAATGAAGGATACGCAAATGATTGATTAAAATCCTAATAAATTGAAGTCTTGTAGAAGTGAATGATTGAGTATGTATGAAGTGAAGGATGAAGATACATTTCAAATAAAAATATTTTTGGGGGAGCTTACAAAATTTCGCTAATTGTAGCTCTAGCTCTAGCTCTAAGCGAGACTATCGTTTACCAAATTAGCTCTACTCTAATGCCACATCAGAGGATACTGAAAATCGAGAGGAATGGACAAAAATACCCAGTTTTTCCATGATTTAGAACAAGAAAAGAAATGCTAAACATAGATCCAAGAGAGGGTAGTTATTTTCTTTTCCATATCTTAGAATTTGCATCTTTGATGTAATAAGAATTATCTTTGTGCCATTGATGTGTTGTAAAGTATAGCTCGGCATTGAAATGATCTGCCGGCACTGAGATGATTTTTCGCACTAGGGGGTGATCTTCTGACATTGATATCTTGCCTTATCTGGTGGTTCTAGGTTCTCCTATGTGCCACAATATCTTTACTTTGTTCAACGTGTGAATACATTGATTCATGAATTTTCATCGAGACGATCTTGAGTTATATTGACTATACTTTTACTTTACATTGCAGGGAATTCTATGGACTTTCATCGCTAGCTCGCCGAAGTACTCGGCAACCCTGTAAATTGTCAAAATTTCATAAGATTTGCTACCATAGTAAAGTAAACGAAGCTATGTGCATTTAGAAACCAATGCCTGCCGTTGAATGGACTATTCTTGTAGGTATGAAGAGGGTTATCTTATTACTGGAGCTACGATTCTTGACTATATAAACCCACTATCGTACTTGCTATATTGAGTCTAATACGATACCCCTTCCCTCTTACAATTCGATTAAAACCAGCAAACATGAAGCTATTCCCGGGCCTTTCTGGTCTGTAAAACTCTGGGTCTGTTCTAGCCCCAGGCTTTGAAGCTATTCCAGCTTTGAACTCTGAAGTTAGCAGCTCCCAAATTATGTAAAACCAGTGTATTGTGTCCGCATTTGGGAACCAATGTATTCTAGCCTTATCAGACCTTCGAATCATCGGAAATTCATCGATTTTATTGGAAAACTTAATGTATTTTAGTTTCATTAAGCCTTTCATTCGTTGGAAATCTATCGATTTTATCGGAAACATATCTTAATCAAGAACTTGATTATGAAATTATGAAAGCATGTATATTGTATATTGTATATCGACAGAAACACAGAATTTATTCGCAATTGAACACTTGTTGAGATAATACATCTGAAAAATAAACAAAAGAAATATCGAATTTGAAATAAAGTATAAGGCATGTTGTCGATGCAGGGTATCAACGGAAAAATATATCTTCAGTTTTCAGTTTTCAGTATTAGCTGGATGTTGATGGTATTGAATTCGAAGGCTTAATTCACATACAATTTGAGGATACTCGAATCGTGATTTTGAAGCTAGAATTTTTCTAAGAATTTATTCCCTGTGTAAGTCGTTATGAATTACTTATTTTTGTAGGTATGAAGATGGTTATCTTATTATTGGAGCTACGATTCCTGACTATATAAACCCACGATCGTACTTGCTATATTGAGCCTAACACCATGGGAAAGGTTTGCTTCTCATGAGGGCTAAGATTGAAACAAATAGAATGTTGATTCCCGCATCTTCTACAATATCAATGCCTTATTTGCTGGTGGAACTTGTTGCTCCTTTGTGCTGAAGGGGTCACTTGGTAGAGATCTGGTACTTGGGAGAGTACTTCTGAGCCCTGCAAAATTTTTCCTCGTGTGTATGATAGATGCAGGCATTGGATGTTTTCCGCGGGTCAATAGCTTCGTTTTGTCGGTTGAAAAAGATGAATTCCTCAGCAAACATCTCGATCTGCATAAGGTCCAACAGATCAGTGGTATCTATTGTGGGGTCGCTGTCTGTTTTAGCTGTACGGATGATGTAGACCGTCAGCTCTACGACATAACTCTGAAGATCCGAGATTTCGTCGCATAGCGCATCACCATGGAACACCCATCGAATCGCCCTGGCGTCGTAGTGGGAGTTTTGTTCAAAGTCGACTTGACGCATCAGGTCTATAATACGATCCATAAGTTCACCAAGATCTAGCTTCCTTGCAAAGCTGTACAGCGCTATAGGGTTCCATGATGTTTTATACGTTCTACTCTCCTCATCCAACCTCGACTTAAGCATGCGTAATCTGTTGTTATAAACCCATTCCAGAAGTAGACCAAAGCATTCTGGACTATCATCCTCAAGCTTCAGAATGTTGCCATTTTCGTCCAAAAGCTTTTCGAAGTATGGAACCTTGGCACAAAGCAATTTTTTGGGTACGCGAAACAGAACTGCTTCACTCCCTACATAAATCGTGGTAATTTCTGCTCCTATCTCACTGTACTAACATAAGCCTCTTGCTAAGTATCGGGTTTTGAATTTAGGTAAAAGTATGAAACTTACTTATAAAAGGGAATTTCATAACTCTTGGCAGGATCAATGGAATCTGAAGGGTCATCGTTTTGATCGGGAAGTGTTCCTTGGGCAGCAGATGCACCAATCGGTATAGAATCGCCATTTTTTGGGATGTTATAATCTTCACTCTCCGAGACTGGAATTACTTTGGCTCCAGACCCATTGATATTTCCAGTCTTTCCTGTGTTGCTAGAAGTGACATCTTCTACAGGCGATGCGCTTTTATCTTTTTCTGAGCGCACCCTCTTGGGGCTCCTAGTGTGTTCATTCACAGGCGGGGTATGAGAAGAGGTACGTTTTGGTGGCATCGTGATATATTTTATTTTGTGAATGAATTATTCGGTGTAGCGAAGCGATTCGATTGAAGGGGATGCATTGAGGTATGATATAGTCAAGCAGAAATCTCAACGTCATTACATGAAGCTAAAATCATCCGGTGTCGGTCGCCACTGGTGTTT
The DNA here is from genome assembly GCA_029531795.1 of Sclerotinia nivalis. Taxonomy (NCBI): domain Eukaryota; kingdom Fungi; phylum Ascomycota; class Leotiomycetes; order Helotiales; family Sclerotiniaceae; genus Sclerotinia; species Sclerotinia nivalis. The sequence continues at coordinate 2,263,607 of JAPEIS010000013.1, forward strand.
TTAGGGGCAATGGTGACATAAACTACAGCGGTGTGTATATAGCCTCGGGCTGTACATTCATTACAGTTTTCTTCCCCCTCATCTTCACCATCCTGTAAGTGAGGACTTGTTTGGAGCTCCACAGAAACACTTGTAGTGGATTTTATCCCAAGAAATGATGTTCTACCGAGGTGCGAACTAAATTTAGGAAATCAAAAGCAAAAAGTTAATTTTTGACAACAAGAGATTGTGTTACAAACATTGGAATAACACTCACGCCCTCTATAGGATTACGAAGCTGTGTTGTCAGTCTCCACTATCGGGGTTGGGTGGAAGAATTGGCTATGATTTCGAATCCCGGAGAGGACCACAATGAATATGCTACTTGAATGAAAATCTAGATTTGAACACTTTTGATTGTCCTACCTGACACTTAACGCTTGATTCCGCGAAAAATGTTGATTCAGATGCCGATATTGTTCAGTACAACTAGAATTAGCTTAAGCTTCAATAGGTTTAATTTTACGCTGGATTATGTGGAGAGATTAAAACTTTATTTGGACGTTTCCCGATAAAGAAAAGTATGATGACCCATGAACACAATAAATCAACGCCCAAAGCATCCAGATTGAAGATATCATAAACTATGAAGCCACTCTAAAGTTCCTTGAAAGTTGTTGCGCTGTACATCCATGTTCGTATCTCAATCCCTGCATACAAATCTTTCAGCCTCATCCCATTCAACTCAAGGGAACACCTATCGATCAGTGGGTCGTAGGTGTAATGATCTATGATTTTGGAAGAGCTGGGAAATCTTGCCTTTCCTGTCGCTTACTTTGCGTTCAATTTGCAAGCGCATTCAGGAGCAGACTCGTTGTCTTTGTTCAACCGGTCGACCTCGAAATCCCAATCGCCCTCATCTTCTTCATCCTTTCTTGCGCATGTATCGCCGTCTATGTGTACATGGAAGCGACATGAAACTTCTTCGCGAGGATCTTCGACCCACTTGTTCGAAGTTGCTTCGATAAAGTCAAGTGTGAAATCATCATTCTTAAAGAGTGACAATAGCTCCTCATGGGAATAGGAGCCGCCGTTGTTTTGAAGGTCAAATGCAATCTGACGGACAGCATAGATCCTGAGTCGTGAACCCTTTGATGTAACTTTGTAGATGGATTTGATTGCAGGGACCAAGTAAGTGAGGTCGTTCTCCCAATCATATGCTTGAAATTGATCCATAATGCTATTCATAGCCTTGGGTAAACCGAGGTTTTCCGCCATTTGGTACAATAACGTAGTGTCGTTACAATCTAAGAGGATTTCATCGATAGAACGTAACTTGTCGGTATACATCCACTCGAGGAGTACGTCAAACAGTTGGGGCGAATGATCTGGAAGATTCGCAATACTTCCTCCATTCTTGAAAATTTCTTTGAAATAGGAGGACTTTGCGCAAATTGTTCTCTTGTATGCATGAAAGCACTTCTGGTCTTCACCGCTGCCAACGTGGATGCTAGCCATTTCTGTTCCAAGCGAGCTGCGCATTCTCATCAGTCTAAATATATGAGGAGATGCTACTTGAACTTACTCCATGAACATAGTGGTTTTTCTTTTTGCGACACTGTTGTTATTGCCCCTAGCAACGACATGGCTTTTTGTACCGACAAGTGTTTTTTCTTCGGTCATTGATAGTCCCGCTGAGAACTCAGCATGATTGCGCTTTTGAGACATATTTCGGTCTTCGGGTTGTGTGACGAAGATCGAGTTGGGGTGGTGGTTGTTGTGAAAACTGCTTTGAGGTTGAGAGATCAAAGCTTCCAGTCGGCGAGGTTTTGGTCCTGACCTACTCCGAATGAGGGTCTAGGAATTCCAGGTCGTAATTTTAAGGGATCGAATAGATGGCATCTACTAGATGCTGTAACAGTATCGATGGGAGGTAGAAAGGTGGAAAGATGAAGAGTTTAAGACCGACGCAGATAGATTATTTGCGTGTGGCGTAACAGCAAAATTCACTATTATTTAAAATTGCAACATTGCTTGAGGTTTTGTTTACTTTACTTAAGTGAATGCTAAAGATGTAGAGGCCATTCTGTGCAGATACCGTACCAAAAAGGAGGCAGGTAACGTGACTCCAAAAGGGTCTATATAACCACTCCAACTCAACCTAGTTTAATAAAAAATGCGCAACTTCAACTTAATCGTTTTGTAACCGTTTCCGTCGTGTTTACTTGTGCTCATATGAATATTACCTTAAAAAAAGTGTGAACCGCTGAGCCAGAATTCCGATATAAATATAACCATAAAATCTCCTGCATAAAAGTTCTTCTGATTAACCCCTACTTAACCCCCTACACAGACCCCATCAAACACTTAACAGTTCCTCCCGCGAATGACTGTTGCCGAATTCAACGGTTGACAATGATGTGTTAATTTTGAATAATGGTTATATGGCTCCATGAATGTGGCACTTTGACGGATCCGCGGATTAACTTATGTGACAACCAACCTTTCGATCTCTAACTTCATGGTGAGCAAGTCAATAACTAAAGCCTAGTCATGATTGTGAGGTAGATGTTTCAGCGTGCCCATGCTTTTGAGCCATCGTTACGTGTATTTAGATATTTTGAATGCTGATCCCGCACCATTTTAAAAAGATTTTCACCAAAGAGAAAGATTAACACCGAGTTGCATATCTAAAGTCATTGAATTTAAGTATTTGCGCCATAAATTAGCATTACCGAACATTGATTCTTTAGTTCTCATTTGCATTAGCTTTAAAAACTCTACTAAATGTAAAACAAAGTGCTTTTGGGGACCAGTTGGGCAAGAAGTCGATGAATAAGGTGGAAATTAATCACACAATGGGAAATCGAGCACTTAGTTTTGCAGAGCAAATCTATTTGGTAGATTTCATATTCTTTTTTTTTTCTATTAGAGGTTAAGAGTTGTATCGTGCCTATTTTTTCTACCACACAGTCCATGAGTTTCTGCAATTCCCGCGATGCATTCCATGCTCAAAGCCAAGTGATATCGATATCAAAAACCGTAAGACCTCTTTCCTCCACTCATTGTGTGCGAAAAATCTAGATGAGTATGTAGAACAGTGTCCAAAGGTTTTAAACGAGAAGAAATGAATAATGTTCCGTAATTCCAGTAGCCTAGACTGCAGTCTAGCTTTGAATGCTTCCCATGGCCAAACAGCCGTCAATGTTCGAATATAACTGAATGACTTGAACGAACTTCCCAATCCGGATGAATTGAATGTTTGGAATAACCCCCTTTAGTGTATGATACTACCTCAAGAACAGTGTGTCCAATAGCTCGGACTAGCGGACTAGATGTAAGCTTCGAAGGTTGAGGCCAGTTCACTATTCAAAATGGATTCGGTGTTTGAAACTATTCGAATATTTCGATGAAATTCAGGAATTGAGAGACCCTGATTGTCGGACTGCAGTCGAATTATTGGAAATCCTGGTCGAGAACCAAAAGCAATCCCTTGTTGGACTGCATTTACTGTTGAGAGCCTGGAGAAACTTTTGGTTTCTTTGGCGATGGCTTTGTCTTCTCCACACTATTTTCGGGTTTACGAATGGTTATCTTTCCCTCGTCCATATACTTCTGCGCCGGGCATTCTTCATCCTTCCAATGCGCATGGAATTGACAACCAGGACCTTTGCGCGGATCTTTGAGGTTCCAATTGCGGCTTACTTCTAAATAATCGCGAGCGAAATCTTTGTTCTCCATGGCAGACAATAAGTCGGTAGTTGAAAGACTGGATGACTCGCCGTAGTTGCGAACCGCATACGCAGCCCTTTTTGTAACATACTGTCTAATGTTCGATCCTTCGGAAGTGCGCACATATATTAACTTGAGCGCCTCCTGGTTATAGTAGAAATCTTCCGACCTGTCTATTTTTCGCACAACTTCCATGGCTCGATCCATAAGCCCCGGAAGAAGCAATTTTTCTGCAAGAATATACAGCTGTATAGGATCCCATGACATGGAAAAAATCTTACAGTCAGAATCATTGACTTTCACTATTTCGATGCCCCGTAAGCGATCTGTGTAGATCCATTCGATAAGCACGTCAAAAGTGGGCGGTGACGTATCAGGCAATTTGACAAAGAGATCATGACCGCCCTCAAAGAGGTGATTGAAATGAGGTATCTTGTCGCAGAGCTTCTTCTTATACACATGGAAGATCTTCATCCGATTTCCTCGGGCTACATGGATCTGTGCTAACTCCGTTCCGAAAGAGCTGGGTAATTTGTCAGTTTGAATTTCATCGTCCTTAGACATATGAACTTACTCCGTATATGGGGTGCTCTCATTCTTGGATATATTAGTTACAAGTTCAGCATTATGTTCAGTTAATGCAGACATAGAAGGCGGACTAGAGCGACTGCGTTTTAGAGACATGGCTTCGCACGCTTGGTCAATGGCCGTAGTTTATTCGAAAAATGGTAGGCTGACTCAATGTTTGTTCTTTGATGGAAGAAGGGTTTGTAAGATTTCGTCCAAATTTGCGGCAGAGCGGATGGAGTGCGACAGCTTTTCGATTCAACTATTAGTCTATCGATGGAGACCCCTTTAAGTCGGAAGAACTAAGTTCGGCGCCGAAGTCAAAGTCAAAGTTGGAACGGCCGGATTGCGGATTTTTGGTGCAGGGTCAATGCAGCTGGGAAAAAATAAGTTACCTAGCTATACGTTTCAGCGATACAATATTCACTAACTAGTGTCCACAACGAGCTTTAAATATTCTATACTTCAATCCAAAATTAATCTATGTGACTTACTCACTTTATTCTTCGAAAAACTGAGCCGTTGAAGCGTTGAGACCACATATAGCTTCAAGGACCTTTCCTAAGGAGTTTGTAGTTCCTTCTAAGTCTATAAAATTAATGGATTAGGGGAAAGAGCCCATATCTCACAAATCACAATCTTCAACAATCAAACTTCAAAATCATCATCTTAAACTTTCTTTCCTTTTCTCAAAAATCATTCTACTCATACAGAATGCAAAAATGCAATAATAAGTTCCCCACCAAAACCAGCCATGTCGGCCGATCCAATCCGACCCCTAAACCAGAAACAAAAAGTTCGAAAAGAAATATAAAGAAATACAAAAATCCCATCCATTAATCCTTCCAAAAATGCAAATATCATTCATATCACATTTAATACCCTTTTTAATTAACCCAAATGATCCAGATAATTCAATCAAGCATCGACAAATCGAGCAAGACGACCATTAACAGCGCGTTTGTAGGAGCCCTTGACTCCGATACAGACGGCTTCCCCAACGGTCAATTTACATTCGCTTCCAAGAGCTGGGTTCCAGGTAAGGAGATTGGCGGAGGTTACACCGTAGAAGTTCTCGATGTTTTGACATGAGCAGGTGGTATCTTCGATGATGACCCATTTTTCACAGGTGGAGATTGTACCGGTGGCAGTTGGAGCTGGGGCAATGGTGCCGGTGGCGGATTTGGTGGGCATGACGGTTGAAGATGCTTTTGTTGAGGTGGAGCTTGCTACTACTGTACTGGAGATCTTGGTCGATGAAGCTGCGGTGGAAGAAGAAACTTTGCTTGTCTCAAGACCAAGAGTGGAAGAAGTGGGATATCCGTAGACTGGGCCACCAGCTGTTGTGGTTGCCTTAGTGGAAGAAGAGAAAGATTTACTGGTCTCAAGTCCGAGAACGGATGAGGTGCCGGATGAAGCGACGGCGGTTTTGACTGAGGTAACTCCTGAAGCGGAGATATATAGAGAGCTGCTGATCACAACGGTGCCGGAAGACTTGGCAACCGAAGTAGTAAAACCACCATATCCTTCAGTGACATGAGTTGAAGTGCTGGCACCCTTAACGGATGAAATAGTGGTGTCGGGGTGAGTACCGTATGAAATAGATGAGACACCTGTACCAATGACCTTGCTGGATGCAGAAACTCCAGTTCCGGAAAGCTTGGTAGTCGAAGAATAGACTGGGGCACTTCCGTATTCGTAAACAGATGAAAAAACTCCAGTCCCGGAGAGCTTCCCAGTAGAGGAAGAAGCGGGAGCAGTTACATATCCATGAACGGATGAAGAGACTCCGGTCCCGGAGAGCTTGCCAGTAGATGAAGAAGCAGGAGCAGTTACATATCCGTGAACGGATGAAGAGGCTCCAGTTTCAGAGAGCTTACCGGTAGATGAAGAAGCGGGGGCAGTACTATATCCGTGAATTGATGATGAAACGCCAGTACCAATGATTTTGCTTGATGTGACACCAGTTCCGGATATCTTGCCAGTGCCGTATCCATAAACTCCAGTACCAGTTACTTTACTTGATAAGGCACCAGTACCTGAGACCTTGACGGATGAAGATACACCAGTTCCAGAGACTTTAATAGTGGTGGCTGATGTTGATCCTGAAGCTTTACCAGTGGCACTGACAGCAGTGGTCGAAGCCTTCGATGAAGAGACAGAGCTAGTTGGTTTGACAGAAGTAGTAGCTGCCTGTGTGGTACTAACAGCTTTGGTAGAGGAAGAGACTGGAACGGTACCAACAGTCTTGATAGATACACCATTGATAGTAGCTGGAAGAGTTGGACCAAGAGGGAAACATTTATCAATAGGAGTGATCAAGTTGCTGTTTGAATAGATGGTGGTGTTTGCCTTCCAGGTCTTGTCTCTGCCAGATTCGGTGTATACACCAAGTCCAAGATCAACACCAACAGTTGCACCCAACTTAACACCAAAAACATCAGCTGATCCAGAGCATACACCTTGAGTGTTAAATTCGGCTCCGAGATCGATTTTGACATCTGGGATTCTGAGGAAAAGTCCACCTCCGAAGCCATACTTGCCGAGAACGGTAAGTCCAACATCAAGACCAAGTGAGGTGAACAATTCCAAGTTTCCATCAACCTCCACGCTGACCTTAGGAGTTTGAGGAGTAACAGTTGGGATCCAGCCGTTGAAGCTAGAATCAATACCACTGATACCCAGAACAGCAGAAGAAGAATCTGGAATGGCGACGTTGATACCAGCGCTAATATCGGCATTTCCTTCAATACCGCTGAGAGTGAAACCAGCATCAACACTGAATTGAGGACCCAAATCGATGATCTTTGGAATGGACCATCCTGGAAGACCAACAGTGATCAAGTTCCAGTCTTTTGACCATCCACTACCTAATGTACCGGATACCGTAAATCCAAGAGCTAAGTTGGCACCTACACCTTGTGGAGTAGCGGTGATAGACACAGACTTTACACTAGTAGGAATACCAATGAAGTTGGTGTTCATAACAATCTTTCCTTGAACATTGATGGAACCAGTGGTAGCACAACCTGGGCAGTTAATGGAGAAGTCGAGTCCACTATTGGTAGTCTTGCTGAAGAAAGTCTGGGGAAGATCGTGGGCTAAGCTGAGAGATAAGGACTTGCTAACAGTATCATCTCTCTTGGTTGAAGTAGATGGCATAGATCCGAATTCAATAACAGCATCAGACATAACATCATCCCAGTCTGCAAGGGTAGCATTGAAGTTGACGATGAAGTTTTGTTCATCATAAACATCGACCCCGTGAACAATCCATGGCTGTCTACCAGATTCTGAAGCAGCAGCGCAAGAACCCCAATTGTTAATCATAAAGAATGTACGGTTCTCGTGGAAATTAACCCAAGACCAATCGGCAATGGCATCTTGGAAAGTGGCGTTGTCTTTGAAAGTAAGAGCCAGGTCACCTGTGCATTGTACGTCCGTAAGACTGCTGGCGAAGTGTTCGGTGGAGATAACAAGTTCGGTTTCGCCTGTGTTGAGGGTTACATTGACGAAAGTTGATCCTTTCTTAATTAGTTATGGCCAGGTCCAAGGGGAGGAAAAGGTGACATACCATTCGATGATCCCCAGATAAGACTGACTTCATCTTGAAGAGTTATGGTGGGTGGCGCATCTCTTCTCGCAAGACCGAGATCCGCTGGATGATATGGGATTAGGGTCTCTTTGGTAGCTTGAGCAGTGCAGCTCTGCCATAAAGACAGAGCCGCAAGGGCAATGACTGATTGACGCATGATATAGGTATTATAGATGAATTTTAAACGAAAAATGAAAGAGATATGAAAATCAATTATTCGTATCAACAACACACTCAATGAATGAATGAAACGGATCAATAGACCCTAGAGAAGGAAAAAAGAATGACTGGAGATGTTGTGAAATGAATGTGGAATGAGATGGGAAGAGGAAGATAGGAGTCCGTGAATCTCCTCCATATTATATACCGAGCATCCTCTCTCCAGCGTCTTACATATTTGAAGTGATGAGTTCAATCATCACACAGTTTGCATTATTATAGAAGGATTCTTGTGAAGGTAGTGGTAGGAGGAGCCAAGAACTGCCTTGAATTCATGTGCATGCTTGTAACCCAGCCAAGCGAGTCATAAAGGTACATTTTTAGAAGACTTCCTCCGCGATGGTCATCATGAAAAGTAAAAAAAACAGTTCATTGATGAGTAGGATGCTGATTATGGGCAAATTTCGGGTATTCCTTCAACAGTATTACCTAGGAAAACATCGTTGTAGCCACGTGAGAAGCTTAATTTTCAGGATGATCAAACTCATCGCATGTAGTAGCACATCAGCCTCAACTTCTCCAACGGTCTCGAAGGAACGGCATGGTGATCGGACATTTCCCAAAACCGGTAGCATAGGGACAATAATAGATCTTCTTCACATGAGAATGTAAGCCTCAACTAGACATGAGGTTGCAGAAGGATGTTGAAGGAAGAATGTGAAAGGCAGGGGACTAGAAGGTATCAAGCTTTACGTAAAGTGACCAATAAGCAGATTTAGTAACTGTGCCATAGACTCATGTCCACAGCGAGCCGAAAATGCTTACAGGTGCGAAGGGAACACGGGGGTAACGATGACTGGCACACAACAATTCGCTAGTGCTTATGATTATGCTCCCCTTGTGGGTTTGAGGATTCCCCCGCATGCACGGTTTATGTTCAAGCAGCACTGGCCCGATCAGCAGTTAATTGGAAGATCTTCATTTACAAACGGTCACTCTAGATGGCCGAAACTTTACGATCAAGAAATAGTGGAGGCCTGATCTTGTGTTCAAAATGTGGAATGTGGATTCTGAAATACAAGAATCATCAATTGTTCCCACTGTCCCCACTGTCCCGCTTATAATATATGTCGACTTGTGAAACTTACGGCAGGATTTCAAGGATTGATTACATGATCATATGCTTGCTAAACCAGCCGAGTAACCATTCAAGTAAGTGACGCGAGAGATCAATCATATCAGGGGTGTCAGTCATTGTCAGGTCCAGAAGATAATTGATCCTACTCGTCTTAACAGACTATTCAGGAAAAGAAGTAGAAGTAGAAAGGTAGAAGTTGCTCCTGTTGGGTTGTAAGGTTGATAAGCTGACTTATTAAATTGCTGCGCCTGTAGGATCCAGCCACATTAATTAAAAGAGCTTATATTGTTGAGAAAATTTATTTGTTGTTTACAATACAACGAAAAAATATAATTGGCTACCGCTTCACTGGAAACAATCATATCTTTTCCTTCACTGCTGTAGCTTATAATTAACCTTACTGCAGGAACCCAGCTAGGTACGGCAGTACGGCACAGCCTTGATTGCTTATTCCAACTTGTTGTATTACTTTGTCCTGGTAATTGCGTCTGACCATTTCAGGATTTATAGAATACTATCAGACAAGCCTTTATGGTTCATCACACTTTGTCGTACAAAGTGAATAAAGCTTTAAAAGATCGTTAAGAATCCTTACAATTTCCACCTTCCAAGACTTTTTTTTTCAATTGATATTCACTTTTCTTACTCCCCCTCAAGTAATTGAACAATAACATTCGCCTTTAATCCTTCGATTAATATTAACAAATTTACAGCACCTGCATCTTGATCGAATCGCCTGCTGCGCCTGTTTCGGCTATCTAGTTGCTTTTGAGATCCTTCTGCTTTTAAGATCAAGAACTTTTAGATTTTTACAAACTCAAATCAACAATCGACCTTGCAACCACACAATCTCCAAACAACTCAACTATACAACCTCCAAACAATTTCAACACTTCAAGAATCAAACGCCAAGATGAGTTGCCCTGCTCCCGCTGACACTGTCTATCCTGTTGCTCTCCTCGGCACCAATCCCAGCTACATAAATGCTTGTACTGCAGCAAATATCACCTCCAACTCCGATGCTGTAAATGCTATGACGCACTGTTGTGGCAGTGCCTCCGTCACCGTTCTGATGGATGGTTGCTATAGTTACTGCAATGTCACTAGCAGCACTGATCAACAAAATTGGGAGAAATGCTTCGGTGCCAGTATAAACGATGTTGATTTCGGCTGTACATTAGACGATCTTTCAGGATTTGAAATTCCCGGCAGTGGTACTATCTACCCAAGTAGCACCGAGTCATCAGCCGCCGCTGCTTCTTCCACTGTTGCTGCTGTCACCACCACGGCAAGCTCTGGTACTTTCACCACTACGGCTACCGGATCTGCCGCCAGCCATTCCTCAACCTCCGCGTCTGGCACTTCAAAAGCCTCGACCTCCAGCAATACTTCAGCTTCCGTTACATCTTCCGGTGCTACTGCTTCCGCCACTGCCAATGCTGGTCAACCAACCGTCGGGCAATTGTCCAAGGGTGCCGTCGCCATTCTCGCACTTGCTTTCGTCGGTCTTTTGGGATAGACGTGAAGGGTTATGAAGGAAATTGCAGACTAGAAAGAATAATTGATTCTCGTGGTGGGACAAATTAATATGTTGTGGATTTGGGGACAAATTAACTACGTGGATTACTGAATGGACTACATTTTCGGAATACAAAGGGCGCGATTGGGGGAGCATAAAGGTGCATAGCGTGTTTAACTATAGGTTCATGACTATTCATACTAGAATTGAATTTACTTTTTCGATTCCAGTCATATGTCTCTTACTTTGGTTTGATGTGGTGTGATAAACGAAACGAATGAATATTGTAAGCTTTGTCGCAGTAAAGAATTTGTGAAGCAAGAATCCGAGACCTGCCAAAATACGCACACGGCGAGACAAAAACAAATTGAAGCCTGGAAATGTAAGCAACACGGCGATGTAACTATACATAGATCAAATGTAACCCTCCCGCAAGCTAATAGAATTCGGGAATAGAGCCTGATTCTAAATTTATATCGACCAAACTGTCAGGCAATACTCACAGCCACTCAGTTGTAAGCATCAGCCATAACAATTTATCATCCTAGATTGCGATACTACTTCATCAGAATGTAGTTTGTTGTGAGTGAAAGCACGAGGAAGGGATGAGATGAGAAATGAAAGATGAGATGGAGATACGAAAAAGAGGCTTAGTAGTAATACGGGCTATTTTAAATGCCATGAACGCAGAAGCATGATTAGCACGTGAGTAGTTTCAACAAATTGGTGCTTTTTTACTACCACAACAACGAATGACAATTGATTGGTTAGTTTATTACCCAATGTGATTTGAAAGAAGGTAGGGGCTGAAACAGCTCATTCTTTACGTGAACTTCCCTGAATAAGCAATGCTGATTGATCATTGCCGCCGTCATAGGTGGGGGATCGATCCGGAGAATAATCATCAAACTGTGACAAGGAGCTATTATGATGAAACAACTTCCACTTGCCTTACTTCTTTTGACTTGTTCTCCTCAACTGTCCTCCTTCAGAGCGTATATCTATCAAACCGCAAATCAATATGGCTGACGCTCCAACCTGGAGCCCATTTCTTTACCAACCTCTGGCCGCGGATGAGGTTCGTGTCCTGTGTCTCGAGCCAAGCTCTCATTCATATCCTGATGATTCTGCTATGATATCATGCCAAATGCGTCCGGTTAGGCTCAAGGAGTTGGGCGTATCTCCCGCGTTTGTCGAGAATGAAACTGCGGCTGAGAGGGAGTGGAAAAGTCTTCATCAAACTCCATACGATTACACGACATTATTCAAACCTAGAAGAGGACTTTTTGATCGCGCTTTGAAAGGATATGTTAAGTCTTTGAAGGAGACTCAAGTCATTTCTCTTGAAACAGTTGCGTCTACCGATAATTTTTCTCATCTTTCGGATAGATATGTCGCACTTTCATATGTCTGGGGAAGTCCAGCGGACAAAAAGACAATTTTAGTCAATGGGATTGAGATGCAGGTCACTCAGAATCTACATACTGCTTTGATAGAATTGCGGAAGTCGAATTGGGTTAAACGTCGTGTTAACTTATGGATTGATGCATTATGTATCAACCAAGATGATCTAGATGAGCGTGAGCAGCAAGTAAAGCTCATGCGAGATATCTATGCTATGGCATGGCAAGTGGTGGTCTCTCTTGGCTCGGCAACTTCAAACACATCAATGGCATACACAGCTTTACAATGGTTGGCCCATGAAATAGGATCGAATGAAAGGTTGAGGCAATTTGCTGTTGAATACGGGACTTTGCATCATAATACTGCCAATTCAGTGGAGGCAGCTCCTTACACTTTACCATGGCATGGCAATGCTTTTAAATCGCTCCGTTTATTCTTTGCATGTCAATACTGGCATCGTCTTTGGATTCTGCAAGAGCTGGCAATGGCTAGAATGGATGCACCTGTTATATGGGGAGGTTATTCTATGTGTCTAGGCGATATATGGAAAGCTTGTCAGATTATAGAGAAGCAAGAAGATACTGTTTTGCAGTACATTACAACTCATACCACTGATGCTGATCGGTATAAAACCGTAGCTACCATAGATCGCCGACTAGAAGACCGCGAGGGGACTCCTGGGCAGCAGTGGAAACATCTTCTTCGTATTAAGAACATGCGTCAGGAAGATCACAAGGGTGTAGATACTGCCTTACCAGCCCTTGAACTGGCAAGACAAGCGCAAGCCACCGATGCACGGGATAAGGTTTATGGAATTCTTGCTATTCCTTGTGTGAAAGGACTCACAAACGTATCACCAAATTACCGAATCGAGCTTCCCGAGATATTTACCAATTTCACACGTGAAATGATCTCAAACAATGAACATGGTTTGGATATTCTCAGGCTAGTTCATTCTCCTGTTAACAAGATTATGCTATCCTCAGTACCTTCGACTAATCCTCATTGGATGCGAAAGATGATAGGGGCTCGTTTCGTTGAGGTTGCAACACCTTGTATACATAATTTGCCTTCTTGGGTGGTTTGTTGGTCGTGTACAGCTGCTCCTGCCATATTTCTTCCCGGTATCTACAAAGCAGATCGTGGCTTCACACATCCTACGCCACCACTGTTCTCTCCTGATCATATTATTTCACTACATGCCGTCTTCATCGACTCCATAGCTACCATCTCAGCATTCAATGCCCACGAGGCCGATGAAACGTACCCGAAGAATAGCGCCAATGCGTCCTCTATTCGCAATGCATACGGTACAATCGATGGTCTCAAAGAAGCATTCTGGAGGACTATCGTAGCCGATACCACGCCTAACGGCGAAAAGCCCCCTCCATCATGGGCCGTTCTTCGCTTACCGCGTTTATGGTCGGTATTTGGTACGTCAGAAGGTGGAGGTTCAGGTCTCGAATTCAGTCTTCACGGTTTCGCGGAGCGTAACAAAGAACTCGTTATTTGTGGCACACGTTTCGGAGATCTCACAGCTGATGCTAGAACGATAAAAGAAAGGAAGGTTTATAGGAATGAAGAAAGAGGCACAAGTAGTGATGACTTACGAGATTCTTCATCGTGGGCTGCCAATATCCTTGCGTGGAGGAGATTGATTGGAACCAAAAGTGGCAGGATTGGTCTTACCGTTGCAGCTGCTAGGATTGGGGATTCAATTGTGGTATTGCCGGGATGTAGTGTTCTTGTTGTTTTGAGAAGAGACGGGACGGGCTGGAGATTTGTAGGTGAGTGCTTTGTTTATGGGCTGATGAATGGGGAGGCTGCAGGTTTGGTGGGAAGTGGAAGAGTACCAATTGAAGAGATTCAACTTCATTGAGAGAATAATTATCTGGGTTGGGTGGAGGGTGGGGCACACTTGGTGTTATTCGGGTACTTTTTAAGGAAAGAAAATGATGTAAAGGCGAGGACACTGTTCAGAGCATCTATCAGGGTCATATCTCTCACAAATGCTATCATTGAATTAATACTTTGGGAGACGGCGGGTCAAAGTCTGTAGCGTTCACTCTAGATTTATAGTAAAACAACGCCGGACCACTTCTCTGCTCTGATCTTTAGGGCGGCCTTCACCAGGCCCTGCCTGAAGACAAGTCTCGTGACTTACTGTGGTCAAACTTGGCTCCGCAAACCAGGTACGCTATCTGATATCCTGTAGTATTCACGTCCATAATATTGTAATGGAGACTAGGTTGTACTTGTTAGAGGTTATCAGTGTGAAGAAGAGAAGAACAGAATTGGAGTGCACGTGGTATCCCCATATTCAATTAGGCCAGACTTCCAAGCTACTCTTTCAGCGAGCCTGCGGAAAGAGTTAACACGCATCTATTCGTGTGCATCGCGTCTTCCTGCGCGTTTTCCATGGGTCCATGGGAAGGAATTATGAGGCATTCAACAATCGTAACCATCAGCATATCGAATGCTGCTACAAGTCATCTGTTCTTCGATAGAGAATTCAGGGCTTTGCCTTGCACATACGATTCTGAGGACTCTTCTCAGGGATGATAGGGATGACTCGGCTCCTTGCTATCCTTGCCATCACATTCTTATTGACGATAGAAGCTCTTTTATGGTAGAAGTTTCTTTAGAAAGGAAGGTGGACGTCAAGAGTAATTGGTCAAAGTAATTGGGAAACGCTAGAATGCATGCCCTGTCTCACCGCTTTCGTTTTCCGACAATGCAAAACTTTTCTGCCAGCCCACAACCAGAAAGCAGTGGATGTTACCCGTTTTCAATTTATTACACGACAAAAACATTCCAAGGTTGTTTAAGTTTCACTCTTCACTCTATTTGCCAGAATAAATTTATCGTCTTCGGTAATGAATAAGGAAAATTCCCGAGTCTATTTATGGCAATCGGACTCGGGGTAATATCAGAATATCAGACCTACTTTCTCCCGTGAGAGATGAGAAAATGCACCTGTCATGTTGATGGCAAGTACAGTCAGTACCTAGGTAGCAACTTGTTCATTTAGCCTTATCGACTCATGAACAATAGTTCCATCTCATGGATGGCTCAAAGCGGCTAGAGGTCTTCAAGTGATGGCCAGACTTGTCAGATTTCCCCTCCACGCGGTAGTGTTGCTCTCGCGTCTACCACATTTGGCAAGCTTCATTAATTAGGTACCATCTTCAACAAATCCTTGCAATGATCTGGTTGTTGATTTGCGTTGTATTTCTGTGGCGCAAGCTCTAAGCGACTGATGCCAATCACATTGCGTATAAAAACAACCCCGCTGCAGAATATCTGCAGCATATATTGATTCTTGCGCAACTGCGCCCCAAAAGCCGAAAGAATGAAGTTTGCTATTTCGAAAATGGATGTGGAAGAAATCCAGAACGGCATACAAGTACAAGTGAAGCATCTCCATGTAGTTTATCGTTATTCCTTCATTCTTGATTATCAAACATGCAATTCCTTTCAGTCCTTCATTAGCATAAATTGGATGTTACCATTTAATCGCTGAAATGGGGTACCAAATTAGACCCTTACATATATCAAGTGAGGCGCCAGAAGTCGTCCATGAGGAACAATCTCCGTACTTAACTTCACCCGATAAATATTTCGTTCGTTCTTACTCCGGGAGAAGGGCATCAAATCATCTAATATCACCATTACATAAACAATACGATAATATTCCACTCCAGGAATTTCCACCTCCAAGAAGAGCATATGATCTTGCACCTTATAGACCTCCGCCAAAGCAAAAGAATAAATTTGGGCTGGTACCATTTGTTTTGATAGCTGTGGTTTCCTTCTTCATAGGAGGGGGAATTGGCGGAGGTATTGGAGGTTGGATTGGGAAGCATAATAATTCGAGGTAACTTTCCTTTTGACCGGCGGACAATTGGACATAACTGATCACAAGTGTTTCCAGCAAGACCTCCAAATCTGAATCTACAGGTACATCTTCAGGATGCACACCGACGGTCACGGAAATCGTGGATTCGGCCGGTTGTCCCAACGTCAACAATACCACTTATACAACGCCTGCACCGAGTGTAGAATTTCGTATTGCTTGTGCTATCGACTTGACCTCTTCGCCGGGGGAAGATATCGAACTAGCCAACGTTATTACTCCAACTCTAGACAATTGTTTGGAATCATGCGCACGATATAATAATGGGCAATGTTTGGCAGCTACTTGGATACAATTTTCTCCGGTCTATCCGGAGATGAACTCGAAATGTTTCTTTAAAGCAAATTCTGGGGTTCGCATAGTTATGAACTCTACGGGGACAATAGCGACGAGTGGATTTCGAATATCTTGACATGGACTCGATGATAAGCTTTTGGTTTCCGCATCCTTTTTCACTATAGAGCTTGATACCAGGAAGTATATGGGGTCAGTCATGGTTTCTTTTCTGATGTCCATAATCTTTTCATGGACATGGCGTTTACAAGACTGGGTATTCATTCTATACAATCTTTAAAGCTATATTACAGCGGGGTAATTGGGTTGGGGGGGGGTTATAAAAGTGTACATTCGCTCACGAGATACGAAGACATGATGTTGAAATTTTGGATTGCTTGCGGGCAGTTTAATTGTTAATATGTATTATTTTAATGTCATAAATTGAGGTTGCTGGTGTTTTGGGAGAACATTAATGACCAAAAGCAAGGAAGAGCATACATTGTTAATTATATCATGATGATTCCATCAAGTCAAGACATGCGGTTTGTTTTGCCTGCATTAATTGATCATTCTCGGTCTCCTAAGAAAGCTTTCTCGAGTTATATATTGGTTCAGTTCTCGGATTGGGTCTACTTTCAAGATCTGCGTAGTCTGAATTATTGAAATTTACGATGTCTTTACTCATATTTGGAAATCACAGCCCATGTGTAAGTTTACTTCTCAGGGTTAGCTTGAGAACGACGCTGTTCAGGCTGAACCAGCACGATAAAAACTGTATTGGTAAGTCACCGAAAGGGCCAAGATACCTATCTGTGATCCAGAGTATTTGGTAGCAGATACAACTATGTGCAGCTTCAACCTCTTCTCTGATATGACGTTAATTCCAAAAAAGAAATAGCCATTTTCATAATTACCTGGGCCCCATGACACCTTGTTCTCCAAGTAGGGGAACATATCCTTGTCTTGCTCGAGGTAAGCCGACTGGAAGAACCCCTCTTCATCCACACACGCAGCTTTTTCATCCTCCTAAATACAATACTAAACACGATCTCATCACTGTTTTTCAAAAAACACATAAATATCATGCCACCAAGAACTTAACACGCCAGGCCTTGCATTCTGAAGTAATTTCTCCCCGTGACATTCGTCCTCCGAGCCTTCAGGTATGGACGATTTGCGGTGATAAACCAAACAAGTATTATCTTCCACACTTCTCTCGTCTAATACTACGGATTCATCCGTCGTAAGCGCGCTGTCGAGATTGGGGAATTGTTTTCGGCCTTCAGCTTTATTCTTTATAAATGTTTGAGGTCCGGGGGGATTCATCTTTGAATGCAATGGCGAAAAATGGGGATGGGATGGAACGCTCAGGCCTATGAATATCTTCCGAGGGACTCTTTTCAAGAACCCAGGGAACCGGAGGTGCGTGCGTAGATCATGTAGACTGGGTTTGAAAAGCGTCAAGTGTCTAGATAATTCTTTGTGTGAATCTAAAGAAAAGGAGAATTGCCTTGTATACCTCAGATGGCGCCTGAGCAATGCAAAAGATCAACCAGGGCCCAGGAAGTCATATTTTCGAAGGAAAATATAGTTTGCTGAAAGGACCCTTTTGCTTCTGTATGGGAATAGCGACGGAAACGCTGCGACTGGATCTGCACAATTTCCGAATTGTTACAGGGGGATATCGATATCCCGATAGTAAATTTTGTCAAATGCCTTCGTAACGTTATGGGCGGTGCTTACAGCTTGTTGGAAGCAAGTGAAAATACTGCGCCGTACTATATCATTATGGACGATGCAAGATTCACTAAAGAAACAGTCCGGACAGTAAAAGGTTTCAAAGTCAAAGAGAACCAGTACTTCAAGGAACAGTATTCCAGCACTGGGAAAAATGATTAAATATCCCACACTACGACATGTCCGCTAATAAATCTTTTCGCACATACTGTATAGCCTTGATGAAATCGGAAGCAGCCTCAATGGTGTGCAAGGAGGAGGTACCAGCAACTGCTCAAATCAACTATATGTACTGATGGACAAGTAAGAAGAGGGGCAATTCGATCCTTTGGGAATAAGTCATGATACTTGGTCCAAGACCTTCCCTGGTTATAATCCATACAAATCAGATGGAAGTCGTATTTCTTTTCATAGCTGAGTTTTCACTTATTGTTCTTAGTATTTCCATTGAATTGTTGGACTTCCTTGGGACAAAAAGAGGGTTTGGAAACCATGCTGGAATTTACCTTCATGTTGCACCGGTTGGAGTTTATAGCATCGCTTGTTTCCACTTTTCTTACCATTTCTCTTTCGTCTTCTATTTTGTATGCTTTTTATCAAATGTATATTGGCTTGATCTTGTGCTACTTTTATTTTAAACATACTTGGAGTTACAAATAAGTTTTTATTCTAAGAATCCTGAAGCCCTTAATCTCATCCTCAGTCTTCTTTGATATCGCCCGGACTTTAGAAATCCCTCTTTTGAGATAGAGAACAACAAGCTAGCATTGTTTAAATCAATTTTCAAATCATTCAAAGACAGGCTGGTAGGAACAGAGTCTGCTAGGGTTTTGAACAACCATTAGGTGTGGATGAGGTAAAGGGGATCTAGCGTGGTTGATTACCCCTCCTTCCTAAGATGGTTAGACCAGAATTCAATCGTGTCGCGTCTCGCCCAACATCACGGCCAGTTACTAACCAGCTCAAAAGCTCTCACACTCATATATTTCATTTATTCTACTCAAATGTCGTTGCATTTTGACCGTACTTTGAACTTTCGAGTTAAATGTCTGAACTTTGATGGTTTCAGTCCCAAGAAACAACAAACAACGCTGATTTATGGGTACTTCAAAATCAAATTTTTTTAAGTGAATCGATCGACCATATATTCATAGCATGTTTATTCTTGCTCATTTATTCTGTTTACCATTATTCTGACCAACGTTGAACTTCTATCTCCTCATTTACTTTGGTCTTTTCCTGTGTGTACTGAACATACTGCTGACAGCATTCAATTTGTACAAAATTCATAGTCCGTCATGATTTCTCAAGTATCCAAATCAATTAGCAATTCCATCCTCGGCATGCCACACCCCAAACCAAGTCCTGGACATCTCAATGTTTCCCTCCAACCCATCTATCTGTGCCTCTCGGCAGTACAACCTCGAATCTGAGTCCTCGAAGTATTGGCAAAGACGATGCCCGGCCCTAGTAGCCAAAAATGTCTTTCTACCTGCATAATTAGCGATATCATTACAGTGGTGAGTTAGCCAACTACATGTCCCATATTTTGGTACTCCGGCAAGGCCATTGTGTCTCTGCAATCTACAATTGAGTTAGCGGTGGCTTTAGGTATGGATGTATTGATATCAGGGCATGCGAAAGTCTGTTCAAGGTTGTAGCCATAGTTGGCCGATCCCGTCAGCATTTCAAATATTTCATTCCATGCTTCCATGTTAAAGCCTTGTGTAGGAGGTGGGATTTGCTCTGGATTATCAGAAGTCGCCATCTTTTAAAATTCGTCTGAGATTTGTCTCATATTCCATGAATCCGACGATTTTTCTAATTTAGCGTCAATATAACTCTTCAGATTCTACACGACTCTGCTAGTGTATCTATACTTAGTGATCTGTTCAATGGTGATGAAGAGGCTCATATAGTTCATTGCACAACGTTCCGCAAAGGCCGACTTTAGGCATTTCAGCTCGTTCTCAGCCGACACGTCTTTTCAGAGCTGGTTCGAGACACCGACACTTTTTAGAGCTTTCAATGCTATACAAATCAACGTGTCGACATTTAAACTGCTACCTTCGGTGAGTATGAGTTTCTATAGTTTTATTGTGCATCGTACTATTAATTTATCAGATGATTTACATTTTCCGTGAACATTGTTGCTGGTGAGGTACCAGCAATATAGTTCTATCATGCTTACCTCACGCTGGTCATGAATTCCCGATGAACACGATTTGTCCACTCGTACCGTCCCGTCGCGAAGTAAAGTAAGCACTTGCCGATTTAGTATGTCGTTCCGATGTGCTTATGAGCCTCTCCATGCGGCTTATGATTTCTCCAATGAGTGTCACAAGTCAGCAGGTATTAGTATTTTGATGACGACGGGAATTTAGATCAGATTCCGTTACGACCCCACTAAGTCTGCCTGGCCGACTGCTTATTTGATATCCTTTACGATTATCTTCAGAGGATAAAGATCGCAACAGCCGATACCGTGAATAACTTCCCTTCTTTTTTTTCTTCAGCCAAACTAAAGTCTCACAATGGATTCCACTTTTTGAATTTGGTCGCCAAATTCATGTTCTTCTACCAGCGGTATTTCATTTATCTCCACACTAAAGAACCTCAACACACTTTGGGCTTTTGAAATTGTTGCGATGAGTTCATTCCAGTCATTCGTTCATCATCGCATTCTATTGGCCTCACTCATGCCACTCAAGGTTTGTGGATTATTTACTTTCCCGGGTCCGGCTTACATGGCCCTTAACGCTGACTGAATTCTCTTGTTGTTCTTACTTGAAATAGGACATCGATTTTGGAAATCCAAGGTCCGTTAGTTCCAATCCTGCTCCATACGTTCCTTGCGCTTACTTGATATCTTTCCATGTCCCATCGACATTTCCGCGTTCCTTGTATTCTTCCAGAATAGTTTCTACGAACAATTTTACAATGAAATTATCTGGAGTTTCACTAAGTTGTCTAATCTCCCTGATATTCCCCGATGCTTCGCATATACTGCGTCGTACGGTTATGGATATGAGCAGACACTTTAGATTAGATATGTAATTGAATTATTACCATGATTCCCAACTAAAATTTACTTTATTGTATATTTGCTTTTAGGGTATCATTGAAATTAATACCATTCAACAATTCTTTTCAATTACCCTGCATCAATTACTGGATGTTACACCGTAGCATTACACGATCTAGATGGTCCAGAAGCTTTTCCACCCTAATCTAGAATGCGCAATGTACGACAAGATTTTGTTTCATCGCAGTTAAAATCCTTCGCCAACATCCAATCAATGACTTGCAATTATCCCTTTTAGTCATATGTACTATGTTACACAAAAAGGCACAGGATGCACTCCAGCTTGCCAAGAATGTTTTCAACCAGATTATTATATGATTGGGGTTCCTGAATTATCAAATTCTGGTTACACAGCCACAGGAATAGATAAAAAAGCGCCTCCTTTGGAAAGTTGAAACATTCATACTGAAATCCTATCGTATATAACTTTATCTGTTTTCTTAATTCTAAAGTTCTCGGCTTACTGTAAGAATCCTTTCGACCCACTGCTAAGGATGCCATTAAAGGCGGTTAAATACTAATATATACTTCGAATGAATGATTGCGCGCGTTTAGTAGGTGATTGATTTTTTTTCATGGGTTACCTGCGTTTGAATTCAATCAATCTCAAATCAGCCCACCCCCTCCCCCGCATAATATAAATTAAGGAGATTGGCGTGACCCGCAGCTACTTTATTAAATCTCACGTCATATATATTAGAGCCACTTCCCTTCAGTTTTATACTGACTTATCTTCGTGACAATATAGTCTTCACTCTCCTTTAGTCGTTCTCTACTTCATCAAATTCAAATTTTTCAATCCTTCAATCTTTCAATATTATCTTCTAGAGTCTGGATACTCTTTTACTGTACATACATTCATTTATACATTTACTTCTTCCACCACCAATCGCAAACATGGTTCTCGCTACTTCCATTCTTCTTCCTCTTTACCTCTATCCTACTCAAGGAGCATGGAACTGGGTTACCAACGCCATCGCAGCTTATCCATCTCTTCCATTTACCATCATTGTCAACCCAAATTCTGGCCCAGGTGTCGTTAATGAGTACCCGGGAGCTGAATATATCGCCGGTATCACCAACTTGACAAAGTATGATAATGTGAAATTATTGGGTTATGTGGATACCAGATACATGGCTAAGAGTACGGAAAATGTTGACCAAGAAGTTGAGACTTGTGAGTATGAATCTAGAGAGGCAAATGATTAAATACTGATAATGAGATAGATAAATACTGGTCCACATATACCAAAAGTAATATCGTTGTCGATGGGATCTTCTTCGACGACGCAGTCAACGAATGGACATCTACCTCCTCCAGCTACATGAGTTCCATCGCCGCCACCGCTCACGCAATGAATCTCACCGTAACCTTCAACCCAGGCACCAAAGCCGACTCTGAATTTTTCACCATAGCCGATAAAATCGTTATGATCGAAGATTCCTATTCCGCCTATTCATCCGGTAGAGGTGATTCCTTAAAAGCGATTGCTACTTCGCAGGAAGAGAAAAGCTCGGTGATCCTATATGATTTTAGTGGGTCGGTTTCTCAGCAAACTTCGATTGTTAATTCGATTGTGGAATCGGGGGTTGCGGAGGTTTATGTTACGACGGTGGAATATACGAGTCAGAGTAAGATGTGGATGGAATTTGTGGAGGCGGTGAATAGTGCTGTGGGGAATTAGATAGGTGGTGGGTTTGGAAGTAGTTGTGAGTTTAGCTGGGCTAAAGGGAGATAGGGTTGAATGATTGATTGCGGAGACGCATGAGATCTGGGAGAAACTTCTCTTCTTGTTTTTACTTTTTGGTGAGCCTGTGGCTATTTTAGAAGTGGATTGGATTGGATGCGTGTAGTTGATCTACATATCTTCAAGATGGAAAGAATATAACTTTTCTCTCACAGTATGTGAATTGTGTATAGAGTATACCTTGTCGAGTTGAAAGAGGAAATGTATAGTTCTCTTTTTTGTATCTGCTGCCTAGAAATAATCTCATGATGAGGCGAGGCAGGACATTGATGCGTTGATTTACTTGGGTTGCGGATGGTTATACTGTGCTCATTTTTCGACATTGGAATGTGATTTTCCTTCGAATGTTTGGAGTGAGAAAGTGAGAGTGTGTGTCAGTGAGAAAAGAGAGAGAAAGGGGGGAGAGATGAAGTGTGGAGTATCAAGTTATTCAATGCTATCCATGTATTATTCTACTACCGGATTTGTTGTCCTGTCAATATTATTCATCAATAACCTCCAATCATCACTTATCCTAATACCAAAACCATCATTAACCTTTTGCCTAACAGTACGGAGTATCCAGAGCTCGCAACACCAGCACTCCAGAAACCAACCAATGACAAACACACCCAGAGATCTATCACTACACAGACCAAGAATATCTAGTGGAGAGTTTACACTTGGAACTTTCCACTAATCTAATTTTGCAGATTGGAGGTCCGAAATTATCTTATGACTCAGTATTTGATCGGAATGAAAAACCTATGATTTCTTTAGCTTGTGAAAGTAAAAGAAAGTAATTTTTTTTATAGGATTATGGCTTGATTGATAGATTGATAGATTGATAGATTGATAGATTGATAGATTGATAGATTGATAGATTGATAGATTGATAGATTGATAGATTCGTAGATTCATCTTAGATGGTTGAGAGGAAAGTTCCAATAATAATATAGAATTACTCAAGTACAAATACACATCATCCACATCATCCATTTCATCACACCCTGTATCTCTATACTTTACTTAACTTATAAACCAGAGCCGGAGTCCGGTCACTCATTTCCACATCTATTCTATCTACTGGCACTCATTTCCTCTCCATTTAACCCTAATCCTGATCTAGAGGAAATAAATACATAGAGATAAGGTTTCCCCTTCGTATCTCTTTGATTGATTGAATGGATATTGGATATTGGATATATATCCCAAGCTTTCCACATTCCCACACTTCGATACTCTGATTTATTGTTTGGTGTTTCGTTTCCATGATCATAGCATTATTTATAATATACAACCAGTAGTAAGATTACATACATACATACGTCTCAAAAGAGTGAGAGTGCAAATGTAAAGAAAGGTAGTAAATATCTCGTTGATTTTGCATCGTGCTCAGTCTGTGTCTATTTGTTATCTCTATCTATCTACTTTCATAAATTCATGCTATCGGTAAAGAAATACCTAATACCCAATATAACCAGCACTTTCAACCCTTCTATTTCCAAATATCATACATACATACATACATGCCTACACTACTCGAATGCATGCGCGCTATTCCTTCCAAGTAAAATAACGCCAATAATAGATAACCAAATCCCTGAACTTACGATATTAGTATGTAAACAGTATATAAACCTTTTAATATCCTCTCTTTCACTTTACCTCATGTATATCTCCCTCTCCCTCTCACCTCCTACACATCCCCCCCCATTCCCAAGTAAACCCAAGCCCCCTCACCCCATCCCCCCCCAAAAAACAATGTTTTCCACTCCCCATCACTCCATAACTCAGCATCCCCATCCCCATCCCCATCCTCAACCACCAAAAATACATTCATTCCATATGCACACCCCAAATTCCTTTCTTCCTTTTTTCTTCTTTCCTTCCTCCCTCTCTCCTTCCCATCATCCTATCATTCAACCCCTCAAATCCAGATCCAGATTCTTAATCCTCTTCCCCCTCAACCCTCTTTCCTTTTTCCCCTCAATCCTTTCCAGTTCAACCCAATACAATCCAATTCAACAAATCGTAAATTCACAAATATAGAATAATTCAACTCAACTCAACTCAACTCAACTCAACTCAACTCGTACCGCTTAATCCCAAACACCAGGCAAACTTCCCATCAACATCTGTGATTTACATAATTAACTGCATTAGCAAGTACTCACAACTCACATACGATATAGAAACCCGTGCCCGAGTTCGGATCTCGATGAATGTTTATGTTCCTTCTCTCCTCTCCTCCCCTCTCCTCTCCCCTCCCCTCCCCTCCCCAAACAAAAGACAACCCCTGAAGCATTCCCCTCCCCAACCCAAAAAAAAAAACAGCCTCCACAACCGCAAACACTCTCATTAATACTAGACACCTCCTCCCTTTCCTCCCTCCTCCCTTTCCTCCCTCCTCCCTCCTCCCTCCCCTCCTCCTAACCCCTCTCCCTACAACCCTCCTAACCCCTCTCCCCCCTCCGCTAAAAATACCCCCACCCCATCCACACATCCACACATCCACACAACCACACATCCACCCATCCACCCATCCACCCATCTCCCATCACAACAAACACAAAACGAAATATATAAAAGTAGATACACTCAAGTTTCAAATTAAGGGTATAAGGCCATGATACATAATATATATTCCAAAAGGTGGGATTGGAAATCTATATCTATATCCACATCCCCGAAGACCCCTCATATTATTATTTTTAAATCATACACGTCCATCATCAAATCAATGCGCATACAACATACACACTAACTGATCCCCATTTACCCGTGATGCCGGCATCTCTGTGTAAGTACAGGATAAAGATTCCTTTAGAAGGATATGAATCCTCATTCTCATCCTTATTCACATCCTCATTACTACCACCTTGGGTACTAAGCCCGAGTACCTCGCGAAAAAAAGAAAAATCAAACGAGATGATGTTCACAAGTATATCTGATATCTATCACATTCAAGATATAAAATTAGTTTGGAACTAGTTTTTGTATTGGCTACTATTGAAACTATGGACGAATTACATGAGAAGTCGTGAATACATCATTTCCATTATATACAAACCAAGGAATTAAGCTCTTGTACGCTTCATACCATCCACATCTTATGAGGCTGCACGAATGTAGGGCCATTCCTCCGACCATACAGTCAAGGACTTGAGGTTTTGAATTCGAACTTCAAAATAATGACCGGTGAAACCACGAACAAAAGCTTAGAATTCGGGGACTCGTGACTATTTGGCTCAGATCTTTGCTATCCTTAAGCTTCCACACATGAAAGTTTCCCAACCTCCTCTTAAGGACCATACGTTAGACGTTAAACCCACCAAATTCCCCCAATCCAAAGTTTGAAAGTTTTGGATAATGAGAGCAGCATCTTCGTGGTTAAAGGTCAAAACCTGACTTGCAAGGATCTAAGAGAGATAGATGAAAAGCTCCGGCATTGATGAAGACAATAGATGAAAAGAATTAATGAGGTAGCGGAGTGTCCTCATATATCTTCTATCCATTTTACCAATAAGAAGCTGATGTGGTAAGCTCGAGGTCAGTGGGTATTAAAAGCTTGTAACAACAACAACACGTAACTTTAAACCACTGAAAGTAATGAACTTTGAAACTAATAAGATTCATTGTTCAAACACCACCAGTTTTTAACTCAGAATACTTCTCAAAGGTTTTCTTTTGAAGAGCACGTTGCTCATTTATAACCTTCCATAATTCCGCATTTTCTTTTCGTAACTTTTCTTCCTCGCTGGAGGACGAAGATGAGGATGTAGTTGTACTTGTAACCTGAGGTTCAGCAAGATCTAATAATGCCTTCTCCAGCATACCCTGGGGAAATCCTTGATACTCCAAAGCTTGATCAAAGATTGATGATCCCTTGTTGCCAATCAATTGAGCTGTAAATGTATAATTACCCTCGGCCAATTTAGGCTTAACCACATTTATTGATTTGGTTTTTGATGTCTTTGGGAAAGGAGATTGCATAACAAGGTTTGTTACGGGAGCATTCAGATCCGAAAGTTCTACCAAGAAAGCACGTCTTCCCGTATCCCAGTGTAAGATCTTTCCAGAAGAATGTCCCGAGAATAAACTTGTTCCATCATAACTCAGCCCTAAACAATGTACAGCGCCAATATCCGATGGCGGGGACCAAATAGGTGAGGTAACCTGAACTGGGGTATTCTGTAGTCGGGTATCAAATAATGGATTTATTGCTGAACTTGGTTGAATGAGTTCAATCATTTGTAATGAACCATCTTCGAAACCTGTATATACGGCTCTATCGCATGGATCTAGTGCCATGCATAATGGTGTAGATGGAAGTAAGAATGTTCTTAGAATATCACCCGTATGATAATTCCAAACAATAATTGAATTATCCTTACTTGCTGATATGCAAATATTTGATGTACTGAAACTATGACCCATGACGACGGAAGTGATTGCGGCTCGATGATTTGACAAGGATCGAATTGGTTCATGTGGTTCATTTGTATTTGAATGTAATGATAAAAGTTGTGAGATTGACCAAACGTGGAGATTTGAGTCTTCGGAACCAGTCACCATATGAGTTGAAGTCGCCGCGATACATGAAATCGGTTGTAAATGTGTAGCTGATGTTGAAACTTGTCTACCGGTATAGATCTAGACCCCGAAAGAATTAACACCAAAAAGGTTCCAGAAACTCCATCAACTCCATAAACCCCATGAATTCGCAATAATGTCGCCATATAATGGCACAACACGACGTAAGCTGCCGATTTTTAGAATGGGTAAAAAGACTTACCTCCCATAGTATGACCCGTCCCTCGCTTGTACCCAATACTACCAGACCATCGCCGACCAAAGTTAAGGTGTGTAACCTTTCCGGAAATGAAATTAAAGCTTCTTGATTTCCATTTTGTCTTGAATAAACATGAACAACCGCCTTATCAGCTTGTGCCGCGAAAACATGAGTTGAATTTGCCGCGAGGGAGTTGACTGAAGTAGAACTTTTCTTAAAATTTGATTCGATCTTCGGAGAAGGATGTAAAGTATGAAGGTAAATGCCGATATCTTTCGCAATGGCAGTATTCGCCGTCCTTGGCTGAGCTCGAATTGATGAAATGAATTGTTCGGATAACATTATTGCCCGTGAATGGGATTTCCCCTCAATTGACAATAGATGAGTATTGACGACTGAGATTGACTAATTGATATGGAATTGATATTATTTTTTCTCTTTTTTTTGTGTCTTGATTTTATCGGGGACACCGGTAATTGTGGGTTTTTGAAGTGTTACCCCTCCCCTCGTAGGCTCGTACTTGTTTTAAGATAGACCAGGAGATGTTCAGATATATTGATTGATTGACCTGTCGGATTCTTCTTCTTCTTCTTCTTCCTCTTCGATGATAATCCGAATAGTCCGATAAGGTTCGCAGAGGAGGCGCAAGATGTGTATTTCTCGTTTTGGCTTTATTGTTTGCTTGTAAATCGCTCAAGCAAATTGACAAGGGATAAGGGTATGAACGGTTTGATCGACGTTTGTGTGGTTGTTATGGTTTGTGTTGTGGTGTTTGTGGTGTTTTTGAAATTTGGGTTGAAAAATGTGTGTAAATGTGTAAATGTGCATGAAAATTTGGATGTTTTAATTTGGATATACCAGGTTAAAAGAATTTCAACCAATCAAAGCTTAGGAAAAGCCAAGAAGGCTACGAAAAAGGAAAAACGAGGCTGGAGGGGTTAAGTTAAGTTACGTACGGTACCTGACGATCTGGAAATAGAATTCAAAATTGATGCCCAGGTTATTGTTCGTACCAAGAACAAGGGGGAAGAGTTTCTTTTTTTTTCTTTTAGATGTTGTCGTTCGTATCAAGGGCAAGGACAAGGGGAAGAATTCTTGTTATTCTTGCTATTCTTGCTATTCTTGTTATTCTTGTTATTCTCATTATTCTTGTTATTCTCGGGGTTTAATTGAAATGCCCATTGCCTATTGCCATGCCAATTGCCAAGATGCTTATGGAATCCTGATTCTTAATTGATTATACATTATACATGGGGATTGAAAAGATTATGAATCAATTGTACGCAGTATACCCGGGATACAGAGTTAAAGGATGAGTTGGACGGGCGAAAGGAGATGCGAGATGCAAGAGGTTGATGAAGAAGAAATCCAGTAGGTTAACAGAAAACAAACAAACATATGGAAATCTTGGTTCTTGGTTCTTGGTTCTTGGCCATGGTATGAAGGATAGAGATAATTCCTCGTCGCTATTCTCGCCATTCTCGCTGATCTGGATATCAATCTTAATGAACCCATCCATTACCATTATAATATTATCATTGAGTGAATGATCACAATCTCAATGACCCAGCAGTGACCACAATTTCAACTAAACCATCAACATGACCACGAGACCACACTACCATTAAACATTAAACGGTAGCTAGTAGTTACCAACCTACCAACCTACCAGCCTACCATTAACACAGACATCCAGACTTCACTCTTCACTCCTCACTCCTCACTCAAGAGTCCAAGCCCATACTTCAACCAAATTCTAGGTAAAAGATCATCCATCATGTAAGACAATTTCCAAAAGTATTCTCAAATGTTACTCTGTACTCCCGTACTCTGCTCTATAATCCCCATTAAGCATTAAGGTATTTCCGAATAACTGGATAAGACATTGAATACCACCCTACATACTCCATAGGACGTACTTACGAGTATTACATTACCACTTACCTAGCCACCTCCACCCCTTGATTACTGACAGGATGGATAGCTACCTAGGTACCTACCTATCTACCTAGGTAACCTACCTAGGTACCTACCTACCTACCTATCTACCTACCTACCTACCTACCTAAGTGTTTATTCGTCAGCTCAATCAATTTAGTCTTGTCAATCTGTCAAACGATGCTGTCAAATACTACGCTGAAAGTTCTACCTATGATGGTATTATGTATGCTTTGATGCATGATGTACGCTATAATGCATAACCATACCTATGAACCCGGAAAACGATGAAAGCTCAGATCAAATTAATACCTGATCAAGACATTTTCTCGTTTCTAACCTTTCTAAACTCTACCTGTCCACGCCAATTTTCTCCCAATTAGGTCACTTTCAGGTAGGTAGGTAGGTAGGTACTGGAATTAGCTCGTGGGGCGTTGGTCGTTGGTCCGTTCATTTTACATGGCCAAAAAAATATCTCATCTTTCTATTGGTCATTGATTCGAGTTGGAGAGAAAAGAAGGAAAAAATAAGAATTTTTCTATTATTGCTATTGGTCCTTTGATTTCCTTTTACTTCTGCAGAATAAGATCTTCCTTTCTCATTTAATTAACTAGGTACCTTGTCAACATTATTTATGACTGACTGACTGCCTGACTGCTTGACTGACTGACTGCTTGACTGACTGACTGCCTGACTGACTGACTGCCTAGAAATGAAATTTCATCTTCTTTCTCCATACCTTTTCGCTTTCGTACAATAAACAGGCCGGTCTAGTGCTATGGTATTTCTGGTACAACAGGGTCAACAGGGTCAACAGGGCGAAGGGAAGCGAATTTGGTTTACAGACTCGTATTAGGTAGGTAGGTATTTATGAAAGATATACTGGGTACTGTACTGGTACTCATTCGCATAATATCCAATAGGCTTCAGATCGGGGATTTATTTACACTTTCGGCTTCGGGCTTTGCCTTTACTTACCGGGGCTTACTTACCGGGGCTTACTTACCAGGGCTATCCTACAGGGCTAAAAGTAAAATAACAGGGCTTTTATTGATCTATGCAGTGGGTGTGGTGGATGTGGTGGATGTGGTGGATGCAGTTGATGTGGTGGATGCAGTTGATGCAGTTGATGCAGTTGATGCAATGGATGAATGAACTGGTGAGGCTGAGATGTTGGCCGAGTCACTATAGGGAATCACCTATACATGAAAGCTGGAAGATCCATTCCACTTTATTTTTCTTCGAAATAAATCTTCCAAGATCTTCCAAGATTCTTTAATGTTACCCGATTTCATCATTGAACCAGTCACAGCTTACAGATCTTTGAGATATTTATCCATGGCAGCAACATCAGCAGCATTATTCACAAAACCACTTCTCATCGAGTCTCACCCATATTGATGCTTTTAAGGGTCCATCAAAAAATACCTGGCCTGGCACCATACCACCATACATGTCGTACAACACAACTACGATGCTTTTCACCCCTTCAATTTCCTCATCATCTTTACATTTAACCAATCGCATTCATGTACTACCCAAACATTGGCCTTATATTCAGGTACATTTCATGCACTTCATGCATTTACGCAAGAAATATAATGATCTGCAATCCTCTAAGCAAGCCAAAAGCCAACAGCCAACAGCCAAAAGCCAAAAGCCAAAAGCCAAAAGCTTAAAGCCCCAAAAGTAAATACTCTGCCTAATTCATTCTTAGCTATTTGTGTCTCAATTACCTAGTCTCTCCCAAAACTTTCTAAGATTATCACAAGCATCACGAGCATCACAAGCATCAAAATACTCAGCACACTCACAACACTCACAACACTCAAAACACCTTCTCATAGCTTTCCCCTGGTATACATCTCTCCCTTGTTCAACAAAATGACGCCTAGAAACTCATCGCCGGGTCGTCTATTCCACTTTTACCCCAGTGGATCGTATTACAGCAACACAGACCTCAATCTGAATTTTTGGTTCTCGTGGCTACCCAGCCATCATACATGGGTATATACCATTTTCCTTACTTTTCCCATGCTTTACCTTTTTCTCGGGCTCCAACTGGTTACACGAAGCACGGCATGTCAAATCATCCGCAGGGGAAAAAGAAGATCCATCTTTCATCCCTTGTACAAATCATCGAAGGGAGTCACAAGGTCCCAAAATATTGTCTTGCTTTGTTTTCCATTGCCGTGGAAAGGATCTTATAAAACACTTCGTCATCGAACTAGCAAGTGCTATAATATGATATCGTTTTCATCATCACTTTTTAAATCGATATTTCATATGCAATTCTTAAATAATTCAATTGGTTAAGTGACACAAATACCAATCGAATCACTCCTTCAAGACATCAACATGGATTCATCAGCCACACATAACTATACTCATCAAAATTCTACTTTCAATTCTCCGAAGGTGCATACGCCGTGCAGGACATATCATGTTCCCTCTAACCCACCCTTTGTTTATCATGACAATGAATATACCGAGTCGCGAACAATTTCTACGAGAGCTTCTCTACCAACTTTGCAATCCACCATGTATACGCAAGAAACTTCAAACCTTGGTTCTGTGAGACCTGCATCTTCAAGTACATCAAGAAGATCAGTCTCTGGTATGAAACAACTTTTACCACTTAAGCTTGCCTCTTCACAAATATCAGATACCGATTCATGGCCAACATCAAGACCAACATTAAGCAAGAGAACAACTTTTGGTCAATCAGGACGTTTAGGAGATTTATCAAATTCTGGAAGGATAGCAGAACGTAGATGGGCAGGTATATCACGATTAGCTATACAACCAACCAGATATCGCGACACTCCAATTATTTCGAAACCTACAATACCTTTACTTGGAAGTCCTCTTTTTCAAGATAACTGTACTAAATGTTCTGATGAGGTTGCATGTACTACATCATGTATCATAGATGAGTATGAAGGTTTCAGTGATTCGAGTTCAAGCGAAGGATATAGTTCGGATTACTCACATCATCATACACAAAGCGCAGCATCATCACCTATTTCGTCAAGAAGACGTTACCGACCAGATTCAGATTTCTCCTTCAAATGTTTAGGTGAACCTAATCAAAATCCTGGATCATCATGGCTTGGTAGTCCACTTAAACCACGAGCCATTCCTAGATTGTCAACTTTGGATATTGAAGAATGGCTCGGGGATAGCGAAAGCATGTGTGGGAGTTCAGATGATGAAGATTCTGATGACTCTTTTGTATGTTGCCCATTCCAATTATTGAAACAATCACTAATAACTTTTAGGCTTGCGCAACAGCTCTAGCACCAGCTAAGGCACAAGTGGTTCAAGTAAATCATAAACAATCTCCAAGATTATCTATTACTATTCCAACACGATCAACATCAATTGCGAAGTTTAAGCATTCTAATTCTTCTGCTCTCCGAAAATTAACTTCACGTTCACCTCTTAAGACATCTTTAACAGATGATTTAGCCATGTCAAGTCCTCCAACTTCACCAGAAGAACCAGCATACAAAAAATTTCCTATTAATAATCAAGAAAAAGTCATTCATTCACCAATAGATCTTTCACCAACGGAGTTTTCGCCAACACCAGCATCTCCAGATACGATACTTGATATCGTAGCCGCAATTGAAGAAAGCACTTCAAATTTTCCTTCAAAAATGTTATTAGTTGATACTCCATGTATATCATCCATTCGTTCACATCTTAAAGCTACATCAGCTACAAATATCGAATCATCTCAAAAATCACCACCACCACCACCACCATCAACTACAGCATTTAATCAAATCCGTCCTAAAGGTCTCAATCGTCGCAATCGTCCACAAACAATCTGTCTCTCACCAACCTCCAAATCTAAATCATTCAACTCTCAAATTCCAACCACCCCACCATCAACTCCACCCTTCAGTCCCGATTTCTCACTCTCTTCATTCCCATCCAAAAACAAATCCAACACCACCAAACCAACGAATAAATCCTCCATCCTCCCAACATTTTCCTATCAACTTGCCGCCGCAAATCTTCAACCCCTTCACGCCATATTTCCCATCTCCTCCGATTTCCTCCGCTCAGCCCTCTACGCCCACATCCTCGCTTTCATCTTCCTCCAATCTCTCCCCTCCTCCACAGACCCTTCCTCTTCCTCATCCCAACTCCACAAAACAACCTCAAACTCAACAACCCATCCCCCCTGTTTCAAAAAACAACCCTCATACAACCCCTCCTTCTCCTACCACAACACATCCATCGTCGGTATCCCCGCCAAAGCAGCCTCCACACTCGGTCTCTCTATTTCCACATCCAATTCTTCTTCTCGACGAAATGGCAATGGTATCGGTCATTTTAACCTAGGAGGAGCAAGAGCGGCACAGAATAAAAAAATCGAACATAATCTTCGTACGTGTATTGCGAAGTTACTTAAAGGGATGCAGGGGAGGGTGGATGTGGATCCGAGGGATGGGAGTGGGAATGAGGTTGAGGGGTGGGTTTTGAGGAGTTTGGTGGAGGTTGTTAAGGGGTGTGAGGGGATTTGAAGACTTTTTTTTGTGTTTTTTTTTTTATGTTTCTTCTTTGTTTTGTTTTGCTTTTCTTTTGTTTTTTGTATGTGTAAGAGAGAGAGGGGAGAGAGAGAGAGACATGGCCACATTTTCTTTTGTTTGGGTCTGGGTTTAAGTTTGGCTTTGGGTTCTGATAACCATATTGGTATTTGGATGGATGGAGGGAAGGATGGTTGGTTGGATGGATGCAATTTATTTTCATTTTGATTTGGATTCAATCAAGCTCGGATAGGTATACAATGGAGGATATTTCCTTTATATATCATTATTAGCCTGGTGTTCTGGTGTTCTGTTTTTTTTTTTTTGGAATTGGTTTGCAATGGATATCTATCTATCTATATATATCTGTACGAGTATGAATTGTAATGGGCAGGATGGGATGGATAGGATTGGATGGGATAGGGCTGGATAGGATAGGGCTGGATAGGAAGGATAGGACTGGATAGGACTGGATAGGGCTGGATAGGAATACTCACTCATATTTCTTTTGTTTATTCATGTATGTATTATTTTGGGAGGGAAGGAGCGTGGGATAGGATGGATGGATAATTGGATTGGGAGGGTTGGGAGGGAGATACCAGGGGATACATGAGTGACTCATCTTGGGCCGTTGGGGTTAGGGGTTAGGGGTATGAGGGTATCAGGATCAATACGATGCGATCGATAGTAGATCTTAAATAGTTGACTCATTAGAGAGAAATAGTTAGTTAGAAGAAATAAAAATCTAGATTATTTATCTCATCTCATTCTTTCTATCTTTTCTTAATATCTACTTTGATCATTATTTTTATTATGATTATTGTTTAGGGTTATTTTTACTTGTATTGTCATTATTAACCTTATTGTCATCCTTCCCCCGCTTCGTTTCTCCTCCTCTATTCCTACCTCCCATCACTCATCCCTCCATCACCACCTCATCTCCAATTTCTTAATACTAACTCTAACACTCTTGTATCCATCCGCACATCCAACTTCTCAATTCAACCCAACCTCCGCCCTCCACCCTCCAAATTAATTCCAATATCTCAATATCCCAACATCCCAACATCCCCCAAAACTCAAAAAACCAAATCTCTCAATCTCTCAATCTATATACTTATTTACAATTCCACCCCAAAACTTCCCTTCTACTAATTATTATTTATTTATTATTTATCATCCAAATCTTGAGATTCAAAACTACCCCACGATTGAAGGATGTGAGTTGATTTGAAGAGGAGGGATAGGAAAGGGGTGCGGGGTTATGTTTATGTTTTTCAAAGGGAGATGGATAGATATACAGGTGGTTTTAATCATTCGGAGATCGATTGGTTTTTCTGATATTTTCACCGGAAGACAAAGAAATATAATGATTGATAGAAAGAAGTTTAATGATTGTTCTACCAGGTTGATGCATATGTACTATCCTACTTGAGTAACTATTTACATGATTATGAAAACATCAATATTTTTCTTTTCCCTCGCAAGCTTGTGCTCTTATGGACTTCAACTCCTTTTCCTCCGCTCACAGAAAGTGACCCGCCATCTCCTGAAAATGCCCCAATTTACAACTCAAAGTAATGCAAATAAACCATCTAATCTAACCAACCCTCCCGGAGATAGCTATACCAACCCCATCCATCACTTCAATAAGTCCATATTCCAACCAGCGCATCAACATAATTCTCCTCCCACCACAAATCAAGCAAGAACACCAGCATTCACAGCCCCAACAAACAACATCCAAAGCGCACTCTCACTAGAATACTCCGTGGTAGTAATATAAAGCGACCTAAAACCCCTCTCCAAAATCTCAAGAACCAAAGAACTCTGCTCAATCGCCGTCCCCGTAAAATTATGAAACATCACGGAAGACTTCTGTCGCAAGTTTACCGGAACTATATTGTATTAGGAAATGTTTGAGCTAGAAAAAGGTCCTAAGAAGGGTACGAACTCGCATCTACACTTTGCAAACTCGTAGCTGCATTATAAGTATTTTCAACTGTTAAAATATTATCTGCGATATTGAAGAAAGATGCATTGGCTATGACTCCGGGGTTGAATGTAACGGAGAAATTGACCGCGTGCGTGTAGTTAGCGATTGTGGACATGAAGGTTGAAGTGCTAGTATTCCAGTTTGAGACGCAGTCGTCGAAGAATATACCGCTGATATGGATGTTTTTGGATGTATTTGTGGACCAGAGTTTATCTATAATGGAAATATTAACATATGTATATGAGCAACGAATATGAGTTGAGAGAAAAAAGGGAGATGAGTATAGGAATCTTAAAAAGCGAAGAAAATAAATACACACAAGTATCTACCTCATCCACTATTTCCTCAACACTCCGATGCATATAAGCAGTATCAACATAACCCAGCAAATTAGTATTATTAAAAGCATTCAACGATGCAATACCATTAGCATAGTTAGCATCAGGAAAAGTATTGATGGGACCGGGCCCAGAGTTGGGATTGATGATGATGTTGAAGTTGATGGAGGGATATGTGGATATAGCTGAGGTGACCCAGTCCCAGGCTCCGGGGATGGGGTAGATGTAGAGGGGGAGAAGGATAGAGAGGTGCATGGTGGATGGGTGGCTTTTGAGGTGGTAGATGATGGGTGTTTGTGGATGATGTTTGACTGATTGTGCTTTGAGATGCAAAGGCAATGTGATTCAAATGATCAAGACAACTTAGATGTATTTGAAGATTCGATGAAGAAAGTTGGAGGAAAATACATCCAAGTAAAGAAGATATACCCTATTTCATACAAACAACAAGATCAACTTACAAATAGTAGTCATTTACCTTAGATTCACTACATCATAATCGAACAATCTTGACGATGTATGAACTTCTGACCGTCTATCTAATTACATCCTAACCAGGATGATGAGTCAGAGAAGGTGGTTTATGATTAATAGGAAGATTACTTTAATAGATCCAAGGTTTAATCATCATGATAATGATGATTCACTGTTTCATTTTAGGACTATAGATTCACTTCTGTGATTTGTTAGGTCCTTGTCTGTCTGGAATAGTATCATTAGACTCACAGACTCACAGTTTAGAAATCAGAAGAAAGTTTTCATTTCCAGTCAATTTCTATTTCCAGAGTGGAGATTGAGAATCCGGTATTAATATTCCGCAAATTTGATCATATTTGTAATGTCCGAGGTATGAAAGCTCCATAGAAAAACACATGTTTGAATGATCCATAGCGGCGTTCAAATTTGCCTTCATTAAACTTAATGGTGTACTGGCTAGATGAGTTATTTACACTACGATATTCCTTCTGCTATCAGCTATCCAAGAGCTTGGGTATTTCTTTATGTGCATCAATAAGGTGGGTTTGATTGATCGATGCTTGATAATCATGAGACCTTTGAAAGTATTTATAAAAGGGACCTTTTGTCTGGCAATAGAAAGAGGTAGCCCATTTATATTGAGCTTCTGATCTCTTGGGATTTATATTTGGGGCTGCGATTGGCAGCCTGAGCAAAGTTCATACAGCAGTCGTGGTT
Source organism: Sclerotinia nivalis (assembly GCA_029531795.1). Classification (NCBI taxonomy): domain Eukaryota; kingdom Fungi; phylum Ascomycota; class Leotiomycetes; order Helotiales; family Sclerotiniaceae; genus Sclerotinia; species Sclerotinia nivalis. The sequence continues at coordinate 2,301,243 of JAPEIS010000013.1, forward strand.
ATGGATAGTGGCATGATAAGAGAATGAAAAATGAGTTTGATGAGTAAAGAGAAGGAAGCTAGTTTATGAAGGAGAAAGCTGAAAGCGGTCAAGGAGCTTCAAAGGATGACAATACTTTTGAATAAAGTACTCTCTCTCTCTCTAGAAAAAACTTATCCTTGATTCCTTACATTGCTCGCTCCAGAGACACAGGTGCCTAGACCCCTCATTTTAGGACTTTCCCTTGTGGTAATTATCTATAGCAGCTATCTCACTTCCCCATTCAACTACTTAGATAAATAAAACAGATCTGTATGAATGGTTTCTGTTTCCCATGCGTAGAGACGCAACGAAGCAAAATACCCTTTAAGATTAAGACAGTAAAACCTCTTTTCCATAATAATATATAAAATCATCCTCAAATCAACATATATCCACATCCACCGCGATACAAATCCTCCAAATCCATGAACAGATCCTCCATCCTCCATCACATAACTAAATCCCCTCATCAAGCCAGCACACTCCAACTTAAGGCTGTGCCAACAGCGAAGCAGCATATATACAAGTGATAAAAGACTGAAGTTATAAGATGATAAGTAGTATGAGCTACAAGAACGATCTAAGCTGAGTCTAGAGAATGGAATTTTGGATTTTGGATTTTGAATTGATAACAACCACCATCAAATACCTAGAACTACCATAGTTCTATCCTGAATACATTTAGATTCAACCCTGATGTCCTGACGGAGAAACTCCCAGGTTGATCTTACATACAAACATCATGTAAATTATCACAGCCATTATCACAGCCTTGGTATTTACACAACAGCACGCAAAACAAACTAATGGATTTGGCCAAAACTTGACATCAGAAAACACAATACCTGAAGTTAGGGAAAAAATGACTTCACACCTGTCACAGACCGACCGAATTACTTATCCACTGGGCCCACATCATTTATCCGCCAGCCCACTCGGGGTGTTGTGGCTGTGATTGTGGTTGTGGCCTAGAACAGAGATCCAGAAAATGCGTTCCAATATTTTGAGTAAATTTTATATCAAATAATTCCTCTATGCAAACTGGAGGTTCAATCATCAGTACGAATTTTATTGCGTAATATCATTGATTAAAAAGTCTAATCCCCTGGACACCCAAAAAAACCGAAGATACTCATGATTCCATCTCTGGTCTGTTAAAACCACATGACCCGCATGACCCTTTTCGCCCGGTATATCTCATCTTAACCTTGTAAAATCTCCAGATATCTAAGTTATTGAAACTCATCAGAGCAGAAATCATCCTACAATGCTCATCCCAAATAGATGATTGATTATCCCACCACGAATCTTTCCTCCTTTAACCCTTTTCGCCTCATCCCCGAAACCATCACACACCCCCGTCTAACGCCCATGCAGCCAAATTCCAATAGGTATTCAATATCCCCTCATTCAATAAGCCCGGCTGTTGCATTGGTAAATGTTCGGGTGGTCTTACATGCGCGCCACTTGCTACTACGCCTGCGTTACCATCATAAAGTTCTGGATGCCTTTCAAAAAATACCGGATCTAACTTGTATTGTGCCAGTCCTTGATCCATTCCCAGAGCTACGAAAGTTGAAAGCGCTAATTGCTTTGAGCTGAATAGAGCGGCGATGTTTGATGCTGGCAATGTCGCAAGAGGTTCCATGGTAATACCGTGAAGAATTCTGCCTTCTCGCATTCGCTTGCTAAGCTCGAAAATAGCTCGACAGAGCTCATCCCATGGTATGTCATTTTCGTTTGGAAACGCTGATGATGCTTTTGTTGTTTCTGGAGAGATAGATTGAACTAGATCCCAAACACCTATATATCCTTTTGCAGAACTAACTCCCATAACAAGTTTGGATACATCGGCTTCCACTACATAACTAGTCCCAATTTCGCAAATAATCTGATCAAGGCAAGGATTGGCCGAGTGACAAAGTATAAGCTTATCTCGTAATGATGGGAATGGTACCCAATCTATTAGCGCCGGATGAGGAATGGACATTTGTAACTTCGTCGGTACCCAAGCCCCGTTTGTGGCAAGTTCGGCGTATGTAGCAGTTGTAGGATTGACATGATATGTGATGGCCTTAGTTAGAGGTACGTGAGCTTTAGTAGCACAATACCAAGTTGTCATAGTAGGCCATGATGCGCAAATGAAGGTAGATAGCATGAGATATGCTGAATTCAAGAGTCTATTAATGATAAGCTCAGGTCGTGTGAGATCAGGATCTTCCATAAAACATATATAACTGAGAGAAAAGCGCACCTTTCATTTCCTCGCACCAGGGCTGGCAGTTTACACAACTTTTGCCTTAAGGCATTCTCAAAACCAGTAATATGATCTGAAATTGGTGAATTTGTATGGTTGATCTGTAAAGTTTGATCTTGTGGGACCATGGAATCATTCTCAAGGTAACTAATATATTGTACTGGTCCCAGCATATATTCATATGAGCTTGAAATCGTCAAGTTTATTGGATTGAAGGTTTCACGTGTAGAAAAATGAGACATGTCATTTGAGGGTAATCGTGTAACAATGGATGTGGCGATAGTCTCGTTTTCGATATGGCTTTGGTCATGAGGTTGTGTGTGTAAAGAAGTATTTGAGGAAGGTATGTCGGAAAAATCATAGAAGGTGGAGTTCAATGATGTTTGGTTCTCAAGATTCCATTCACTTTGCACATTACTTTGCGTGGGTGGTACTTCGGGCTCGGCATCATCACTATCATCATGACCATGTAATGTAGGCTCAAGCTCTGAAGTGGGTTTCTGCTGAAAGTTGAAATGTCAATTAGTCCCGCGATTTTAATTTAGTTGCTTGAATCGAGAATGTGTGTTTAGGTTGGGAAGCATAGTTGACCCTTCGAGATGAACCTACCTCGATCCCTAAAGCATATGCGACAGAGTCTGCGAGGGCTTTTAGTGTCACTTGGAAACTCTCCAGCTTCTTATGACATTCGAGTAATTGGCTACGTAGCGTTTTGTTTGTTTCTTCCAGCTTGGCATTTTGATCTGATTCGGGCTTTGAGGCCCATTCAAGCTTTTTCTCAAGATCTTTGATATATAATGATTGTCGAGCTCGAAATGCTTTTTGCGAGAGACGATTTCGTAATTTCCTATTACAAATTAATGATTAGTCACTTAATCATCAGTCATGATAGCAATGTACATGATAGTAAGAAGGATTGAAAGTTTGGGAGAAGATGAAGGGGTGAAGGGGCTTTCGAAATCGGTGGATTTTCTTACCTATTCTCCGATGCGGCATTATTTACAGGTCCTACCCGAACCTTCTTCGTTGAAACTTCACAGTGTTCAACCATGATATCGGGTTTGGGCTTTGGATCCCATAAATTAAAGGTATGGATCAAGTCCCTTACAGTATCCCAAACAACAGTATGAAAACAGGTCGCTTGTATTTAAGACTTGTATGTAAACTTAATTTATCATGAAATCATACATGAAGGAACTAGGGGAAACATTGCTTCATCATTTTTGGAACCCTAGCAAGGATCTTTGACATTTTCCGGCTTAGTGGCCGTGATTCAGGGAGGCTTACCTTCACGTGAAAACCTTTCCCGGTTTTTACCAAGCAAGCTTCAGGGGTTGCACTACGGTAGTTTCGGCAGCGACAGAAGATACTAGCCCGATGCAAGTCTTCGAGTCTTTTGAGAAACAAATTATCTATAACTATAATGCTTTTTGCATATTCTATCCTCAGGACATCGTCTTGCCGATCTACAATACAAATGATTCCCGACAAAAATCAAATGGGTATCCGCTTGAAGTAAAAAGCTAATGTCCGGCCGTAGAATATGCGACGACATGAGCATATCAAATAGACCAAGTTCGACATACTTAACCTGGAAGTGAGCTATTAACTCGATATTTCTGGTGTCAAAAGATATCTTGAGACTTGTACGGCATCCCCTCTCATGATCTTCTATTATTATTGTAGCATACCATCAATAAAGGCCATTTGCCGAACTCATGGTGTCGATATTCAACTGCCAGATTTTATGTCTGTATTATTCTTTTGATACTCAATATCACTAGAATCTCTCGAATCCGTTGAAACATCCTCTTCCTGAAGTGCATATTCAGTCATTACATGAATATCACGAACATCATCAGTTCCAACAACAATATGTTCCTGGCTCGAGGAACTTGTCGGGTGTTCCTTTACCTTTACATCGACACTGTTTTTCTTCCCCTTCAAGGGCCAATTTTCAGTATGCCCAAGTTCAATGTACTGGCGACCACCAACTCCTTTTTGCACATCTTTAGACCCAGCTACAGCAGTGATATTCCCCCCATTTAATTTATGAGTAGAAGGGTGTACGCGATTGTTCGTCTCTGTTACATCCTCTGAAGGGCTATTGACCCAGTTCGATCGGTTGAACAGTGGTTTAATTCCGGGGGCTGTGGCTGCAATGACCGATATAAAAGACTCGCGAAATGCCCAAGCGACAACATTTGATAGGGTTCCAGAATGACTGAGTGAAGAGTATACTCGCAGGATAACTATGACTGTGACGAAGATACCAGAACAGAAAAGAAATCCAAGGACCAATTTTCGGTAGAGAGGCATCCGTGCCGCGAATAAAAGTGGGAGTGGAATAGCCATGACTCCTAAATATGATCTAGATTTGTAGTCTTAGTAGTTACATTTTCTTGTGTCATTTGGATTACTTACAAGATATTAAGAATTCCAACGAGTGCTTGATTAGGCCTGCGAAGAACGCATTTGTCTATATGATGGTCAGTCAATTTTCCGTGCAACAACTGAAAAAGGATATTTACCACCAGGATACGGGTCAATTTGCCAATTTCTTTCAATTGGGACACATATTGCGAAATGGGCAATAATACAAGTGGCCCATGAGAATATACAAAATCCGGCAACGAATTTTATCATCTTATGTTGCTCTAAACCAAGCCTGCATGCCATTGAGTTAGAACTTGGAAGTCTTCTATTATTCAAGAGGTATACTCACGTGAGCCGGTGGTAAAGTGAAAGAAGCACTGCTTTCAATGTCCAAGTGAGAGTGATAAAAGATATCCAAGCACCAAATAAGCATTTAGCTCCAATGCTGAAATCATGTTTCTCTTGTGCAGAAACTAATGGTGAAGTGGTTGTTGTAAGTCCGGCAGCACTACCAAATGTTCCTATAGTCGAAATTAGTTTATGATACGCAAAGATGGCGGGACTATTCAAATTTTTACCATAAGAATAACATAAGCCAGCCTCGAGCGTGAAAAACACCTACAACTGATTAGTCCGTGACATCTTACGGATTCGATGTGGATATAATGACCTTACCATGGCTAAAAAGCAGAAAAGGTCGTCAAGAGCAAAATTATTAAATCCAACATGCTTCCATCTTGCAAAAAATCTAAGCATAAATGCTGCCATTCCTATAGCGAATTCTATCCATATCTCTAAACCGGCTCCGCTGGCCATGCTATTGTGAAGAACGTTTTGCGGAGTGAAGGGAAATAAATATACTATTTTAATAGCTTTCTGTTGACAACAAAGGAGAGAAGAGTTATTCAAAGTATTAATGAATGAGAGATGTACATTGACATTAGATCAAATTTGACACCATGCCACCAAGATCTTGTTGATCTCATGGCAGATACGAAGAAATGCCTAATCGTCGGGTAGTAAACATAGCTCATATAGGCTTCCTTCATCTATTTACCCGACGATGAATTTTCGGTCGAATCCCATTTTCTCGGTCCATATATGCAGGAAATCAAAAGTGCTTCAGTTTCGGGCCATTGATCTTCAAAATATGGGGCACGTTTATATGTTTCCAAACGGTACAAAGCCAACTTGGTCTTCTTGGTCTGCGGTTTGTAGAAGCTTGTATTCATCCTTGGTAGTGAAGACTGTAATTGGAGGATTTTCGGGATCTCCTGGAAAACTTCATGCAACCCAAAAACGCCATCAAGGACGCATAGAGCACGAGTTCTTTTTGAGAAATTTTCTTTCTGGTATCCACCTGATGTTAGGATGACTGGTATATCTTCAGCATAAAGTCAGAAAGGTTTAAGACATTCTCGCGTATTGATGCTTCCGGAATTACAATTGTAAGGTCTTACAGGGGGGACAATAGTGTAGCTCTAATTTAGGATCTAGGGAGAACTATGGAGATAGAAAAATCAAAGTTTTCGTCTCCATATTTAATGACATAAACCGGAGCCGTCACAAACGGCTTTGGTGTTATAGCTACAAACCTATCATACGAAAGGGCTTTAGGTAGCTGATGCCAGATGGTTTGTCCCGTCGTCCATATCCTCGGTATACTTCGGGATATTAATCACGTGGTATTCACTGGTGTTGACGCTACCGCCCCGGCAACGAGAAATCGAATTATTATATAGTTCGGTGATTTTATAGTTCTAGTTCTTTAGGAAAAAACAATACGAGCATTAATGATATATCTTATTGAAGCTTCACTTCCCCATATACGTTCCTATCGACAATGCTTAGAGAGAAACATCAAAACGCGAGTCCTAGTTAATCCACTCCATGAACCTCTCTATACTCAATTAAAGTTTGATCTGCAGGGCCAGTTTGCGCACCAATAATTCATATAAGAAAAAGAAAAATACGACTAAGCCTTAAGGATGTAGAATGCATAGACCATGCCTGCAGGAAATACATGTCAGCGACATCCCTCTGATGATATTGTGGGTCGCGGTGATGAGAGTTCTGTTGAATGTTATAATAAGGTGGCTTTCCCAAATCTATACCGAATATTTCTGAGTATATCTAAAAGTAGGAATCAACAAATTTTCATATAATTCCTCCAACACTCTAGCCCAGATAAACAACCAAAGCCAGAACGATGTGTTCAATAGCCCAAACTGCTGTCCAACAAAATATTGAAAGATTGGAAGCATTTTCATTGACGAATGCTGAAAGATATCAAATCGACTGCAATCGCAAATATTGAACACACACTGAACCCAACCGATATTTCCAGCCACCTCATGGATTAGACGGATTAGAAGAACTCGAACCATGCATGCTTTTCCGCTGTGGTCTCAACTCCGGATTATTAGCCATCTCCAAACTATAAAACTCAGCCTCCTGCATCAACCCCAAATTGACCAGCAGAATAACCAATCCAAATTCCTCCACATCCTCTCCTATATGATCCTGTAAAAATTTATAGAAGATTTCTTTTTCCTCATCACTTGCACTGGCTGTCTGGCGCGCAACATCGACTAAACGACAACAGATATTGAGCCAGCGTTCTATTCTTTTGGGTATTGTGGTGGCTTCGTGTTGTCGAAATTCGATGGTATGTTTAAAAGGGTCCGGGTAAGGCTCATCGAGGAATTGGATGTTGTATCCAAGTCGGGTATCTTCATCTGATTTGAACATTTTGACGATTTCGGCTCTTGATTTGGCATTGAATATCGCAGTTAAAGAATCTCGTTCCGAGCGGGCGGGAGCTGGTACCGTGGGTAGTTTCCTTCGTTTTCTGTCGAGCATTCTATTGTGTTTCCAATCTTTATCACTGCAGCTGAAATTCTTCCCTGGTTCGTAATTCTCGTTGATATTTGCATGATCGCGAAGTGAATATGAGTATTTGTTCTGGATTCGATGTGAAGGATGGCATTGTTCAAGTTGTCGTTCGAACGTGAATATAAGGGCCATCAAATTCTTCAAGACATCAAGACTGAATTCCTTTTTCCCGAGCCCAACATGAATATGCAAACCACAAGATTGATTGCAATTCAGCCGGTATCTGCGTGTTATAACGCGGAGAACATCCCTGATATGACGAACATTCCATGGGCTAAACATAAGTGCAGGTGTACATATCTCAACTTTGTACCATTTGTATGTCTTGACCTGGGCGGTTGGGAATTGAATGGTATCATCGTGCTTGACAATCCATAATACATCACTTGGGTCCGGTCCTTTGTCCAAATCACCATTCTCCCAAGCTTTACGATCCCGTTCCAGCTGAATTTGAGATGCAGCACGAAATCCATTGGTTTTTAATGTATTCACGATATGCAATTGAACATTGAGTTCACGATCGATATCTGAGAGAGTGCTGGTAACTGTTTCGGGGTAATCAACAGGGGCGTCAATCGAGTATATCTCACGACCATCTTCCGGTTCGGGGTCTTCAGTTCCTAATGAGAGAGTTGCGAGGGCGAATTCAAATTCGATTCCAAATCCAAGACGTTCATCCCATTGAACTCCCTTGAGCTCAAAGTTCAACATGAGCGCAGCAGCATTTCTTCTTCCGAGAAGAGGTGTTACGTTTTCTTCCTGGAAATCATTTTAAATTTCGATGTTGAACAGAGATAAATACATCTTATTTGTTTGTAGAAGCTTCCATAGAATTACTGGTCAGTCAATTTTGAAACATGAGGTTGAAAGAAATTGCTCGTGTGAACCTAAAAGACAAAGAACAGTTACATCGTTTTGAATTCATCAATGAAAGGAAGATAGGCTATGGATAATGGAAGTCTCCACATTGTAGCATCATCCATCTATGGGAATTGGAAACAGATCAGCCTTTCATAGGGACAAAAGCACTAGCTGGGTTTCCGGAGCAATGTAGATGCTTCCAGGAATATGATAGAATAGACACATAAAATAAAATTAACATCAAGACAAACTAGTCAAGTGATACTTTCATTTCACATCATTACCATGTTCTACCTCCTGTACTGGGAGGTGGTGGTCTCCGATCCTCCACTTCTCCAATTCTCCTTTCAGGTAGCACATCCTTTGCCCTCTTTATCCTATCGCTCACTACACTCTCCTCTGCCTCCCATCGTCCAGTCGTCTCTACCTTTCCTCCAAATCCTAACCATCCACTCTTAGCATTCTCTCCGTTGGCTTTCTTCAGTCTCTCTTCTTCCGCTAGACTTCTAACCATCTTCTGCCAATTGCCCAATGCGACTTCTAGGCATGACTTACAGACCTTCCTCGAATCCTTATCTAACCCCCTTCTCTTCCTTAATTCTACTTCCGATATATCAACCGCCTCTCTTGTCCATGCCAGGCCATCTTCTTTGCTCTTTATACCGGCGTTAGAGGTGTAAAGAATCTCTCCGATGTATGTCATAAGGATGCCTTCCTCGCAAAGTTCTTTAGGGGTGCGCAAAGGCGGAGATGTGCCATCAGATGGAGGAGGTGGATAGGCGGGTGGCGAAAGAGTTTCTTTGAGGAACTTCCACACAGCCTTCCACATTGGTGGTTCTTCGTCATCCGTGATGAGTGTATCAATCATAGATTCTTTTGGAGCTGGAAGATTCTTCCTCGCCCGAAGAATTGAAAGAAAGATGGGAAGAGATTTCGAGATATTAGAACTTGTTGCGTGGTGAATTGCAAGTGCTGTGCTTGTATTCAACAAATTTTCAGATGGTAGGCCTGCATTAACATTTAATGTATGGGTATTGGGATCGATCAATGGAGATGACGAGCCCGAAGAAGTCGAAATGTCGATGGCCCATTTGTACATTTCCATAGCTGCTTCTGGGGCTTTCTTAAAATCCAACCAAGCAGCATATGCCAAAGCTGCATCTACCTTTTGCTTTTCCGTAAATCCTTTCGTGGTAAGAATACGCATGTAGAATTTCTCCGGCGGATCGTAAGCCTTGACGCAATTTTCCTCCTTCGGCGGAGGTGGTGAACCAACTTTGATTGGTTTTGGTTTTGGATTCGATGGACCACGCATTTGGTTTTTGGGGAACCATATATCTCTTGTCGTATCATTAACCCAATCATCCAAATGTTCTGCTGTATTCGCCGCTCCCATCAAAACCCCATAGTATCCTCTTCTCCATTCCTCTGACTTCTTCGTGATATCATAACCAGCTTTGCCAACCCCGGCAACCAAGATTCCTCCCTCATCCTGTTCTTCTATGCCCTTTCCATCCAGTTTCGGATCCTCTAGTCTCTCCAAAAGCTCCCGATATCCTATGCCCAAATTCTGCCAGTTGACAGGAATCAATCTCTCCAATCCTTCTTCTCCTTCCTCATTATCCATAGTCATCCTATAAATGACCCTCGTTCTCCATCTCCATTCTCCCGGGCTAGGGAATTTGTGATTGAGCCATTCTTGATGGATTCCCCATGCCATAAATAAGAACAAATTAACACCAACATAGATGAATATTATATATTTCCCAGCTTTGATGAATTCAGATTTCAGCCATTTTTTTGTTTCGGTGGAAATGTATCGAGCGACGGGAGGTTTGCGATGGGTAGAAGAGAGGTAAGGGAATTGAGGACGAGGGGTAGGACGGCGAAAGGTTGTACGAGTGAGAGATTGGGAAAAACCCGGGTTGAGGCTTTGTGTGAAGAAGCGTGGTGATGGAGTATTGGGTGGCCGAAAAGGTCGAAGAAAAGGTATTCTGCGTATTGGAAGCCGTGGACGCATTATGAAATGGAAGATATTATTTCGTGATTGGTGAAGCTGATCTGATGAATATTTGGGAAATGTTGGAGTAAACTTTTAGGCTTCGGTCGCAAGTTTTTCCAGCCGGTTTGAAGCCTGTACGCACAGCAGAAGCACCGGGGATTGGAACATTTTTACTACCAAGATACAAATGGGAAACTCATAATTATCTTCCGATTAGATAGGTTACTGAAGTTATTACTTCTTTTTAAGCAGTAGTCCTTCATCAATAATTTTCTATTCATACTCGTAATATAATATATCAATGGTTCATCGTCTCTATCCTCATTCTCCGGAGCGACACATTGCATTCTATCTTAAAAGTGGAAGAGTAGGCAAGAGAATCCTCCCTTTATGCCGAAGGAAAAATTACGTAGTCGCTCAGAAGCTGGTGAAGATATCATGTAGTAATGGAGGACGTTTCTTTGTATTTATTGACCATTACGACGGTTTGGATCACAACTGGTATCTCGCCGCAAATAAACCATTAACCTTAACTGCTTGAAACCACACCATTAAGCCAATCTTCTCATGATCAAATGCGCGTGGCTCCTTCCGAATAGTGGCATGGTTTCCCTTTGCAGTTGTACCAAAAAGATCTCCCACGGCATACCATTTCGTTTGAAAGTCCAGTCTGCAAAGGATTAATGAAATTTTCTTTCTCAAGCTGCACCTGTTTGGGTATCACTACTCCTCGACTGCCTTCCTATCACCACCTTCCCCTTTCTCAATTTTCAGCTCAACTCCATCCTGTCTTTCTTCATCACCAAATCCCTCATCCCCAAACCCCATGTCTTCGCAGTCTTCTTCACCATCATCTATCCTCACAAAGGTTGGATTTACATACTCTCCACCTTGACTGTCCCAATCCGCAACCTCATGAAAGAAGTCAATCACAGTGTGGTAACCTTTGGGCAAGAGGCATTCTGTATAATAAGATTCACCCAAACTGAAGACCGGACTTCCAAATGCCGTGACATGTCGAGTACCATGAGGACCTGCGAGGTAGGTGCCTTCGGGTTCGGGAGAGTTCAGGTAGACACGACCGCGGGCTTCTAACCATTCGAGGAAAAGAGGATTCTTGTAGTCAATGGAATGCCACCATGTAGCTAGCGCTGCAAAGGCTTGCATGCGAGATCCCCATTTTTTCCAATTTTCCAAGTTGTCCAAGAAACGAGATACGCCCATAGCACCTTCAGAAACCCCAATTACATCAATTTTGGCAACCTTTGGCATGAGTTCTTCAATGACATGGTTGAATATATAATCAATATGTTCATCCGTGGTACGGTTTCCAGGTACCGTGTTCTTGATAGCATCAAGACGCACGGTTTTCTCGACACAACTAGATTGAGGTAAAGCGGACCAGGTCACCAAAGTGACGGCTTTTTGACCTCGACGGTACCAATAAATTTGACCCATGTTGGCGAGGATGATGGCTGGCGGCTCCGATTCTCCAGGACATGCACCCTTCTCTTGGATATATTTGACCATATTGACAGCAGAACCAGCGTTGATTCCACCTGCACCGCCTAAGACACGATGAGCAAAAACTCCGATATCATCCTTAGGTTCATAGAATAGGATGATGACTCGAGAAGCAGTAGAAAGGTTGGATGAGGTTAGGATGTGGATGTGAGGGGAAGTTTCGGTAACATTGAGAGGGAGAAAAACTTTCTTGAGGCCAAGGTTGAGAAGGCGTTCTACTACTATATCGTGGATGGCATCTAAGCTTTGTTTTAGTTTCATTGAAAAACTGTAGGTAAGAAGTGGGAACACACGATTCATAGCTTCGCGTTGAAGTTGATTGTAACGATCATTTTTGGTAAGGAAGAACTTAAAGTAAGCCTTTGGATTTTCGATGGAACGGATCTCATCTTTCTCATTGATGAAGTATCTGAGCATAAGTTAGAAATCTCCGCAAGCTTGAATATATGGATATAGAAATGATGAATGAAATACATACCCAAGTCCTTCTAAAGTAGGTTCAAATTTAGGATCTTTTGGAAGACCCGATGGAAGTCGACGAAACATGGTGATATTATGCTGAAGTATATTTTCGAGTTGAAAGTCTTCACAAACAGGTCAAATTGACTTTAGTTGAGTCGAGGGGAAATGGCTTTGAGAAGAAGTTGAGAAGATGTTAAAAATCACGAGAAAGAGGGGTCATGGAGGAAAGTCAATCTACTGAGTGAATGAAGTGAAACTCAATACTGAAGTTGAAAAGGTGTAGAAGTGAATCTGTATATCACAAATCAATTTTGGAGAAGATAGATAGTGCTCAACTTTGAAGTCTCATCTTAATTTCTATACTATATTGATGGTGGTGGTTGTTTGATGGATTTGTTTGTGTTTGCAGTAATAAGGGTGGCAGAGAGGACGGAAATGAAAGTTTGCTGCAAGGCTATGTATAAAAATAAATCGGGTAACTGCAGTTGTGAGAAGAGAATCGAAAAAACCATAGTACTTTGAAAAGCATACATCAATGATGTCGACAATGATGAATCTTCTTATGATGGCCACCTATTTAGAATCACTGATTTTCAGCCTTTGCATACATATGAAGATGTTTTATATCTTGTTATCCACTGAAGGTTGAGATTCGGGTTATCTACAACCTGGCCTAGAAATGATGTTTTGCATGACTTCAAATATTTGGCAAACAAAAATCTATTCAGAAATGCATAGAAATCTGAGTCCTATATGACTTCCAGGTACAACAAATAAAGTACTTCTGTTCTTCATTCATTCATTTCTTCCCACCCCACCTACCAGCTCTAAATCCGCATCTGTGGTGCCAAAAGCAAGCTTCATCCCCACGCCTGTATATGTTACACATCAAACGTCTTGAGTTTTCCTACAATCGTACATTCGTAATCGGGCTCGTAGCTTTCGATTTCTTCGGTGCTTGCTCGCAGGTTCATATATCTCTTGTTTCCTCTCACTCCATCATTCTTTCAGCCAGAATATCCACTCTTTACCAACTAGCCTTCTTGACACCAGGTAAATCTCCCGACAGCGCATTCATTCTGAAGTTGTACTGTAGTCACAAGTATATGATCAGCATAGCTCGCATAGCCTATTTCCATTCTTTCATCCCGTTACATCCTGAAGCCATTATAAAAGAGCACATACCCTCGACATCTTGAAATCCCTCAAGATACCTCTTCCCTTACCCCCAAGAATACATCTATTCCTGATCTGAGTTGGTCTTGTATAACAATGCATTTGTGTCAACTCCAGTTGTGCTTGAAAACGAACACGGGGGGATAGTGAGAGATTGCGGATTATGTAGCGAAGGGCTTGTCTGTTTTTGAGAAAAGTTGTATGTCAGCCATTGGCGCTTCAGTATAGACCGAGACAGATAGGAACAAGAATATTCATGACTTGCTAAAGTGGACAATAGACTGAAGGCGCAGGAGGGTTCAAATATTGAGGAAGGTAGAATTGGAAAGAGAAGAACGTACCTTTCAGTCTCATACTCAGCGAACACTTTCCGCTTGGTATGGTCACGAATGACTTTGATGTTTATGAAGCATCCTAAGTCGAGCTTTTTAGCTCGAAACATAGACATATTGAGGACTGTGGGAGTTGAACTCGGAGTGACTGTTGAAATTGATGTCAAGGCATGGATATCGTGAATTGGGCGAATTGAGAAAATGTTGATGCCTTATGGTCAAGGTTAAAGATTACAAATCTACGAACGATGAAGCAAGAAAATGTTTCCCCCCTTAAGCTTCACAAAACAACATCACACGAGCGAGACTCTATTTCAATTTCTAAATATTCACATCTATCTATAATCGAATACCCTCGATGAACAACTCAATGTCAGACCTACTTTATTTGTAACTCTGAAGCAGCAAGCACATAAGGTTACTACAGGAGACACCCCAGATCAGGCCCACTGGCGGCTCTGATATATGGTCCATGAAGGGCTACTGGTAGTAATCTCCCCCCTTCCTTCATTGTGTTAGGTAGTCCTTTACTTGTGATTTACATGTTGTGCTTCGAATAGAAACAGAGTATCTTGCAAATTGAATGATTTCATTGTCGAAAATATCATGTCCAGCTAGTTGCTGGATACAGTGTCCTATTGCCTCATTCGCTGCTGCTTTAAATTTCCAGCCCCAGAATTGAGCAGTGCCATTGGGGTCATTACCTCTCAAAGCTGTCAATGCGATAAACTTCGGCAACTCGAAAGCATATTCAGACTTTCCATCCTTTCCTTCTGAATGGGTTAAGAGGAATGCAATTTCCCATTCTACTTGATTGGATTATTCAATGTCCACGATGCAACACTTCATCTTCTAATTTTTTTTTTACGAATTCACTATTCAATTCAAATTTTAGTTCTATTATTATTATTATATTCTACTTTCATCACCGCGACTTTACAAGTATTACATTTTGGAAATATATCTTGAAGCCCGGAAGATTGTCTTACAATGTTTACATTTACATTCATTCCACTTCAGCCGCAAATACCCCCGTCTGAAGCTCCTATATTCCAACCTCAGCCACATGCACCCAGTACTCACAAAGTCCTATCCATGGACGAGCTTGAATTAGCTGCAATGCCTCCAGAGCCTGAGTGATATGCTCCTCCCACTTCCAATCCCAGACCCTAACATTTCTCAGAGAGCTAGAGATGAAAATCGCCGTAATATTTGTAGGGAAGGCCAGGGCGATATATGAAATGTTTTTTGACATTTTATATAAAGCCTCCCCGTACTTTCGGAATATTTACGACAATCAGCCCGAGGAGGACAAGAACCTCAATTTTTATATGGAAGAGGAATGTGATGTTTTTGGAAACTTCATTCATTTTCTCACTTACAAGAGCATTTGCGCTCCAGGCTCTCCTATACCCGAGACATCGTCATTGCTCGAGCTATACTATGTTGCAGTCAAATTCCAGGTCAATCAACTTCAAAATAAAATTATGGATCTATTATTTATCACGCCGGGCACTCCACATGAATGGGACATTAAACGTTTGTATAACAAGACAAACGCTTCATCGAAGCTACGTTGGTTTGTCGCTGTCAAAATTGCGTGCTGGGCTCTCTGTCCAAGTCTAGAAAGGGGGATACCAGCCTTGAAAAGCTCAAGCGAATGTAAATTGCTGAGAGTCGCACAAGAGGTTCCCGAGTTTGCATGTGATATCTTCCGAGCTCAGCTCACATATCATTTCCATCAATGGCCAAAATCTTTCTCCAGTGGATCATTCCGTACCTGCGAATTTCACATCCATGCCCGCAACGACAAATGCCCTATAACAGGTGCTCGATTTCAAATTTCTGATAGCTTCGTTGCTAGTCGAAATCTAGAAGGAGTTTTAATGAATAGTTCATCTGGAGGAGTTTTAGGAAAGAGATCACGCAAGCAAAAGTACTCTGAGGGTAGCACCAAGAGATCAGCTAAGAGAAATCTGAGGACGGTAATAATAGACTCCGAGGCTCTCACGGTGTTGGATGATGAGATATCAGAGACCCCTTCGATGATGAATGAAGGAATAGCTCTTCAAGCGTCTTCACAGCAGATTCGAGACCGGATCCCAAAATCTAACAATTTCAACAGTGAGGATGATACCCTCAAGGACTAATCGATCCCTTTATACAAGACTCGAAGACTACTCCCAAGTTCCCGCGAACGCAAATCTAGGGTGATAGTTTTGTAGACTCACCTTTTGTATATCTTCGTAATCTGCGGTGTCGATGAAGCTGGAAGGATTCAGACAAATAAGACAGGACGGTTACATGTTTTGAGGGTATCAATGTATTGATGAGTGTAAATATCAGCCAAATCATTATTTAAGCAGAGCGTAGATTTGGAATGGCTGTTTTTTTTTGGGCAAGGACATCGCAACGAGAAAAGGAATTCAGACCTCAATTCGGCAAATCCCTTGGATGCAGACTCGATCCAAGAGACAGGGTAAACATATAATGCTTGTCTTCTATCTTATATCAGCAAAGAGCAAAGTTCAAGCTTCTTTACAGGATTACAGCGAGTATAATAAGACAAATCAGAATTGTTCAGCAATAGTGTAATTAAAATTATACTTTGTCTTTCAGCCTATGACTATGGCCTCTTGAATGTTCATGCTTGTGACCAGATTGAGGTATATTTTACACTGTAAACTCACATAATCGATAGTTTTCGTGCCTCATCTAAAACACGGAATACCAGTAAAAGATACCTTGGTGGTGAATACCAATAGTATTCTTCTGAAATCTATTTAAGAGAACAAACAGCCAGTGACCAAGGCAGATATAACATATAATATAAAGATTTATATATCCCGTCCATTCTCTCAAGCTAGATGATCCATTCACCATATTTATGTATCTAGGTAGGTATACTAAAGGTTAATTAAGTAATCTACCGAACTTCTTTCTCTATATTATCTTGTGAAATTCATGCAGCGTGTCCCGTAGCTAGCAGACTGGATATAAGTTCTTATTGTTTTAAATGATTCTACTCTGACCTCATCCACAACCCTTCAAAATCTCGCATCCCTATCTAATTCACGAAATTCACTATTAAATTCATTCATTCATTGATACTAGTAACATAACATAATATCAATAAATCATCTCACGATCATAACGAATGAATATAAGGAAAATCCAAATAGGGCTATACCGGTAGTATGTACAGAGTGTATTCTCAACTGCGAATATTTTATATACACACATTAAGCTTGCCTACTATAGAGTATAACCCCAAAAATCTATTCAGTGTTCATTCCCCCCCTTCACCCCACCAAGCCCAAAAACCCAAACTTCACCCCGACCCCACCCTACTCAAACTTCAGCCATATACCCTCTCCCATCTTATTCAATATCAAAAAACCAATCAACCAAGGGGCTGTAACTCAGTGGTAGAGTGCCTCGTTTGCAACTTCAAAAATCTCTCTCTTCGAGAGATCCTGAAAACTAATGCTCGATGAAGTCCAGGGTTCGACTCCCTGCCGCTCCAATGTTTTTGTGTTTTTTGCTTTATTTGTTGTTTTTGTGATGGAATTGGGAGTTGTGGGTTGTAGATTCCGAGAAGGGAGCAGTGGAGGTTAAAGGAAGTGGGGTGGGTAGGGAACGCTGTAATTCTCGTTCTGTTTTTATTAGCATGTTTTGGGGTCCTTTGTTTATTATATTATTTGGCTTTTGTGCTGAATGAAGAATGGGTAAGCGGAGTGCCTTTTTTGGGGGGGGATCGTGGGGCCCACTAACTAACCTTCAGTGAAATATCCGAAAATGAAGGGGAAATATAAACACGACATCGATCAATGTGCATGAAATTCATAGAAAATTTCAGAAATTCGCAAAGATATGCAATATTTCAAATTGTAGATGCTGATATTCTGTATCTAAATAAAATTTATTTTATAAATTCATGAAATACGATCGCGAGACGCAAGATGAGAAGGTAAAAAATGCAGAGTTCCGCGGATCGACAAACCCGTCCGTCCCAAATATTCTCCTCAAATATTTGAACCAAGTAATCGCAGGAATTTCGCAGCGAAAACGAAGAAGAATAATAGTAAAAAAAGCAAAAAACCCCAAGCAAAAACCACCTTAGACGCAAATAACACGGTAACCACGCGAACTAGCAAGCGGATAAATCACCAAATACCCTCTAAGCATTAGGAGCCGTCTTGCTCATATAAGTATCATGCTTAGCAGTCCTATGAGTCAACTGTCCACATCTCTCACAAATATGAGCCAATTGACATCTAGTCCTCTTCCTAATACAAGTCCCCCGTTGCCACATTTGACAAGAAGCAAATGGTAACTCAAGATTTGGATCCCGTGTAGAAGTCTCCTCATTTTGATTCAAGGTTTGTCGACGAGATGGCGAATGAGAATTGTCGGGCCAATTCTCTGTCATAGAACCCGAGATGTGTGGAGAATTTGTCTGAGATTGGTGATGATCGAGACGACCTTCTCGATGGAAATGATGAGATTCTCTGGTTGTGCGATCACGGCCTGATTTTTCACTCTTGGGAAATGCATCCTCGTGCTCGTGATAGATGCTTCGATGTCCACCGTTACATATCGAGCAGATATGTCGCAAAGTACAATTCGTGACTCTGACGGCACATCTACCAGCATTCCAATTTGGACATGTCTCGATGGATGGATCATTATTCACGGCTCGAAAATTGGGCTGGTACTGATGATGATGGAGAGATGAATGTTGAAGATCACATTTTAGACATAAGTGTTGAAGTCCACATGCTTTATTGCAACGTCCTCTATAGTTGTAGATTAGGCAATATCCAGGTTGTAAGGGTGCTACTCCAGGTATATCTTGTGAATTGGAAGTACCTGGGTGACTGAATGAGGGTTGGGATTGAATAAGTACTGATGAACAGGTGGCTTTTGATGATGTATGGGAATGGATACCGGAATCGATGAATGATTGTTCTGTTTCTTGTTCTTCAGATTCGCTATCATTATTGCTAGAATCAGAATCCTGATGTATTCCAGTTTGAGTAGATTTCTGGTCTTCCCAAGAGCTCGAATCTTCATCAGATGACCAATCATCAATTATCTTATCGTATTCGTCTTCATCTCCATCTTCATCGCTTGAACTGAGCTCCGTACTAAGCTCTGAACTATCTTCTTCCGAAGACTCAGTATCAGAATCTTGGACTACGGATGGTTTTTTCCCAGTAACTTTATGCG
Source organism: Sclerotinia nivalis (assembly GCA_029531795.1). Classification (NCBI taxonomy): domain Eukaryota; kingdom Fungi; phylum Ascomycota; class Leotiomycetes; order Helotiales; family Sclerotiniaceae; genus Sclerotinia; species Sclerotinia nivalis. The sequence continues at coordinate 2,320,381 of JAPEIS010000013.1, forward strand.
ATCCAGAAGCTTTGATGGTAGCCTTAGTCCCCAGATGCGCGGTCTTCGGCTTCTTGGTGACGGCAAAGTGAGGATCCTGATTAGTTTCATCTTCACTTACAATTGATTTTCTTTTCTTCGTACCCGTCTTGATATTCTGATTTTTGTCTTTCTCACAGGCGGGGCTTTCTCGAATATCCGGAGCAGTACGATTGACTTGGGGACGTTTAAAATCCCCAACCTTAGTGGTTGGAACGACTGTACCAGGTACAATCCGAGTCTTTTGTGGAGGCAATGATGATAATGGCACTCCCCACGCACTTGCAAGTTGCTCGTCGTATCTGGCGGTGGTTTGTTTTGTTTGTCTCCTGGAGCTTTCTGGATCTTCACGATCCATATCGACGTCAGAATTGCCATAAGGATCTTCAGTTGGAGCTTCATTTTCTAAATTTGTTGAAGCACTTTTATGCGGACGATCAATCTTTTTGCTTTCTGGTGGAACGACTCTCGTTGAGGGTGGATTTCTAATAAGTGCCAATGGAACCGCTGCAAATGCCTTTGTACCTTGTTCTACTTCTCTTATTTTAGACGCCGCTGCTGTACTCGCTTGAGGTGTTCTCGTATCTTTGCCGTCATTCATTGTTCCATTTGATTCACCCACACTCGGAAGAATATTTTCATGCTCAGCGCTCAACAAAGGAGTATTGTTTTCAACATTGGATCGCATATTAGAATCTTCCATTTGACGAGCATCTGCTTCAGGGGATTCTGGCGGAGTACTCTGCCGAGCACTCGAACGCATATCCTGATCTGAAGGAGTATCGATAATTTGTGATCGTTCCAATAATACAGCATCCTTAACCCCGTCAAAAGTCTTTGAGATGTGTTCTGGAACTTCCGCTGGTTCAGTAATTCCCGTACGATGACAAGTTTCTCCTGGTGCATGGCAATGAAATGCGCAAACTGGCAATCCAGAATCATGAACATCTCGCCAATCCGTATCAAAACCTCTAATATGATCTCTATGGAAGAGATCCACTAGATGAAAATCGGCAAATATGTCCGGATTGCCTCTACCAGCAGAAATAAACTTTTTGCGATTATCCCTTTGTGATGCAGTTGCAGGTCCAGTTTCTCGACCCCAAGACCAGGCTGCTGATGCTGCGGAATACCATCTCAATAAACTTCCCTTTGAAGTATTTCGATAAATTTCTTCCACGTGAAAATGAATCTCCTGTTTGTGTTTGAACTCATAGGTTCTAATTGCATCAATTGTCTTGTTCATCAAGTCGTGAAGTGCAAATTCCTCCGCCACATAATAAATCCATCTTAGACGTTGGGTATAAATTGGATCGATTTCCATTGGTGCTGTTGGTACTTTTCCATGGTATGCATAAAGTGCAATACATGTGAAAGTATCATACTTGTTCTGAGCACACGTAAGAGTGAATCTACCATCAGCTTGTTTCTTCCTCCGACAAAACTGAGCAAATTTGGGAGAAAGTCGAGTCAATGGTTTGGTATGGAAAGTGATTTCTTGCTCTTTGCATGCAATGTTGCAAATTGTTGCAGTTTCAATCCCTAGAATGCTATAGAGAATTAGCATTGAGCTGATATATTGAGAGATTGAGGTCTTTACTCTGGAGTAATGGGCCATTCATTCCTTTCGTTTGCCTCACTGGAAGCCATTGTGGAGGAATGAATAGAGGTTGATTTTGTATGAAGATATAAGTCTCAATAAGGTATTGTAAAACTCCAGAGATCATACACAGAAAAGCGAAAAAAGGATTGAGGTCTCAGCTGAAGTGAAATCGTATAGCGCAAGGCTGAAGAGTAAAGGGTGAAATTGAGGGGTGGATGGCTGATCGAGGAAGACGCGACTTTGCACGGACCAATGTCTCGAAAGCATGTGATATGATACATATTTCCTTCCTTCCTTCTCTCACTATCGAATATTGAATGCTGATTTTCATAAGCTACATCACATCTTGTCAAACTCAAAAATGTTACAAATCTAGGTCACATTTATCCCTGAGATATTTGGCTTTACGATATTTTGTATTGGTTAGATATTAATGATATAAAGCAGAATGATCCCCCCTACAAATACGACATGCATGTAATCTCTTGCATTCCCCATTATCGCACCCCCGGTAAAATCTGTTAAAGTCACTACAAGTTTATTGTGAAAGATTGGAATCCTGAGGAGAAGTGGGATTGGGATTATTAGATACGAAAGTACTAACCCTGGATGTATCGACACCACGGCCATAATTTGACATTATGGAGCCAGATGTAGTATGATTTGTATCGTTCCTCATAGTAGTAATTGGGGTTCTTTATTTGATACTGGCTGAGAGATCTTCGTTGTGATTTTTGCGAATCCCTAGTGTAGCATGAAGTTGTTGTTGCTGTATCCCTCGACTAGGACCTGTAGGTTCAGATCTTCTATCCCGTGAAGTATTTCCACCGACTATAACAAATGGTCGCTTCCTACTCGAGGCGTCCTCATCGTTGGTCTCAAGAGGTCGTTTCCCTGTAATTGAAACATCATCCTGAGTGCTTCCTAGTATTGGACTCGGACTCCTCGGCCTCTTCCCCACAACAATTGTGCTCGCAGATTGATTTATATCATTTTGTTCTTCGTCATCTTCTTTCTTAATCTTCTTCGTATGGGTCGTTGTGGTCCTTTGTTGAGTCTTTTCTTGTGTCAAAATTAGGAGGTCGTCCTCATAATCCCCGTCGTCGTCACTATCCTCCATCACTTCTGGATTTCCACTAGCACTGATACTTCCTTGCATAGAGTCTTTCATTCCATTGCACATTGGAACATTCTGGCTCTGCCTACTGTCAATTGTATGAATTTTCTCGCGATGTTTGTAATCATGTGAGGGTTTCCATGATGCAAGTAAAGCCAGGCGCTGACAGATTTCACCTGTCGTATGTGTATGAAAAGTACAAGGGTCAAGTCCACTTCCAACAGAAGGAATCCGGTAATCACTGGTCGCATTCGAGATGCTGGATTCAAATCGCAACTGGATCTTCATAATATCGTAAAGAATGTCCGCTTTATCTTTGAAACCCTCGAGACGTTTCAATTTCTGACTATTTGGAGAACTTGGTCGACCAAAATACCATGCCGCACTCAGACCACAGTAAAATCGTAAGGAGCTTTTCCTCGTAGTATTCTTGTAGACCTCCGGCATGTGCTTATAAATCTCTCGATCAAATCGATAAGCATGAAACTGAATCGCATCCATGGTTTTGTCCATTAAATCAATGATTTCGAATCTTTCGGCCAAGTAATATAATTCTCGCATTTGTCGACCATAAGAACTAGATTCAGGACCATCCTCAATGGGGCAAGTTGGAACATGCCCTTTATACAAGTATGTGACGAGAATAGAAAATGCGTTTTCGAATCGTGGTTCACAGTGGAATTGATATTTTCCTTTCTCCTTGAGTACTTTCATATGATTTTCGAAGGCTGTGGAACGACTTGAGAGGAGTTTCTTATGAAAGGCCACTTCTTTCTTTTGTTTTCCAACTTGAACAGTGACAAACTCTGTTCCTAAAGCTCTGAAGATGGGAAATTGGAAATTAGGAATTGTTCTCAATTCTCCATGAGAGTAAGTACTTACTTTTCGTCCAGAGGCCAATCGTCTTTTGGATATTGGTGTGCCATTGTAGGGGTAAGTTATATTGGCATGGAGTATTCTTCAAGAGGTAGTCCTGAGAGCTTTGGACGTTGAGAGCTTTGGACGTTGAGAGCTTTGGACGTTGAGAACTTTAAGGTCAAGAAGTAAATAAGATAAATTGCAAAGAAGATCAAATAAAATATCGATCAAAAAGTGAATTCCTCTTACGCGTGAACTGGAGGGAGGAGACGCGCAACGCACAGACCATCTTATTGTCCTCGAGTTATTGAAGTGAATGAATGTTTCAATCTCTTATCATGTCTCAAATCCACGGTCATTGGTAGCTTCACAAGTATTGGTGGCTTAAGAGAGAACAATAGTTCCAAGAGGAAGTGCTCCTAAACTAGATTGATAGTTCTGTGGCTAGAATATAGCTGGCTCACTTGATACCTGGCAGACACATCTGAAGCCGATATGAGATATGAGGGTTTCCTTCTATCTACCATCATAAGTCCAAGAACATGACATAACATTATCGGATAACCTTGTGTCTGGAAAGGGGGGCGAAAGTCAAATAGAGCGATAGAGAGAGAGGAGGAGAGAGAGTCCCTTGGTAAGGTGCTGTGCTCGTAAGGATGGAAGCACGGGCACCGTCACCGTCACGGTCAAAAGAACTAGGAGGATCTAGGAAGGGACGGGATATTCCCATCCCTTCGATACTAATCTTCTCGCGATGATCATACGAACGTGAACGTGAATGTGAATGTGAATGTGAATGTGATAATGGCGTCGCTGTGTGTGACTAAGATCAGAAGTGGAAATGCCAATTCATCCCTCACTTCGGGTCTAAGGTTACCGTAGACTAATCCACCCCCATCAAGGTCGAAATCCTAGCCCAACAAATTGCCCCCGCACCACTTATCAATAGTCCTTGAAGATATATATTCTTGGGATTTTAACAATGGTTTAATTATAAGTGAACATCATCCTGAGACATTGCATACCCCAGATCCCATCTTACTCACAACATCGCCAACCAATTAATAATCATCATACTCTTCACTAAATTCCCCTTCAAATCCAAATGTACCCCATCATATTTCCTCGCTTGAATACTCATATTCCAAGTCCCCAAATGTTCCAATCCCCTCTTTCTCGCCTCAATTCCAACTGCCTCTTCGTATAACATCAATGCTTTATTGCCCTGACTTACAATCCATTCGTCCGTCTTTTCTTTTCCTGCTGCGTTCGGAGTGACGAAAAGTCCTTTCCATTTGCCTCGACCAATTGTAGAGTCTATGAGCATAACCAAAGCGTCAAGCCATTGGATTGTTTTGGGAAGGTCAAGATCAGACCATAGACCATGACCGAAAATTATGGCCATGGGTTTGGAAGTAGGATGAACGAGAAGGTCGGCTTGAAGGCGAGATATCTCATCTTCGGGTATGTTATAGTAAACAATCTCTTCCACTGTTATGAATATTAGTGGTGGGGAATCCACCGAGGTATTGGAGTACTTACTCATGACGTTGATGGAATTGGAACAAGATATACTTCCTGGATCATGAGCCTCCACATCCGAGGTCTTGTATATACCCTGTACCGAACAAGCTTTTACATCGAACTGCTCATTACAAAAACATTCCTTCCTAAACTTCAGTCAGCACTTTGCTCTTCAATTCTCCCAGTGGTATGATAGAAGAGGCACCACTGGCAAGGCACGCAAGGAGAGAAGGAACTAGCTCAGAATATCTTCAAGAAGATTCTGAACATTCAACCGAGGGGAAAATCCTTTCGGACGAGAGCCGAGACACTACACAAAACCTTACCTCTCTTGTATATTAAAATTCCAATCCGTCACGGCACCATACCCAATATCCTTCCTCAAAAAGATATTGAAACATCCTAGAACATGTCTCAACATGCTATCCCCAATAACCATCACTTTTTCAAATCTTCCAAATATCTCACATATCTCCTCAGATGTAAACCAACGAAAGTCACAATCCCTAGGCATATATGGTGCATCGAATCCAATGCGACCGCCGGATGTCATAGCCGTTAGCATAGATTGTCGGCTCGAGCATAAAGGACTGAAAGGAGCATGAAGATCTAGAGAGGAAATGTTGCAAGCGTTTCGAAATTTATAGGTTGCAAATGCGTCGGTGGTATCAGGAGCTCGATAGGTATTTGATTCTACAGGCTGAAACGGGACATGGGCGGTAGTCCCATTATTCAAATCGACAATGGACTTTGAGGACTATATTGTATGAGTCTTGCACGTACATTGATGATGGAATGAGCAAAAACCTCTGCAACTGCAACCTTAGGTAACAATCCATGAACCAAGAACAGACAACCACAAACAATCAATGAGATTCCAATTCTCGTCGGTGTCACTCGAAATCCAGAGAAGCGTGAGTGACGGCTTGCCCGAGCCCATCTATAGGGGAGGTTAGGTGAAGTGATGGGAGTTGTGAATGGATCCTCCTTTTGCCACATTTTGATGGTCGGAAAAGAGGTTAGACAATGAACGAAAGATGAAGTGATGGTTTGTATGTTGATTATATGATCCGGGAGATTTGCATACTGGTGAAGCGATATGGTTCAGATTTGAGGGCAGGAGAGATAATGGATGACGATGTGAATAAGAATAAGAGAAGAAAACCAAAACTCGTATGAATTGAAGTACATCACCATTTTTGGAAGCCGTGATCAAAGGAGATAAAAAGGAAGCCGCGCTTGAGTTCTTTTCCCCCCATGCTTCGAGTACTCCTCAAGAAGACAGCCATTCATGAATTTTCGAATGAAGAAATTATGCCGCACAAGGAACTTGTGGACATTCAAAACGCCAGAATGAACACGATTTGTTGCGTCCATGTATATTGAATGTGGAATTATATAGAAAAATCCATTTCCCCTCTCACTCGAGTTTATTATTACAGTTATACTCGATCCATCCCATTGAACACATTTCTCGATGCCCCAATGAAACCTACACACTTGAATGTCGCATAAGGGCCTATAACTCAAATACAAAATTAAATCCACTACAGCCCTTCTTGACCTCCCCTTAGATATGGTGAATTCCTTAATATCTAATCATCCGCCCAAGATGGAGCGTATGGGATACGTCAATGCCTTTGCAATATCCATTACCCATCCTCCCCAACCTCTCATCGTCTCAACTGTATTCAGCAACCTCACAAACCTTGCGCCAAAGACCTCGAGTTCGATGCAATCATCGGCATAAGCCTCCCATACAGCTTTTTCAATTCCTTCTTTTGATGTTTCCGGCAACAAATTAAATTCACCTTCCACTCGAACCTTTGGACCAATAACCAAAGCTCTACCAACTATTCTTGTGTCTGCCATCAGTCTTGTGCCGGCATCTACAACATCTTCCGGTTTGCCCATCGCTCCACCCGCCAATATTAATCTACCTCCTGCAGGTATCAAAGGTGTATCAATGAAATAGGGACATAACATGTTGACTCGAATACCATTGACAAAAGCCGTAGATCTCAATGAGCGGAATAATCCCAGGACCCCATGTTTTGCGACTGCGTATTGAATTTGTCCAGGAAAAGGAGCGATAGATGCTACTGATCCAATCAATAGTAAATGTCTATCGGGTGTATTTGGACCAGGTGTTGTGGATGGATTGGCTTTTTGTGACCTAGGATTTCGAGGAAGATACCACATAGCCAAATGTGCTGTATACATAACTCCAAGTAAATCAACATCAAAGGCCTTAAAGTTCGGCTTGGGTGGTTCCGGTGCATCTAAATTCAAAGGTTCCTGAAAACTCATGGGCTCCTCTGCAATTCCCGCATTTGCAACCACAGCGTCAATACCTTTAGATGGACTTAGCTCGGCAGCCGTACGAAAGAAGTCGACTTGTGATTGCCAATTCGTAACATCGCAATGTAAATAATGATGGTTTTGATTGCCAGTCTTCTTGCGTACTTCCTCGACCAATGCTTTCCCTCTTGTACTGTTGACGTCTCCAATTATGACATTTGCTCCATTCTCTGCCCATTTCCTAAAGAATCCTTCACCAAATCCCGACGCTCCACCCGTTATAATAATCGTTTTTCCTGCTACCCATCCAGCATCGTATGGACTTGTGGTATCTATTGGGGGTGATTGTCTGATGATATCAACGATATTGTTTCGAGCTGAGTTGGAGGTAGTCATATCGTGAGACAAACTGTGTGTGATGTTCGTGAAGACGGCAAAGAAGGAGAAAACAGAGAAGAGGGAAGTCGTACCTCGCGGGGATTCTCAATGTTTACAAATGATCTGCAAATCAAAAGAGTGCGGATTCTAGAGAACTTAATAGTTCATGTAGGGTGGCACAGACAAGAAATGAGGCTTGTGAGGAGAAGAGGGGAAGCTGAAACCGAGCAGCACAGAGAAGAAATAACCTTACGGGTATAGGAATCCTGAATCCTTATACATTTAAAGTAAGAGCAAACCTGATACTTAACACTTCCATGGTGAATTTCATGAATCGTAACAAAACATCTGAGGGGTAAGAGCTGGTGAGCTGAAAGTTGATAGTTGATTGTCGTGAGTTGTTACTGTACATCGTAACCTTCCATATGAGGCAATTGTGAGAGTTGATCCGAGCATAACCTTAATAAGCGGGGTTTAGGAAAGGTGGGGTAACCTACCGGACACAAGCACACCACTTTACCACTTACTTACCACTTACTTACCACTTACCATTCACCACTTATCATTCGCCACTTACCACTTCTCTGAGTGAAGCTCAAACTCTGATATGCCTTTCTTAATCTTTTGATTTTGATAGCAAGATTGTCCTTTTCAAGTAATCTTTCTCATATTATGGGAATATGAGAGATATACGGGAGTGTGTGGTTACAACACACCAATGTTCCATGATACCAGTCGTCGCCCAACACAATGTGCGACGCGAGTATGACACAAAGTTCATATGCCGTACACCAATATCTTTGTTTTCTATCCATTCAACCGAAGTCCGACACTATTCTACCCTTTCAACGGTAAACTCTAGGATATTTCTACCAGTACTTTCTGGCATATCTTCTGGCTTCCATCCCATCTCCTCAATCGTTTTGAATCCCGCCGTCGTCTTCCATTTTGAACCTGTCTTTTCTGCCACTTCATCCCACATCTTTGCAAACGACTCCGGATCATGTAGCCAACTATCTCCTTTCATCAATTCTGTTCTCCCCTGGAGTTTTGCTGGGCCCCGATCTGGTACCCTGCAACTATGGTTCCGACACGTGATAGAGTGACCAAATTCTTCGCCGCAAGAACTTGGCCCTCCCACGTCCATTGATGGAGCACATGTGTAACCCAGACTATATCCATCTTTCCGTTCAACTTTTCTAGGGCTGATTCGGGCTCAGTATATCACACTCGATATATCGGGCGTGGAATTTCTCTTTATCTCGATACATTTCATAGCCAGTCTCCCAGTGGTTGACGATATCTACTCCATAGAGATTGGTAGATGGTGCCCCGTTGTAGACGAGTTGGCGTAAATCTTGACCGATGAATGTACCTACATCCATTAGCGAAGCCCCGTCATTCAGACGTGATAGGGTGGTGCGGTATAGAGGATGGCGGGGAATACTAGGGTTGAGGAATATTCCTTGCCCAGTACACATATGGGATCGGATCGCCCACGCTTTGTCACGCTACGTGTTATAAAAGTGAGCCTTTGAAATACAGCAAATTGGTGAAGTGCCTTACAATTGTATTGATATGGTGAACAACTTCGTCCCCTGGGATGTTGCTGTAGGTCTCAAGAAGGTGGCGAGTATCCACCGTCAATTTATTGTCAATGTTCGGAAAGTACCAGACAACATCAGTGCCATTGCTATATTCCTTGCACCATATTGGCTCGGATTCTATCGACGTGGTCATTTTTGACAAATATCGAAGTGTTCTGAGACGATATATGAAGGAAGCACGGCGGCATAAGAATTTGATCAAAGTCTGTCGAGGTGTTGGGTCCTTGATGCTACATATAAAAGAGTATAACGTTTCATTCGCGGCATGTGATTTGTGGTCCACTCAAATACCACATTCTCGGTGTCATACGTGGACGGCACAGACAGCTATCTATCTGCACCCTCCTTGTCACATGGGTCACTGATGGTAAGCACTTACACGAAGACATTATACCGAAAGTTTTGGTCCCGCTTTGAACCTCTCGCAGGAAAACTTCTATGCATACCGAGAGTCTTAATTTAGCATTAAGTTCTCAATATACCATATTTATCTCGGAAGTTGAACTTTGAAGTGACTTGAAGTTCTGCTAAGAATTGTGAAAAAGGTTTATATCTATTGATGAATTGTGCAATCCGGCAAACAGTTTTTTTAGTAAACAAAAACTACCACTATTATATTACACCTGAACTTGTCCGGTTCCTGAGTAGTGTGTTCTCAGGTTCACTGCTTTGAGTACATTGCTTCAATTTGATGCTCTTCTTAAAACGAGACGTCATTTGTTACCATTATTTCGTTCCTGCTGGCCGCATTGCCTTCAGAATTGCTTCGAGTAATCTCAGTAGCAATAGAGGAACCATTTCGCTACTCTTTATGTTGGACATGGATCACATTTTCCTCCATGGTCTGGAAATAGTCTTCCTGATTCGTTTTCGGGAGCGCGGTCCTGCTGCGATTGAGGCTGTTTAGAGAGAATATCGAAAGTATACTACCGATGATACTTTCCGGCGAACTACCAGAGAGCAACGGACCCAGAGTTGGTAAGCATGCTGCAATCACCTCAATGCAGACCTCGACTTCCACATTGGTGACGGGACCTTGATTCGTGTTAGCCCTTTACCTCGGTATGATAAATCAATTTACTCACACAAAAAATCACGATAGTCAAGTGTAGTATCTAACACCAATGAGTAGGTATGTATGTTGTGGTTGAATGTCGGATTCCTCAGTTGTTAGCCAAGGCGCCAACATCTATTACCCGTCCTTGGCAGGAACCGGGGCATTACACTGCTAAGTGAATTGAAGAAGCCATTTACTGTCGTCATCGCTAGACAAATTTTGCGCCTTGTTTATTCTATGGTACTCAACGGCCGCGTCATCCTCAATTGTTATTCCACGAGTAAAATAATCGGATTTCCACAGAAGTATTGGTTCTGGCTTCTAAGTCCTGCCAGCTGTGTGAAAATAGACAGTGCGCTTAGGCCCTGGTGACCGATAGCGATTGTGGAGCATAGATGTGGTGCCAGACTGTCGGGTTTGTAGAGTGTTCATGATGTCGGTCAGATTGGATGGCAATAGTATTTGGAGTATTCCGTTCCTACTCGGCCTGATCATGAGTCTATGGCACTGAATTTGTACGGATAACCCATGGGTGTAGTGATAAACCAGGGTTGAATGCATCCTTATTGATATGATGATACTAACAGTTTAGGATCCTATCATAACTTTCAAAGATGCCCCGAAATAAGCCCAGCCCTTACGAACCACCCATCATTTCTCCAATATCATTCAGTCGTCTTTAACCTATTAACTCAAGACAAATGACATGAGTATTATAGTGAACTTACTTCATATGAAAGAACTATTAGTAGTATTGGCCCAGTCCAAAGATTTTCTTAAATTAGGCCTCCGCTCGTTTCTTATGCCACTACACTGAGGCTTTCACAGTAGTATAACGGCCTAGAGAAGCATCCAAAATTGTCTCGTTGAGCCTTGAGCTATGGATCAAGTGCTCAGCCCAGAGAAAGGCGGCACTTCAGTTGAATCTGTCGACATCGAAAGCAACAATGGAGCGTTAGAAGAAAAGAATAGCAAGTCCGTTGCAGCCATACGAGAGTCGGCCTTGTCTAAATCGACCGAAGTAGCCTCCTATATAGTTAGTTTCGATGATGATGATCCCAGTGAACTGGCCACGAAGTCGGAAATGGGCCATGGTAACTATCTTGTCTTTTGTGACTCTGACAGCGTGAGCCTCCAACAAATCGTCCGATATGTTGTTGCTGGTCATTTTGTAGCATTTTTGGAACCGGCATGTGTATTCCAGGATCGCCGCGGATACTTGCCTCCCTCCGCTCTAATCATGAGATTTTCCTGATGCTTCTTGTCTCCGTGTGGGAGCTTGGTGAAGCCTCTGGACCTCTATTCATCGGCCCATTATCAGAGACTTATGGACGCCTTCCTGTGTACCACATGACCAACATTCTATTCATCATCTTTTCCATTGCCTGTGCTGTCAGTAGCAATATCGACATGCTTCTGGCTTTTCGATTTTTGAATGGCGTGGGCGTAGCAGCAATATGTTTGAATTCTAGTGTCGTAGGCGATATGTTCATTCAAGAAGAGCGTGCCGGTATCCAGGCTATTATCAATCTTCCTGCGCTCACCGGCCTCGCGATTGCTTCAATTGTGAGCGGTTACATCAGTGAGAACCTCGGATGGCGTTGGGTATTCTGGCTTCTCTGTTATCAATATCTTTGGGGCTTTCTTATACCACAAATCATGGTCAAGCATTCTGAAAACATTCTCTTGTCAACTTCAATCCGCTTTCCGTCTGTATGGAAGAGAACAGCAATATGGCTTTGTGGGCGGGGTGTCCAATAGTCCGCACCGGCAGACTAGATTTAAGCTTTCAATGTTCGAAATTCTTTGAATGTTTGAATATAATTCAATGTTTCAAATAATTTGAATATTCTAATTATATTTGATATTTTAAAAATTAAGAATATTTAAACATGATTCATTATTTCAGTTAATTTGAGTATCCTAAATAAATTCAGGAATCCAAAAGATTCTCATTGTTGGACTGCAGTCCAGGCTATTGGCCCCTAAGGTATTGTCTCCTTCCTATTAAGCAAGTCAAACGTTGCTGCCTTATATGTCTTCCATTCTACCACTCCATCGAAACGATGCTCATCCTTCTTCTTTTGACAATACCCCATTGCCGCATCTCGGACTGTAACCCATTCCATCACAGACGTACCCAAAACTTTTGCATCGTTTTGCAGCTCCATCAATGCCTCTCTCACCCATCCCACACAATTCCAACCTTCATCTCCTCCTCTCGTAGGAATTCCTCGCAGGATTTGCAACATGCGATCATGATTTTCGATTTTCGCAATCATCACCCGAACCAAAAGCATTTGCGTGGCTATGAGACGAATAGGCGCCTCCTCGTACTTCCACTCGTGTTTCCTGGATGAGACGACCATACTCTCTTTGGCGTGAAAACGTGTTCCTTGTGACTCTTTACCCTCCTTTTTAGGTCCGACGATTAAAGCCCAATGATATTTTCCCGGCCAAGTTTGTCAGCTGGCATTACTTTCACTCGCCAAACGCGAGAATAGGAGGAACCTTACGTGTCTTCTTTTTCGGGCATAGTGGCTTTGCCACCACGTGCATAAAGTGCGATGTAAAGACGATTCTTGTCGGAAGGCATGATTGCTGCGAGGATGTTTACTTATCCGAATGTCGAAGTGAAATCAATACTAGTTGACGATTGAATAGTCCTTTTCCGTGGTCCAGTTTCCAAGTGCAAGGAGTAGTACAGCAACTTCTTATATGGAGAAAGCTTAATCACCAGGGAATCTCAGTGCCAGAAATGCTTCTGTGATTTCATGTTTCATGAATATAGCCTAAGATCTAAGTCTTCATACATAGACCAGTCAATTTGATGATATGTAGTTCACTCGCGGCTGTACGACCGATTAATCAGCGGAACCGCGGTCGCATATCAGTTTGTGCTAATCGATTGGCCATTACACCCAGATAGTAGGGTGTGTCCTTTCGGGACATGCGCAGTTTTCAACATTGGTCGTGAATTTCTATCACATATTACACATCGTATTTTTAATCTTAATTCATTGTTGCGATACCAGTAAATCACTAGCACCACATTAGTGGCTCTTCCACATATATAATATTCGTAGTACAGTAACCTCTGAATAGTATCCAACCTAATATCAATCACTTCCATTACCATTTATGATCATAACCCTTGTTATCACCACCGAGGTGATACCAACGCAACATCATATATCGCATATCACATATCACGTATCACATATTGATACCACAACATCATATTCCCACACTCAAACTCCTGCCTCCATTGAAACCGCCGGCCCCAACCCCTGAAACCCTTTACTCCCCAACTCTGACTCCTCTGAGACCCATCACTTCTCCAAAGCTTTCCAAAGACCCTTCGTTCCCCAAAAGCATTTCTCATTTTAATTTTCTAACTAGAGCCCTGGCCCTACAATGGAAAACAATGCATGTGTCAAGAATCGTCCCCAAAGCCATAGATTAAATATCATTGAGCGACCTAAGACCAGTCTTGTAACCTAACCGCCGGTTTGGTTGATATGGGCGCCACAGCAGGTGGTATTCTTTAAAACCCTATCATACCTAAATAGTAAAAAGTCGGTTTCCACTCAAATAGGTCTAGCAATTCCCGAAGACTTGTAGATGAATTCTAGCTTTTTAAACAAACCCTGTTAAATTCCAATTAATAATTAGAAACCTATAGAACCGCGATATAGGACTAATTTCCCATTTTCCCCAAAGAGAAGCCATCAAGAAAACACTCAAAACTCCTTGCTAATAATCAAGAGAATCCCTCCAAATAGAAATTATCTCCACGAAATTAATGGTCTTGCAAATACCAACTCAGCAGCCATCTTCGCTGACGTAGAGATACCCTGAAATAAGTTGGTGCTGATGAGATCTTAACGTGAATCATAACATGACCCAAATATCGAAAATGAACTTGTGCAGAAGAGAGTGTCGATGCAGTTTCAACTCAATAATCTCCCCAGTATTTTTGCCGAACCTCCTCCATAGCCTGCGCAGTAGGTAGTGGATCCAAGAATTTATCAATCTCTTTCTTCCAAAACTCATTGTATGGATTAACGTACATCGCTGTTGTGTACTCCCAATAGAATGGGTACCAACCAGAAGTTTCCCAATCAATAATACCAACCACTTTGTCACCGTCTGCGAGAATGTTGAGACTACTTAAATCGCCATGTGTGAAGACGGGTAGAGCGAGCCAAGGGCCGTCGTGCCATTCTATAAGCTCATTAACGCCCTCTGGATTCTGTGGATGGGCTGGAAAATCTGATCTCAGGTACCGGTGAAACTCATTTGTGTTTTCGAAGGGACCAAATTGCGCCGGACCATCGATTCTTCCATCATATAAGATTCCACCGTCAACATTAGCGATCCTTGACGATTTCGGAGTCAACTTGCGCATCTCCGCAATCATCTCTCGAATCTGAGAAAGTATCTTTGCCTTAGACTCGGGCGTCCGATGTACCCATCCATGGACTAAAGGGCTTCCGCGTATCCTTTCCATGACAATATACGTTGTTCCCTTGTGTACAAAAGAACAGTAAATCTTAGGCACCGGAATAGATGTGTTTTCTCCAATAAATTTCATGGCTGATGCTTCTGCTAAAGTCCTGAACTCGCCGTATTTAACGCAAACTCCTCTAGATATGCTGAGGATGCCATGATGATGGCAGTAAGGGATTCTTCTAGCAAGTTTAATTGAAGCAAGCACTAAAAACCGGCGGAAACGAGCATTATTGATTGGTTTTGATGCTGGTATTTCAATGGCAGATTCGACTTTCTTCTCATCGCGTGTGTTGCTTATATCGGACATGATTTCCTGCAAAGGATTGAATCTTAAACAAATAATTGAGTCAGCCGCTTCTCTGAAGATTTGGTAGGATAGTGTTCATTGCTGGTAATACGGATGATGGTCGAGGGGAAGAGGTATGATGCCGTGCAATGTCTTGTGCGTGTTGTATCAGTTTTACTTATTCCTTGGGTCGAGATGATAATGATGCTGATGCTGAGGCTGAGGCTGAGCAGTGTTAAAATTAGGCATGCAAGGCTACGAATATTATCCCGAGGCTAAAACTGTAAGGTCATCTTTCGCTTACTCACATCACCAGATATTAATAAGTTCAAACAATCCTCTGTTTCATGACGAGTTTTCCTAAATGGGTCCAAGTTATCTTCAGAGTTCAACATACAAAGTTATTGGATTTATGAAGTCAAAACAAGAACTAGTCGTTGCAATTGGTTGTCTTTGCGAAAAAACCCTTCTCTAGATGATTGTATTCTTGAGTAGCAAATAGCTAAGTATTTTATTTCTTTTATATTCGAATACTATGATTTTTCTAATGCAATGCACCGTACGGTAATTTCTGTCCTCTGCAAGACTCCCCCTACTCAGTTCCCCCTTGGCCATAAGCTTGTCAGACTCGATACAAATTGTAATGCGATATTACGTTCGATCGTTCATCGATATTGGACATTTGTACCTGTCTGCATTTCCAATAATGCGACTGGTATGGGGAACGGTGGGAGGCCATAGGTGCGGGTAGTAAGGTTATATTAATCGCGGCTAGCGGTAGTAACTGAATTTTATCTCAAGCTAAGGTTTGGCACATGAAATATCTTTGATCGGGTGATCTTATTGAATATCATTTGAAGATAGATGGTAGAATCGATTTGTTCAGCTAGGTAGAGTCTCAACATAAGTTCAACATAAGTTCGTGGTAATGATAATTGAGATGCCACCCTGAGACGATACTCCCTCCCTTTGTCCGAAAATTTGACTAGAATTCCAAAGCCTACCTCCAAAGCCATCACCTAGAGTGGTCCAATATCATAAATGCTCCTTGGACTACCCGCAAAAATCCAATTCAAATCGTCCTCATTCAAGAAAGGGGCGTTCAACATAGCTTCAAGATTAGCCTCGTGATTGTATCCGAATGGCTAATCCTGTCCAACATGTTAGTCAATTTTCAATTTTTGTGAAGCAGTACCTACGGTTCCAAAAGTAAGTTGAGTCTTAGGCACGTCATACGCTAGCAATCCTAGGACTTGATGAGGAAACGTCGGCCCAGCACTGATAGCAATCAATTAGATTCGTTTGCCGAACTCTTCCTGGTTGACATGAGAACTTACGTGTCCCACCAAAATCTCGTCTGTAATGTGTGATAAACATTACTAGCATTTCCAGCAGTAGCCCACAAGAAACGATCGATGATCGAGGGAAACGAATCACCGACATGAGAAATTTGATAGCGTATATTGGTAAAATTTTGTACGGTTCCAGATAGAATGAGATCCATCACAGTTCTAGCAGTATCGAAATAAAATTCCACGAGCCCTGGCCGGTAGATTGCTATGAGAGTTCAGCTACCAAAGTCCAAGAATTCAATGTGGACCGTGAAGACATACTGGGGTTCGCCTCAATCAAAACACCATTATAGCGAAGATATGGAGTATGGGGGTGTATGAATATAGTATGGCTTTCATTCATGAGCCTGTTCAAAGCTTGGTAGAATGGTTCAAAGGTTGAGTTTCCCAGATAAAAACCCTCGTGATTAGAAAGCAAGATGATGCCAACCGCGTTAAGCTTTGAAATACTATAAGTTGCTTCCACAATACTATATATTCTTGTCAATGAAAATTCCGACATCAGATCACGAAGACTTACGATTCTTCGGTATATGGCAAAGGAATTGTAGCAACGAAAGAAAATTGTTTTGGATACGTTCGAACAAGCTGGGCAATTCTTGTCAGTCCCTGAAATTTTTGAAGGGCATGTGGTACTAACAGCTGCCTGCCATTCATTAAGAAGTCGTGCTAATGCGACGGATGCCTCTCGATTCCCAGGGTAAACTGTTGAACCAGGTGTTGTTATAGATAATACCCTATGCGTGATGTCTAACATAAAGATTAGATTAGGTGGTTGTGCTTGAGATGATATGATTCACTTAAGCTTTTCATGAATTCGAATTCAGTCTCAATACTCCAGAATGGAGTTGGTTGACCGGCAAGTGTTGGTACAATTTGACGATACCAATCCGGAACCGCATGTGCTAATTGGAAATCTGTCAGTTAGAAGTTGATTGCTAGCTATAGCCATCAACACTTGCCATGAGTATCAATTCGGAGGTCTAAATGAGAAGTGTTGTTTGAAACCGTGGGAATGCTCTGGTTAGCAGAAAGAATATTATCAATAGACTTTAATGCTGGTGTTGTGAAGTGAAATGCCAGTAAATCAATTCCATCTAAAATGGGTTAGCATTTGCAAGCTGTATTTCTCACATAAGTATGTCGTACCTCGTTGCGCAACTTCAAGAATCTCTTTCGAGGACTCCGAGAATGCAAAGACTGCACTTATGGATGTCGTTAGACATATAAGAGATGGAACCACTTTTGAAAACATAATTGCTAGTCACTCATTAATTGATCTCAAGATTCGCAAATGATGAATGTGAACAGGAATCAGACCTAAGGATAAATAGCCAACGAGCTAGCTGAACTCCCCATATCTGGAAATGATGATGTATTGCTTATGCACCATTATATTGAGAACAAGGCAATCGATCTTTGGCTGCCGCTTCTCAATTTGTTATCTTACATACGCCTATGCTTACAACCGTAGCACAAATATTATTCTTTGCTCAAATTGGAAACGGCGGCGGTGCCCCGTTGGCCTGAGATAGAATCAGGGCAATAATAGTCAAAAGATGTGGCAAGTAATTCTGGATTACTAATCCGGTGTATTGACCATCTTAGTCTAATGATTTGGAAGATTGCCTGGAATTCATGGATGTAAAAGTTACCAGAGTGTAGAGGTGAAATATCTTATCACAAGGCCCTGCACATGATAGAGAAATTTAAATGATGCTATGCATTTAACTTACTGCAAGAGCAAGCTGGTTTGGACATATGCATGGAAATGAGGCTACTCAATCGCGATCCATACCATAAAAAGCACTTGGCACAGGTGAATATTACTGAACGGAATTCCCGTAAACAGCACACCATGTCCCGCCCATTTGTATTTTTGTTGTGTGAGAAAGGTCCTTAACAAGGGCTCACCATAGTAAGTCGAAGATGGATGAATTGATATAATCGAAGTGTCACGAGGAATGATTACTATATCAACCCAATTAACCACTCGGCAAGAGTGGCGTCACTTTTATCGTGATACGAAGTTTATGCCGCGTGGCTAACGGGATAAGGGCATGTTGGCTTGAGTGAATCTTGAATTCCGGGACGGAAGAGTTCCAATACAGAAGAGGGGGCGGAGGATTGGAAGTCCGCGGTTCAATTGGCGCAAACAGTGTCGATTCACATGCATTCTTGGCCTTAAGAGTCTACACGACAGCCCCCGGATTGAACAATATGTATGCTGCATCTATCTCCGAGAAAGTCGATCGTTCCATTTCTCCAAGGCACCGTGTATTCTTGGATCTAGTATTGCGATGACGGCAGATGGCACAAATCGTCAAGTGCGGTATATGACTTTAGGAGGAAAGTGCCAAATGGCAAAGGCGACGAATTTGAAGAGAAGGGTTGGGTATAAATTGATGTTTAGTGTTTCCTAGAGGTTTAAAATTCCTTAAGAATGGGGCTAAAAAAGCCGGAAAAACAATGCCCCAGTATGAATGCCCTACTCTGTAACCTAAATCTTGTTTACACCAAATAGTCACAACTTTTCAAGGGATATCTTATTGATGTTTTCTTCAAAACGATTCACATCTTCGATATTAAAATCAAATATTGAATCACATACATCCACATTCATCATAACATATTACTGTGGCGCCATTCAAACAATTTACCGGCGATTAACTGTACCAAAAACGGCTGGAGAGAAGCCTCCCAAGAATCACAAGTTTGATTTAAGTTCTCATTACCGCTATCTTTGAAATCTAATAAATCTGCCATTTTTCTTCCCGTCATTTATCGCCGTTTTTGTTTGCTCAATGATTCATAATTGCAAGGCGCAGATACGACGAGGCTGTGCTGAATCTGCAGCTAAAAGATGGCTGACTGCTCAGTGAGTGGGTATGCCCTGACATAAAATACACAACGGGTTCGAAGATCATCAACTTTGCATCATTCTCACAATTATTCGGACCTTCCACGTATTGAAAAGCTTTGATTTCCTTTCAGATACTTTCTCCTGGATTGGAGACACATAAAAAAACGCCGTATCGCTACTACAAAAATGGCAACTCAACACATCATAGCTTCAGCTACTCAAAACACAAATCTCCTCTCCATACTTTCACAAACAGATCATGCACCTTCGGAATATGCCCAAATCACACAATATCAATTATCTATTGAGAGTATTGTCTCGGAACAAGAGCAACGGGTCAAAACTTTGGTGGCAGCAAGTGCAAAGGAACATCAGGACCACGAAGAATATAAAGACTCCACTGTCAAACGTTTAGCCTATAAATTAAGTGGCAGGAAACAAAAGTTTATTGAAAAGGAAGAGAAAGAACATCGAGAATGGTTAAATGCAATTCAGAATGAATTGGAAGCTAAGCGTCACTTGAGTCATTTGAAAGACACACTACAAGAAGCTAAATCAAAAGCTTCGTCGTTGAAGCCTCTGGTTGAAGAACATAACGCTGCACAAGCTGAGCTCGATACTCTTTATAATTCCATATTCTCAGGGCCATCACCCGATTTTCCAGCTGAAGATACGATGGAGCATCTTCTTTCTCGCGCCAAAGATTCATTCGATGAAGGACAGCTGCGACTTAGTATTGAGTCCAATGTCTTATCAATCTTGCAAAATGCTTCAACAATCATGCGTCAATGTATTGCAGCTATGGATAATGCTCTACAATCATCGACCATGGATGCATGGGGAATAGGTGGAGGATTTGCTGACATGACGGAACGATCTTCACTTGCACAAGCTCAATCCCTTTCTTCTCAAGTAGAGATGTTAATTTCTCAAGCGCGACAAATGCAACCAGCAGTTCAACCTTTGGGCCCGATGAACATTGCACAAGGGAGCCTGATGTCTGATGTTATCTTTGATAATATCCTCTCTGATCTTAAATTTCATGAAAAGATTGAGGAGTCAAAACGGCAGTTGATAGCAGCACGATCTCGATTGATTCAAGAAACGAAACATAGCAACGAGCGTTTGACGAGTTTTCGTCTGGAAGTTGGGGAGAAGAAGAAAGTTTTGGAAACGAAACGAAAAGAATTACAGGATGAAAGAGCAGCGGTGTTTGAGAGAGTTGTTGCTCGTGGCGGCATTGCGTATAATTCTCAGGAACCGCGGAGCAATGTTCAAGTAGAACACGATCAATCAGGCTGGCAGTCCCCAACGCTGCAATGGAATAGTCAGCAACATATACATTATTCGCTGTTTGGAGGAGGGTATCAGGAACAGTCCAATGAATCTGAACCGTACCGTATTCTACCGGCAGGAACTTATGACTCTCAGCACATCGATCCAAACTATCCTCAGCAGGATCTATCGATGCCCGCTCCTCCATGGTATACATCGTGATAGATGTGGGTATCGTTTGGCTAAAGAAATGCTTTCGTTGTTGGTGATTACTAATTAGGCGTTTGGAATCTTGGGGGCATATACCAGGAGTTACTGGAGGAGGTGTACATGATTATGGGTAACCAAACAATAGGCAACCAAACAATAAAGAGAATATTGTTTTCAAAGTTTTATATAATTTCTGTTATTTAACCTCCATTATTAAAGCCTGTTTGCATCACCCATATATTGTCTCGAGTACCATTTCCAAATATGGTCAGCACCAATTCACAGTTTAAGCTGGGGCAAAGGATGAAAAGCCTCCCACACGGTTCGAATATCCTTCCCCATCCTGCTCCATATATAATTTGATGGTTTTCATCCCATTCCACCATCAATACATCATACATAAATGGCAGCTTTGAGTATATGAGTCTCCAAGTTAGAGGATTAGAACAAGCTAATTGGGCTTTGGAACTTGTCAAGGATTCGTGTTGATTGGTTGTACCTTTAGTGAGCTCTATGAATTTGATACAACATAATGCACAGTGGCATTTAAACATTTTTTTACCAGGAGCTTTTGCGCCTTAAAGATCAAGGTTTCTTTTTCCCGTTGATTTGTCCACAATTCTAATGCTGTTGAGCTACCTGAAAGAAAGTGCTGGATGTCTGAAGTTGGAGACAAGTTCCTCGCTCTCTTCATCCGGCTTAAGCTTTAGGACCTTGCCAAAGCAACTTGCTATTCTTTTAAAATACGAAAAGAAATTCATGAGTTCGTACCTTTCTAAATTCCCGCTCTGGTCTCATGTTAATCCCAATTCTTGATGTGTTGGAGATACCATTTGATTACTGATACTTCTTTGTGATTCCTTTAGCATGCCAGGTCTATTCACCAGCTAACAGGGGCATGACCAGTCCTTGGAAACAAAGTCTCTAAATCGTGTCTCTGTTGAGCAGAAGCTGGCTGCCGCAATAACACGATGTCAACAATTCCTTGGTTTTGTTGGCCATTACTCACATACAAGGCGCCATATAAAGACAAAATGTATTAAAGCTATCCCCTTCTTCTATCTCTTCTCTTTCAGATGACTGATGAAAATACATCCGACTATTTATCACTACATAAACCGTTGAACTCAGAAAAAGAACTCCACTCATTTCAATCTCCAGCATACCATTACAAATACAAAAGTGCCCACACCTTCTAGTTCCAATTCTTATGAGCGAACATACCACTGTTATGGCTATTACCATTTGGTATTCCATTTTGCTTGCTGATTTTGACATTTTCCATACCGTTGGTCATAGTACCTGTCTCGTTTTGCTTGATCAAAGCCTCAGTTGAAGTTTGAATACGCTTTCCAAGATCTGCATTGACCTTGCCGAACATTGCTACTCGGATGTTAGTACACGGAGTTGAGTCTTAACTAGATTACATACCATAAACTGCTTGTCTAACTTGAAGTCCCTTATCTCCGGTAACAGCGCTTAGATGACCCGCAACGTTGCTAATTAAGTTATCTTGTTGACCTGGCTCGCTAGCCAATGTTTTCTCCCAAAATATTCTCGGCTGCAGGTAGTCTGCATCAACGACTTGACTCTCAAAGCTGACAACATTCCCTTGAAATTGTTCCTCATCAGGTTGTGCATATTGTGCCGCCACTCCGACATTATAGAATGATGATGGAAAGTAATTTTCAGTACCACCGAGGTTACCATTGATAACAGCAGCTCCATCCCGCATGAGAGGAGTGAATGGTTTATTGTGTGGAGCATTAACAGGCAATTGAATGAAGTTGGTTCCAAGGCGATATCTTTGCGTATCTGCGTAGGCAAGAGCACGGGTTTGAATGACTAGTAGATTTGTTAAAATCATAACGAACAGAACAACTTAGTTCTTGTTCACTGGAAAAGAATAACTTACTTGGATCAGGAGTCAGAGCCCATCCAGGGACGAGATTTGTTGGACTGAAAGCACTTTGCTCTTGTTCGGCGAAGAAATTGTCCACATTTCTGTTTAGTGTGATTTTACCGAATTTGCGAAGAGGAAAGTCTGAGAATGGAAATGTTTTAGTTGCGTCGAAGATATTGATGTGATAATGCTCAGCCTTAGCGGGGTCAATGATCTGGGCATAAACATCCCACGACGGGTATTTCGTATTTTCGATATCTTCATAAAGACGACGAGTTTGGAAGTCTGGATCTACACCAGCCTTTTGATTGGCCTCATCCTGCGTGAAGTTTTTCACTCCTTGGTTGGTTTTGAGATGAATCTTGACATATGTGAAAGAACCATCTGATTTGGTGAACTTGTACGTGTTGATACTGAAAATGTCGGCATGCTGGAAATCAATTGGTGTAGCACGATCACTGAAGAGGAACATGAGGAAGTGAATTCCCTCTTGGTTATTAGTGAAGTAACTATACAAGTCAGGAGTCTGTTAAAAGCACAACAAGGGATCGAAAACATACTCCCAGAATGCCTTGTGGTCAGGTAGACCACTTCGTGGGTTCTTTTTAGTTGCATGGGTGAAGGATGGGAATTTGGCTCCATCTCGAATTGGAAAGACAGGCTATGACATGAGCTTTTTGAATATTTTCAAACAGACACACGAGATTGACTTACAGTACTAAGGAACAACCAATCTAAATTACCCTCCTCAGTAAACATCTTGAAGGCAAATCCACGAGTATCCCGAACAGTTTCGGCTGATTCTGCTCGACCAGCTACAGTAGAGAAGCGACAGAATAGTTCGGTCTTCTTTCCAACCTTATTGAGAAAAGCCGCAGAAGTGACATCTGAGATATCATCTGTAACCTCAAAGTATCCATGAGCGCTAGTGCCTCTGGCGTGGACGACACTAGATATGGTTGATTAGCCAAGATCATGCAGCCGGAATAATGAGTTGTTTAACTTACCGCTCTGGGATTCTCTCATGGGTGATATGTTGAATTAATTCCAGGAGATTGATATCTTGAAGTAGAAGAGTGGCTCTGAGTTGATTACCGATTCTCTGAGTGGATGCTGGCTTCAAAACGGGAGCACCATTCATCGTGGTGATGGCTGGTTCCCGCATAACGCCGTTGCTCTATAAAGGTTGTCAGTTCATTATTCCTGAGTGTAGAACTGTCGTATCTCATACTTGAGCCATGTTGTTTGATTTTTTTTGAATCAAGTTGCAAAGTATATCTGATGTATGATAATGTTACTGTGGAGGATAAAAGTGATTGGAAGTGAAAGCTTTCTGTGGTAGCTGAGGCTTCGTGGAAATCAAGTTGTTTTTATAGACAGTCATACATTAGAGGCCAGTTTTGCACTTTCGTCATGTAATGATCACTCAGCAGTTGTATTATCTTTTGACGATACCGAGGCGTAGGAGGCGTGCGCAAAAGCTGAAAGGAATAAGTCTCCACAGGGACATCGCTCTTCCAATTTTCGAGGCAGAATATACACCGCCACTGAAAATTCACTAGATAGGGTGGTATCCATTCCTATAAGCTTACAGACGATCTGACTCGTGATTTCGTATCTTTTCAATATTACGGTAAAACTTGGCAGCCTTACCGATATTATTTCTGTTTGAAACGGTAAGCTTACATTCATTGGGCGTTGGGGGCGGCACAGATTAGCGAGAATAAGCCTCTACAAGGGACAATTCTTCTATATAGGTTAGCTCTTTCGTAAATTTTTCACATCTATCCTAAGGCGGTTGTGTTGAAGATCAAGTGTTAAGTGATTGTAAACTAAGCTTATAGGATTGGCTGCGCAGTTGCCTAAAATCTCACTATAATTGGAATTGAATAGTTACCCATGCCGCGTAGAGGTAAGGCCTCAATCACAATTACGATATCATGATACAACCTACCTATGACGTTTAGAGAATTTGCTGATTGATGCGAGATTATTGAGTGGGATGACCAAAGCTGGTATGTGACGGCACAATCAACCTTAATCAATAGATGTACAAAGATACCTCGTATAAAGGTCATTTATATTTATTTCTTTACTTGCTTTCGACCCTCATGATATGTTATTGGTTGAATCCAGATTTTTTCTCTTCGCTTCAGGGCTGCCTAAAATGCATGAGAAAGGGGCTATGGGAAAACGGAAAATACATTCCCAAATCGTTCACCACTGAAGGTTTACCGACCCGAGTGAGATCTAAATTACCTGGATAATGACTCACTTTGTTAGAGATCAATCATGAATTAATTCCTGATACAATAATGATTACCTGAAAACAAGGGTTATATCAGGTGGGCCATTGTGCGGTTCGGTGAAACATTCTTACCTATTGACATGTTTTCCACTATCACTTGACTTGTAGGAGTTTGCAAATCCGTCATCAGTCCTTAAGACTCTCTCAGTATTACGGCATGATTAAAACTTTATTGTCCTTTGATTCATCTACTATGGGATATCCTTCTGCTGTAGACACATTCATCTTATATTACTTTAATTATAGTCCATATCTATGGCGATATATTACAGCTCTCTACGCTCTTCACGCAATTTATTCTGGAGATCTTTGACCGAGCATGGTCGATTGAATATGAAATAGTTGCGGAATTATTTTATTGTGGTTTTTGATCAAAAGTCATCCGAAATTTAGTCACCAAAAATATGCTGTGAGAAGTGAATAAAAGACGACAGAATTGACCAACGGCATGGGTTTCGATAATGACCTTTAATTCTATCAATTAGGTAATAACTTGCGGGATACATTTGTCATCGAGTTTGATAAAAGTGTTTGCAAGGAATCCAATTCACCGATTGAGAATATTATGAACATCCTTCTTTCATTATCTGAGAGTACTATCCTTCACGCAATTACAGGAAAGCTTCACAAATTATTACACGAGTCTTTGGGTGATTCACGACTACCAAGAGATCATCGTATCGCAAAAGCAGAGATGAAATGGAACTATGGTTCACATCCTAGGCGTTATTTAACTTCGACGAATCGTAGTCTCATAAAGCGTTTCATTGGTACATTACGACGAAGACTGGAATCAATTCCGGAAAACAAAACAAACGAACCATTAAATTGGTCAGTTTCATATACCGGTTGGACTCAAAGTGAGGGTCGAAGAGTT
Source organism: Sclerotinia nivalis (assembly GCA_029531795.1). NCBI lineage: Eukaryota > Fungi > Ascomycota > Leotiomycetes > Helotiales > Sclerotiniaceae > Sclerotinia > Sclerotinia nivalis. The sequence continues at coordinate 2,346,433 of JAPEIS010000013.1, forward strand.
TATGAACATAGCAGGCACAACACGGGAAGCACCATCGCATAGTAAGTTTATACATAGTCCTTGGCCCAAATCCTACAATCATTCTAGTCATATCCTCTCATTCAAAGTTCTCATATATCTAAAGTCCTTCTATACATAGCTCAGATACATTATCATCTAACATAATTTAGTCTTTTGGAAGCTGCCATGTGGAATAAATATCCCACCAAGAGATATTTACTTCGAAGTCTGACTATTGCCAACGTCACTGATGTAAGGTCAATAAGATTTGCGGAACATGTCATCTCAATTCTAACTAATTCATATTTCTCATCGGCTGGTTTATGTGGAGCAATTGGTGGAGATAAAGCATCCGAATCAAGAGCTCAGAGGACCTGCACAGAAGAGACTTGGGATAATGGTACGAGAGCTTTAATCAAACAGAAGGTTTACGAAGTCAATAAATCAAATTTGGAGAAAGGATCACAGCGATTTTGCTCTCTTTATGAGAAGATATAAAGACCGAGTTCCCAGGATGTCGGAGAATGAAGTTAACAATCAATTCATGGGATATGAGTCCAATAATATCCATGAATATTGTCCCTCTCAACTCTCGAATGAGATCAATGATCTTGAAATCATTTTTGGCAATCAATGTAAGCATAGGACTTTCAATTGGCCCTGTTGACATGAAGTAATAGAATGATATGAATTCGAGAATGTCCCAGTCGTCCAATGGATTCCCCATCTTCTTCATCAGGATCATATTATGTAAAGCCTGTCACGGTTCGAAGATTATGTAAGCCGATCGTACCAATCGAACTCTGAACAATTAACACTCGGAGATCAATCATATAACATGGTTTATCAGTGTGCGGGTTATATCAGTGTGTGGGTCACTTTCACCTCAATTCAATCTCTTCTCTTTCAACACGCGTTTTATCAACAATCTACAATGAATTCGAATAATCAAGAAGCCCGTATACTCCTCGTTATCGAAGCTATTCAAAAAGACAAAAAAATAAGCATTCGAAAAGTTACAAAGATGTATAATATCTCGAATACAATACTACAGTGTAGAATTAATGGTTTTACTTTTCGCTCCGAATATCGATCTAAATCTTATAATCTTTCAGAATTAGAAGAGAATATCATTTCTGAGTATATACTCGATATGAATATGAGAGGATTTCCATTTAAATTTAGAAATGTAGAAGATATAGCGAATCATATTCTTGAATCGAGGGGTGCAAAGTGTATTGGGAAGCTTTGGGTGTATCGATTCGTAAAGCATCGAATCGAATTAAAGATGTATTTTAGTTGTGTTTATGATTTTCAAAGAGTTCTTTGCGAAGATCCTAAGTTTATTGAAGAATGGTTTCGATTAGTTTCGAATATACGAGTGAAATATGGTATTCTCGATAGCGATTTCTACAATTTCGATGAAATAGGCTTTATAATAAGGATTATATGTATTGCAATGGTTGTTATTAGTGTTGAGAGATACGGTAGAAGTAAATCAGTACAATTAGGCAATCGAGAATGGGCTACAGCAATAATATGTGGAAATGGGGAGGGTGAAATTATATTTTCATTTCTAGTGGTTCAAGGATAGGTTCATCTTTCCAATTGGTATACCGAAACTGATTTTCCTGCGGAATGGGCTATTAAATCTATATCTAATGGATGGACAAACAATGAGACAGGTTTAGAATGGTTGAAACACTTCGATAAGTATATTAAGAATCGAAGAAAGGGCAAATATCGAATGTTGGTACTAGATGGGTATGAAAGCTATGAATCAGTATCTTTTCAGTTGTATTGCAAAGAGAATGATATTATCTGTTTAAAATTACTACTATATTCAAGTCATTTAACTCAATCACTTGATGTTGACTGTTTTAGCAGTCTGAAACGTTCATATAGTATTCAAATTGATGGGTTTATCAAAGCACATATCAATCATATTTCGAAAGTTGAATTCTTTATAGCTTTCAAAGTTGTATACCAAGAATCAATTACGATTCAGAATATGAAATCAGGATTTCGAGGAACAGGTTTAATATCATTTGATTTTGAAGCTGTACTTTCGAAACTAGATATTCGAATTCGTACATCTACTCCCCCCTCTTTCGATTAAGATTTATGGATTTCTCAAATCCCTTATAACCCAACTAAAGTTCTTTCACAATCGACTTTAGTAAGATCTCGAATAACTCATCATCAATCAAACTCTCCTACATTTATATTCGAGATTGTATTAGTTTTAGCTAAAGATACAAAAAGATTAGTATATGAAAATATACTTTTAAATGTAGAGATTTGTATACTTCGGGCAGCAAATGAAGCATTAAGCAAACATCGATATATAAAAAAAACTCAATTATGTCAAGAAGAAGTGCTTACTGGACAAAAGGCTACCAATATATTATTTCAGTAAAAAATTGATATTCAAATTCAATATGACGAGTATCAAAAAGGGGGGAATTCTAATAGGGAAACATCTTCTAATCGATACTGTAATAAGTATGGAAAAACTGGACATAATACAAGGATTTGTCAAAATAATGTAATAGATTCTAGATTATTAGAATCTTTATAATTTTAATCAATTGATTTAATTGTTATTGAATAATATGGGTTTGAAAGAGTGAATTGAGGTGAAAGTGACCTATACATTGATATGACCCGCACACTGATAAATCACGTTATTTATAACTAGTATATATAATCCCTTCGGGGTTATCGACCTTTCACTCTCTAGTTATGAGTTCTAAGGATAATTGAACCCTGGTTTTCTAGCTCTTTACGGCGATTGTGTCACAAAGCCCACCATACGCTATCACCATTCAAATCCTTCGTTCTCAAAGTTAGGTCCCCAACAATAAAGAATAAGCTTGCTCTAGCCAATCTATTTAAAGGGCAAAAGTTGATCATATTCTCCAACCAGAACGTGAAGAATCGATTTGTTTGTGGATCAGAACACACGCTCACGAATCAGAATCAGTGGCTGCGCAACGGGTACCCGCGGGGCGGATAATGACTCTGGTGGGTTATCCGTGGGTAACCCGCTGGCGGGGCGGATAACCGCAAATAATCTGCGGGTTAGTGGATACTCGCTTATTTTTTGAAGCTATTCCCAAAATATTATACTAATTTTTATACTAATCTTTCATAAATTATCCAAATTATCCACCAACCCGCAGATTATCCGCAGATAATCTGCGGATAACCCGTACGGGGCGGGTTATTTTAAAACCTCAACGGGTAAGCCGCGGGGCGGGTTCTAGCTCTAATGGGTAACCCACGGGGCGGATTATTTGCGGATATCCGTGGGTGGCGGATAATTTATGCGCAGCTATGAGTCACGATTGACTGCATTTTTGTTGATAACCACACAACGTGATATTGACCTTCCTCTTCACCGTAAACTTGTTGACAATCTTGAGAAAAATCTTTGGGCATACCGTGGAATAGTAGGAAGATATGCTCTTTCATTGGTAGATGTGGCTTCAATAACATATCATCGAAGTTGTCGGCAATCGTGATACCATAACGGGAGGTTTCAAACTTCACCACCACCACTCTTCCCTTTATCTCATCATACCTTTGTATAACATCAAAGTAAATTTTGACATCCTCTTCAGTGATTTGCTTGTTGTAATCTGCATTGTATAAGTGATGGCATTTAAGTTGATTTGATGAATCCTCGAAACTTTCTTGTAAGATCTCGAGGTTTTCCAATTTTGAGGTGAGATCATTGACTTGTGTTTGTAGATTAGAATTTTTCTTCTCGACAATCCTCCAATTCTTTCGATAAATCTTTTGATGAGGCTTTGCCATTGTCCAGGCTTAGGCCAGATGACAAGGCCTTCTGATTATCCAACTTAAGGTCAGACAATGTGGCTTTCTGGTTATCCAGGCTTAGATCGGACGATGAGACTTTCTCATTATCCAGGTTAGGGACACACAAAGAGGCTTTCCGATTATTTAGATTAAGACTAGACAATAAGCTGCTTCGATTATTTAGGTTGCGGCCAGAAGAATTTGGTTTCATCAAAGTTTGACGCAGAGGAGTACCGTGGGATGAAGAGGTTTGCGAGGTAATTTTTTTAACTGGAGTGCCTGGATGATTCGATACCTTTCTTTTCGGTGCGGGTGATCCTTGAATTATTGATAATTGTCTTTGGGCCTCCCTTCTTCCCATCTCCTTCAACATATCCGGGTCGGTAGGTAGTGATGCGATCTTCTGTGCTTCATTCTTTCGTCCCAATTCAACAATTCGCTTATGGGCGATCTTCATGGTTAATGATATCATTGATGGTTGGCTTTAATGTGGGATCCAATCCAAAGTATTTCACACACCCTTCGACAATTTTCGGATCAATCTGGTTTGAAAAATTCCTAGATGTTGTCTGAGTCCTGAAGACTCAACATCGGTCAAAGATTCGAAAATTGATCTCACAAGATCTTTTCCACTGATTTGTATTAAGGAGGGTAGAATTTCCTTTGTCTCTTGTTCCTTGACTCTTATTGCTTCATCCTTGAAAAGATTCAATTCAACCAAGGTTTTCTCACTCATCTGCCCTCTCTCGAATGCTAGTTTTGAATCCCGCATTATTCCCTTAGCCGATTCCCTATAGGAAGTGGTGAAATCAATCTTCTCAGCAATACATCCTTCGATAATGGAGATTTCTTTCTGGGCTTTCATCGTCCACCTGTGGAGTTCATCATTATTGATAAACTCCTGTACTGGGAGAAGTTCTCGGTATCTTGGAATAAAATCTGTCGCTACCTTTGCCTTATCTATTTGTAGTTTCCTTGCTTCATTCAAACCTCTTGAACGAACATCGAAGATGTATTGATTTTGAGGCATGATTATTTCTAAAGAAGAAATCGAGTAATGAATGAACTTAAAGTAAGTTGTACGAGTTCAATTGATTTAAAGAAATAATTTGCGGTGCATGAATGAAATGTGTGACATGGCAAGAATGTACAAAGTAAAAGCTTGGTGAACCCTTCTCTCAAAACATGGTGGGTGAGAAATGCCCCACTTATAAATCCCCGAACACCGATACCAGATTTCAATTATTCATCATTCTTCATCATCCTGCTCCAAGTCACTCCACGATGGTTGTCTGGATTGCTCTGACCAATCTACAACTAGGGAAGAAATTTTTGAATGATTCGGTGAAGTTTCTGTAGAGATCATTTCCTTCTTGTCTTCCTTCTTCTTCTTTTCTACTCTTGCTAGTGTCGAAACCTTTTCAGTTCGTTCGTGTTGTGTCTTCCGCTTGAGGTTAAAGACTGGACGAAATTGGCCAATTCTTCGATTAATCTTTGGTGTCTGTGTTGAACTTATCGTTTGAGACGATGGGATTGTATCATCCATTTGTATGACTTTTTCTGATTGCATTCCTTGTGATGGGTATGTGATTTCAGATGACTTCCAGGAAGAATACACAGCGAATTTATCGTCAGGTTCTAATGTCTGAGTTCGTCTTGTTTCATTTCGGGGAGTCGGGAATTCTTGTATGGCCTCTTCGAATGTGAGAGGAGAGGAGTAAAGCGTTAAGGATGGAGAACGACTAAAGGAACTAGGAGACTCGGAACGGAGGGACAAGGATTCGTCGTGGAGGGACGAGGATTGGCGGCGGATGTACTGTTTCATCTCCTCCTTGAGCTTTCGTACTTCCTCTCTGAGAGATCGGTTCTCCTCCTTCACACTGGCGAGTTCATCCTCATATGATCTTTCCACTGTATTCATTAGAACTAAATTGTACATTGAAATGAAGGTATAACTTACACTTATCCAAAGTCTCTCGAAGATTATGCATAATGATTGATTGGGATGATCCTCCTGATGAGAATACCGACATTTTGAAATATATTCTTATCTCGTGTAGATATAAATGAGCAGATTTGATACTCTAGATGATTTGATGATCTGGCATAACGGATTAAATTCAATGACTTCATTGAATTGATGAATGGTCATCCCCGCATGACTTAGGAAGTGTCAACTTTGGCACCTTCCTTCTTTACATTAAATGCTTGAAACGATAACGATATCGATATATGAAGATAAGAATCTTCAATAATGGGGTCCATTAGATATGTCTTGAAAACATTAAGACTTATTTTAAGTCATACTATACTAAACTTATAGTAAGTATGTTCTGAAAGTAATGTTGGCCATCACAGATGTCACTATGACATATGGTTGATCTGGATTTTGATCATGGGAATGTCTTTGTTTATGTACGTGAGTAATTTTTAAATGATTACTCACGCACAAAAGCAAATAACCAGGTTGCATATCAAAATACTTTTGATTTGACTCCTACACTTATGTTCAGTACTCTATTCATCCCCATGTAGTAGATGAGTATGCTGCAGGGGAAGAAATAAATGGTTCGGCCTTGATTAACGTACGTTAGTAGTTTCCAGGATCAATATGAACAAGATTCGATATAACCCAATTTTAGGTCGGCGGGTGGTTGTGTCTAATAATATCTCATAATTGATGAGGTGAATCACGTGCCGCATCTAAATAAGATCTAGCCTTTGCTTGAGTATGTGGATAGTCGAATCGAGGAATGGGTATAGATAATCATCCAAGAAATAACTCCTATATTCATCATTAAATTCAGCTAATCTCAACAGGTAGTGATGAATACTAACTATAAGATGGTAATACTAGATGTGGAGGCCTTTACTAACGTACATGAGTTAGATGTTCCAGAAATGATTTGGAAGAAAAAAAGATGTAATGGAGAAGAAGGGAAAAATAGAATGGGAGAAGGGAAGAAGTATATATAGTTTGAGAAAGGCGCTAATGAGGTCAACTATATTCACTTCGCTCTTTCCAATTTGTTCTTCCCCCCTTTATTGTCGCTTATATACTTTTCACTACCGATTATTTTCATTAATTAGTCTTACTTTCTTGTTAGTGCTAGTATCAAATTATAGGGTTAGACCATGATGAGGTCAACGAGTGTTGACTTAACTTTGATGAAGAAGCGGGATTTCTATTAACAACACATTTACCCCATAAAAGACTTTGGAGCTGCTATAATCACCGATAACACAATCAATCTTTCTACCAGAATTCCAATACTCGACAACCTCCCCAACCACAATCATCAATTTTATCACTATTAGCTCTAGAAAAACCCGAAAGGATTAAAATTAGATAAGATACATTTCTCTACCAACAACAAGAAAACATTTTTCATCAGCTCAATCTCAGATCTGCTTCTAGCAATTATTTATACTTTGATCAATGCTCTGATAATCAAGCCGTAACAACGTTACCATTCCACTTGTGCTACCTGGATTGGATGTCGCCAATCTTCTCCAATTCACTTCGGAAGACTTACACAAATTCTTGAGGTATGCAGCGTCGCAGATTCTCCCAGCGCATTCAATGGCTGGACTGAACGTCGCGGTATCTCAAATTCAAATAGAATAGCTTTTAGATTAGCAATCCTACAGATATTGCACATCTTTTAACATGTTCCATCTCCTTTTCTTACTGATCCACAGGACTTCGCGCCATTCCCCCTTCATCTCTGACTTCTTCATTCCAGTCATGTGTAGGGAAAATCTTTTTCGTTGAACTCTGAGTCGAAGGGCAGGCTCCCGAATCGTGGCATTAGTCGACCTGATGTGTTGCGAAAGTAGATTCTGACATGGGGTATGGTCACCAAGGTACGCGAGGTACGCGAAAGATATGAAGGGGAAGGATGGAGATGTTGTGGAATGAAATTTTTGTAGAAAGGCATACATAAATATTAAGCGGCAAAAAGCTGAGCCTTTACTGATGATTGTAGATCAGGTCGAAACGCCAATACTTCTGGCAACTAGCTTAAAAAATCACCAACCCCTTATCGAACCGAGCTCGCCTGGGACAGTGAATAAAAGCCCCACTCTGCTACGACCCCCACTCTAATAATGAATCCTTTAACCCATGAGCAACTCTCTTGGTACTTGGATGAAAGCATACGTTTTAAAGACTTTGGTATCCTCCAGACCTTATTGCTCCTGCAAGGCATTGATCAACTCAAAGATCATGACCAGTTCAAAGCGAAGAACATAGCATTATCCACAAGGATCAAAAATTATACCTGAAGTTTCGAACCTCAACAAAAGTAATTGAGCCGAGTGCCGCGAAGGGAATTTCTTGAAAAATTAGATCGTTCTCGCTGAATGTCGATTCACTGGATATACAACTTGTTCTGCAGTAAAGACGAAAGGACACCGAGGCATCATTTTGAAGATATGGAGCTCATCCCCATGCAACTAACATCAATTGGGAAGCTTAGTTTGGGACCTAGAAGATGGGCTTTGATAATTGTGTTGAGTCTCTGCTTAATGCCTAGTAGGACTGATGGATTGGATTATGTTGGAGGAGATATAGTGATAACGGAAGAGCAAGATGAAAATGGTCAAAATTTAGCCGCACTATAATCTATTAATTCACACTATTGCTCGTTAACCGATCAATCACCCCTCCGTAGGCATCCAGATTTTTTCTATGTGTCCCTCTACTCGTGCGCGCCTGGCAGATTCAGGGCTGCCATTTCCCATTGTGCAGAACAACGTTCTACCATCACTCCTTAATCACTGGGACCACTCTATCAACAAAAACTCTTGCAACATATTTCAAATGAACTTCCCACATTAAAATTTACAGTAGCATACAAAGGGAATAATTTCGAGATACTTTCGTGAAGCTGCGTTTTGAACCTGCAAGTCTGATTTTGTTTCTCCTCGTTTCATTGCCATCAATTCCCCATCGTGCTTTCTACTCTTAATATCCAGCGCATGCATAGTGTTTAGTGTTCTTACAGCAAGATAGAGACGGATCCCAAGCTATTCAACTACAGCTACTCCCTTTTGCACTGTTAAACCATTGCCATTACCACCGTCATAGCAATCTCCCCCTTTGACTCCCTTGCTAATCCAATTCTCAGCAACTCCGTCTCTATCTCTCAGTATATAGAACTGGAATGAGAGGAAGAGACTCCTGGTTCTTTGGAGGCTCTTATCCAGACTAACAAAAATGATCCCACTCTTTGCGACTGAGTAGCATGTGATGTTGTCAAACCTTTAATGATTCGAGGAGCAGGAGATCTTTCAGGATGACTTGTTAATATGCCACCAATCTCGCTTCCACTTCTAACCTCACGTTACCAATTTCAGCCATCAACATCGAGTCATTCGGATATCTTCTACTCTTATACCCGATTAAACAATAATCTTCACCGACCTCATCTCCAGCTGCGAGCTAACATCTACAGACTTAGCAACTAAAAATCGAGGTCCAATACACATCAGTTTACAAGTTGACAATCGAGACAGCATACCAACATTGTCATCGAGATAAGAGCGGAGGGGATGATTTTGCTTCATGTTATGACCTATCTCTTCCGCCAATCCTATGCCACCAGTCTCAGCAGGTCACCCACTGATAGTGCTCGCCTCATCCAAAATTCTTTCATTAAAACATCCGTTTAGGGACATCAAGCTGTGAATCTCCTGGCAAACTAATGTGAATGAAGATACTTCACCAAGCTTGATATTCGCTAGTCATCCGTGTGGTATTCATAAGGTAGTAAGTCGTTGTTTTCCTTGATAAGGAGGTCTTGCTCGTACACAAAATCCCATCAAGAAGAATGCAGACGGGAGTGGGGAATCGTCGAGCACAGAGTCATGTATTGACTGGCCTTCTATGATTGAATTAGTGAGTTACAAGGACAGAGCCGCCACACCCAAGCGAAGGTGTGCGGGATACGAACCTAAGAAAGAACTCAAGCAAGGACTTGGATTGGCATGAACCCAAACTTATCTCGAAACCAACCTTCGCTCCCTAATCTCGCTGATAGTGCACTAGGACAAGAATTCCAAGAAAGTGTGCGCAAGAGGACTATGATTCCTTCTTCGCGGTCCAGAACTCATCGCAAACACACGGTTGTCATCGCGAGGAATTTATCACTGCAAATTACCTAATCCTCTGGTTTACCCTGTAAACCTTGCTGTCAATCACTAAATTATAGCGTGTAGGCTTTCTGATCGTTAACCGAATAGGCATCCTTGGGATAAAAAATGTCACGGTGATCACAAAATCCATCCGCTCCACAATCTCAAGCTGTGAATCTCTGAAATTTATCACTTTGATCTCGGTTTTTACTTTATGGTAAGCAATGATCAACTGACATGGTATTCAGGCTAGTTGTCATCAAAACAAATCGAGTACTCATCGGAAGACCAATGAACCAGCGGCATTCTGCTTTCTCAAGGAGGACAAGACTCAACACCTGTACACGGTGTCCTCTATGAATCTCCAGTTCTTTTATTTAATTATTAGAGTCTGTAGAGCTAAGTTTGAGTCATTTAATAGAGTCGTGGTGATTGGAAAAGGAAGAGGCACCCGATCGCAATGTTTTTTACCTCCGAATTGATTGATGGCAAAGGCCAGATCTCGGTTTTTTGACAATCGCATTATTGGATTGTGCTTTCTACAACACTACTTTTATTACAAAACAAAGGACAACATTATCATCTACAACAATATACCACAAAATCATCTCCAAGATCCCTCTAGGGCATCGAGTGCGATTTATCAAATTCGGTTTTAAGGTTCAGGCCTTACCTTCTTCGATTCGAATCAAAATAACAACAATTCATATACTTGAAAAAACTATATAGAATAACTCGAATTAATAATATATCTGCTATAGAATTCAATAGAGGATATACTATATATAGGATTAAAATACCTTGTAGGATCAATATCCCTATAGTTTGGAGGATTCTATAAAATCGATATTAGGTAAAGTATAACTATTGGGAAGTTACGAATAGAACAAAAAGTTGATATAAAGAAAGATTGTTTGGATTTGATTGATAAAGGGATCGGATTTGGAAAATTATAAATGTAATATTTTGATTAGTATTTTTATCTTTATATACGATACCGTATAGAGATCGGGTTTTGCTCTTCAGTATTAGTTTTCATTTTCCTTATCAAAAATATATACAAACCTGTATGCTATTTAGATAACACTACCCATAGCCATCTATTAAAAGCTCAATTGAGCTCTTAACCGTCCTAGATAGTCTTTGACTCAGTGTGGACGTTAATTAAATCAATCAATCAATCTGCTTTCTCAGGTACGCATCCGTCAGTCTGTTGAAAACATCACTCGGTATGGTGGACACTTAAAATTCTGTTTCTATTACCTCTAGAGCTATTCCTAGATCTGAAATGTTCGAATTATTTCTACCTCTTACATGAGGTACTTGCCAGGCGGTCCTTAACAAAATTCCGCCTTGCTGTTCCTGGCTGAAAATCAGTGAGTTACTCAGATCAATACCAGTAAAGTGTCACTATTGCTTAGGTAATCGAATCCATCCCTGAAACTCTCTGGTTGCATCACTAAATTATAGCGCTTGAGTCTCAGTCTTTACTTTACGATCAGGAATGATCATTTGACAGGCACTTCCTATCACAGACTTGTGGAAAATCTTTCCAGTGTGTTTGAGATATGACATTTGAACTCCTGCTTGTACTGTTTCTAGTGCATTTGAAAGACTTTAATTCTCACAGCACCCACCTGCTGACAAACCAGCAAGCTACGCAAATGATCACCAGAAAAGTGTCACGGCTACTTAGGTAATTAATTTCATCGCCACAACTTCAGGCTGTGAATCACTACCTTAAATTGTATTGCCTTTGGCCTGGAACTTATTTCTCGAAATTTTCAAAACTATCCTGGCTATGAATATTCCTTTTCATATTGAATCATATTATCTTTTTATATGTTACCCCTTTATATCACATTTGAATGATTCGCCAAGCATTACCGACGGTGAATTCATTTCCGTTGCTAAGCACGTGCACAAGACAGTGCCTTGAGGCCTTCGATCGCAATATTTTGAATTGAAGCACAACAATAGCAACACACCGGTAACAATATCGAATACATCCCCAACAAATCTTCAACAATTTCATCATCGCACCTCCAAAATGTCTTCGTCCTGCTGTAAGGGCAAATTAGGCAACCTAGCAGAGACGTTTGCGACAACGGCGTTGCAGCTCGTTGAACTCTCTCCTACAATATCAAAGCCAGAGGTTGACGACGACACTTGTTGCGATGTTGATAATTTTGAACCTCTAAAGCAAGCTCAAGCTTCAAAACCTGTAGAGCATTCAAAGACAGTCAGTCCTTGCGTTGTATGTGATGGCTCTTCGAGCCTCGGGCAGTCTTGCTGTAATGGTGAGTTGGTTCATGTCAACTGCAAAATTGTTATAACAATACTAATTTTCAAAGAATCCTGCATCATTCGCATTGCAGATCGCGAATGCGATGAATCTTGTGGCTCTCGTGGTGACTTTGCGAGCACTTCGACTGCTGACCAGAAGGCATATGGTAAGCCTCAAATCCCCGCTCTTCCATATATTGTTAGCCAACAAAGCATAGATAAGGGAGATGATTGCTGTGAAAAATCTAAGCAATCCACAAAAAACAAGAAAGGACCATGCCAAAGTCACATGCAGTCAGCGAAGAGCCGCTTTCAGCCTACTCTCGATGCTCTCGAATGCATCTGTCGTGCGCTTTTTGCCTTGAACCTCGAATCATGCTGTTTGAAGGTAGAGAATACTCCATGCAAGCCTCGTCGATCTAGTTCCAGCACTAATAGCCGTTGTCAATCATCTGAAACACCTTTAAAATGTGGTAAAGGTGATGGTTACTGTTGCGTAGCCTCTTCTGATACACACAAAAAGCAATTTGAACAAGAATGCAACAAAGGTCGTCATTTCACTGCTACGAATTATAGTTGTGATAAATTGACGCTTTCAGGATTGTGTGCCCCATGTGACAAGAAATGCTGCAGCGAAACATCGGTGTTGGCGATAGCTGGGGTAACATCTAATAATTGCTGCTCTGACGGTTCAGACTCGAAAGAGAGTAGAATTTTACAGGCACCAGCTCCTGACGTCCAGCTGGATTTGGAGAAAGGTTTCTTGAGTAGGGAGCATGTTGTTCTTAGCATCCAGGGAATGACCTGCACTGGTTGCGAGACGAAGCTTGAACGTACACTCGCCAACATATCTGGTGTCTCTAAGATCAAAACCAGTCTAGTTTTATCACGAGCAGAGTTTTATTTTAGCTCGGCTCAGATGTCTGTTAATGAAGCAGTGGTGCGGCTCCAAAAAGCAACGGGCTTCGAATGCCGGAAACTTACCCAGGAAGGCCATGAGCTAGAGATTCTGTCACCAGGACTTTCGGAGAATTTGCTTGGAAAATTACCGCCTGGCGTGTTGAGCATTAATCCTACTACTGATGGGACATTCATGATCGCTTACGACCCTCAAATCATTGGAGCTCGAGACATCGTTGAAAAGGCTTTTGACAAGCAACTCAAATTAGCCCCCAACCGTCCAGATCCATCAATCTCGGCAGGCAACAAGCATGTATGGCAAGTGGGGCTGGCAACACTCATATCGACATGCCTCACTGTGCCTGTCTTTGTTCTAGCTTGGGCTCCCCTTCCAGAACGAAAAATAATTTACAGCTCTGTGTCATTGGTATTAGCAACTATTATTCAAGTATTTATCGCAGGCCCCTTCTATGTCGCAGCCTTGAAAAGTTTGATATTTGCACGAGTTATTGAGATGGATCTTCTTATTGTTTTAAGTACCAGCGCAGCTTATATTTTCTCGATTATTGCTTTTGCTCTAATGGTTGTAGGCAAGCCCTTGGCCACAGACGAATTCTTCGAGACCAGCACTTTATTAGTCACTCTGATTATGCTAGGTAGATTCATCACTGCTTCGGTACGACAAAAGGCCATGCAGTCCATTTCTAGTCGCTCATTACAGCAATCTACAGCCATGTTAGTCGAAGGCGATGGAACGGTTACCAAAGAGATCGATGTACGGCTTCTTCAGTATGGTGATATCTTCCGAGTTATGCCTGAAACAAAAGTCATCACTGATGGCACTGTCATTTCAGGTGACTCGGAAATTGATGAGTCAATGATTACAGGAGAGTCGAACTTGGTGGCGAAGAGTAAGGGTGCGTCTGCTATCGCTGGCTCCATCAATGGTTCGGGTATCTTGCATATTCGATTGACTCGACTTTGCAGTGACAACACTATTAGCGCTATTGCTAATATGGTTGATGAAGCAAAGCTGTCAAAGCCAAAGACGCAGGATATCGCTGACCGTGTTGCTGGATATTTCGTACCAGTTATTATATTCATCACTATCGTTACCTTTGTTATTTAGATCGCTGTGAGTATCGCCAGTCAGAAAAAGAGAAGCTCAGATGCTATTGTCCAGGCAGTTACATATGCTACTGCTGTTATGATTATTTCGTGTCCATGCGCAATTGGACTTGCTGTGCCTATGGTTATCGTTATTGCTGGAGGTGTTGGTGCAAACAAGGGAGTTATCTTTAGGTCGGCAGATTCTATCGAGGCAGCCAGAAATGTTACTCATGTTGTGTTCGATAAGACAGGCACGCTGACTATGGGAATCCTGAGCGTCAAAGGGAGTAGTTATTTTGACAGTCAAACAGAAGATGTTAAGCCAATCTTGCTTGGCCTGGTGTCTGGAATCAAGCATCCTGTTTCTCAAGCGATTACTGAGCACCTAAAATCTCTTGGTGTCTCTCCCACCGCTGTTCTCGATATAGGGTCTGTCCCAGGGAAGGGCGTTTTGGGTAACTGGAATGGCAACGAAATTCGCGCTGGGAATGTATTATGGACGCAAGCTACTTCCTCATCGGAGTTACAATAACTTCTTTCTTCCGGCTCAACGGTCATGTGCTTCACCATTAACAACATTCTTCGAGTCGTATACGCACTCAGTGACACTCTGCGCCCAGAAGCTGCTCAAGTCGTTCTGGATCTTCATTCTAAAGGAGTTTCCACCAGTATTGTCAGTGGTGATGAAGTCGGTGCTGTTAAAAAAACTGCAGAAAGCCTAGGCATTCCATTATCCAATGCTCTATCAGGTTGCTCACCAGAAGAAAAGCAAGCTTATATCCAGACACTAAAGGCCTCCGCGAACTCCGTTATTCTTTTCATTGGTGATGGAACCAATGATGCAATTGCTCTTGCCTCTGCTAATATCGGTGTTCACATGAGCGAAGGCACAGATGTTGCTCGTAATGCCGCCGACGTTGTCTTAACACGCCCAGATCTTCACGGTATACTTGTGCTAATAGAACTATCACAAAAAGCATTTCGCCGCATCATGTTCAACTTTGTCTGGTCTTTTGTCTATAATCTTCTCGCCATTCTACTTGCCGCCGGAGCGTTCGTCAACTTTCGAGTCCCACCAGCTTTTGCAGGAGTTGGTGAGATCGTTAGTGTCTTGCCGGTCATCGCCATCGCAGTCGGTTTGAGATGGACAAAGTTCTCGACTTAAATAACTTACAGATCTCTTTGGGGAATCGGCAATCTAGCGCGTGCTATTGTAAAGTCATCGTCGCGGTTGTTATCTCTACTGAACCTTTTGATAAGGTCAAAGTGAAAGTGCAGCTAAGGTGTTTAAGTTGGATAGCTCACCGTGGTAATGATGTACTTCTTTATGCAGCCATTTCTCTTCTTTTGTCGTCGCGACTCACAAATTCCACAGGTTTTTGAGTACATCTTAGTTTGTTAAATTCTAGAGATATACAACACCAGAGAAGTACAGTGAAGCATCTAGTATAGACGACAACCTTACGACCGTTGATGATCACATCATGGCTTACCAGTCTTTTGATATTTAGCCAAGGTTAATTTCACCGGAATTGTCTTGACTCTTGTCTATCTCCTCTTGTCATTACCTCCTTCCATATCTTTCTCCTTCATGCTCGTGCTGGCATTCCTAGCTGTTCCATCTAAATAGTGTAAGTGTCACATTATTCCTTTGTCTCCCTCGAATCCTCACCAAAATTTAAATTCTCTTCCCTTCTCATCCGTCTTTCTCTCTCCTGCGACTTCCCTCTCCTGGTGTAGAACCCCTCCTCGCCTTGTATTTTTGTACTTGACGAGAATAGAGTCATCCATTGGGATGTATTACCATGCACATCAATGCCTTCCAAGGTTCATTGTGCTTCGTTGCACCCGTTTTATGACCCCGTCACACTCCTCATCCATTCTTGAAGATTGAGCTTTGATTCCGAGGAACAATCCAAAGTCTTAGGCGAAGAGGTTGATGCTTGACCCTATGTGTTATGTCATGACTTCAATGCTCTTCTCTAATCTCTCCAATTTACAAAGTGTCGGTGACTACCATCGAAGGTTGTGTCGCCTAGCTCGACTAATGAAAACCCATATTGAAATATTTCTAATGAAATTCTTCATTGGCATGAATCCAGCACAAATTGCAAAGAGAAGTGGTAATATAATAGCCACGGTTAAGCCTGAATCCCTTTCAACATGTCTTACGATTGAGAGAAGTATATCTGTGTCGGCTATATTTATCATCAAGTGTCTCTGCCATATCTTTTTTATTCCCAATAAGCTCATCCTATGATTATAAAGAAATCAGCCGGTCATACTTTCAGTTGTGCCTGACTTATTGTCACATCCACCGCAGAGAGACGAAGTTTCGCAAGATATTCTTTCCGCATCATAAGTATCTTTGAGGTTGATGTCTTTATAGTTCCTGCGGCGACTCCGTTCTCATGATGTAGAAATGTAGCTGAATACTGGGCTGGTGGACAAGGAAATGTGCCAGGTCACAACACTGTTAAGGGAAACTGATGGGGATGGTAGGAATGAATGTTGTGTTAGTTGTGAAGAACTCTACACTTCTTGGAATTATGCCGTCTCAATCTTTCGGACCCGTCATTATCGTACTCGGATGTTCGTGGTGATATGATATCTATATAAAGGAGTGGCAGTTGCGTAGGACTTACTTCTTGCTGATAACTTGGAGGAGGTTTGAGATTAATGATTGAAGATTAGTAGTGAATTCTCCAAAGTTACAGTGGATTAGATGATTTCGATGGTGAGAAATCTAGAGACTTGGGATGTGACGGAGTATGATTAAAGATCTCGTCGGGGATCACATGAAGAGCTTACCAACACTTGATGACTTCAACGGGAGGTTACCACGAACAGCGACATCAAAGTACAACATCAAACCGTGATCGATAACCTTTTCAGATAATAGTGGAATGCTGATACTTTCGTTCATGAGATCACCAGTTCGCAAATGCCCAGCGGTTTGTGCCTATAGATCTATATCCTCTCGGTTTGCGATGTACGGTAGTGCTCACCGGGAAGCTCACTGGAAGCCACTTTCATCGGAACTCCCGCTCAACTGGCAAGTGTCAATGAAAATAAACGATGCTCGAAAATTGAATTGGAGGATTTGTACCTGTTTGTGGTCTTGCTGTGAATGGAAAGCCTCTGTGAGTCCTAACCGGAGCCTACCGGGGCCTTGTAAAAGCTCACCGGGAACTCCGTTACTGCTACCATAACATTAAGTTCTATAAAAGGGCACTCGTAAGTACAGCACTTGAAATAATCTGAAACCTTCTCAGGATTAGAAAATGATTTTCCTAGGTCTCTAGCATACCATAACTCCAGGTGATCGTGGTGATTAATGCTTCATGAATGAATGTTATTGTGTTCTAGTATGACATAGACGTCACGGTCTCCATCATGATACGAAGCAAAATCTTTAGCTGCTTCGAAACACAGTACAGACCAATTATAACTATGAATACGTTTAAATGGGATGATTCTACGCAGGTCAGACTTCCTTGATGTTTGAGGAGGAACCAAGTAACGAAAGTCCATTTGTAATGGGTTAACAAAACCATCGTGACAAAACCATCGTCATACAACCATCTTGATACAAGCTCAATGATATAAGCCATAATAGAAGATTACCGTGATATATTTTCTGTGCTATAAACCGTAACGAAGTGATGAATCATCCATGAATAAGCAAAACCTTTCGAGTCCCATAGCTATCACCTGATTATGATTTCTAGTTGGTGTTTGCTTAAGCTCAATTACCCCGCCATTTACACCGCTTTTAACCCCGCACTGATGATGGAGCTCTCTGAAGGAACTGGATCGCAACAAAATAATTTTGACCCCCCGAATTTGACGACGAAACCACGCGAATGCCGCCTGTACACCAATACTTGGAGTTTTCATATCATTTAAGTCCCATATATGGTCCACAGATTTCATCGCGTTTACAAATTACGATTGCGCAAATCGGAATACCTTTGAGACTCGAAATTCCTCTAGCATTGCGACAATACCATTCGCGGCGCGACGTGCGAGGAGAAATGATAGCAACTGTGGAACGAATTGAGGAAGAAATTGCGGTGAATTAGTCGTGGGATGATGCGAGATTCTGTATGTCGAAACATCTGCTGCAGCGCTGGTAGAGATATCGTGGCAATGGAAACACTCGGCCGGTATCTATCCTAGATCTTAGAGATCACCAACCGCCATGTCCGCGCGGAAAATCAATAACCTCCATGTCAACAGCTCTCACAAAATCCACGATAGATTCTAAATGACCTCAATTCCAAACAGCGAGACAGGAAGGTTGTGATCGGCTCGTCTTTTTAGGTTTGCGACAGGTTCCCGACCTTGCAAAAAAGGTATGTCAGCCTGCATTTCGCGATGTTCGACATGTATGTATCTTAAGATTTAAAGAATGCCACCAGTTCCCACACTCTTTACGACAGAGTTTGCGCTCAATGCCAAACAGCGCACAAAAAAGGTTGCGCCGGCTGATCCTCTCATGTCGGTAATAAGTTTCGATAATATATTACGAGGAAGAGTGTCAAGCTGCAAATTGAGGGGTTAAGAGATGTCCACGGGTGAAAAGAATGTCATAATCCTCGACGCTCCGCCACCTTGCAGGTCCCGACGAACACAACCCACAGCCTCCACGCTCTCAATGACCATCTCTCGACTGCGGATGTGAGAGTTCTCCGGCAGAAAATGTTTCAAAGTGCATATCGAAATATCCAGTCATAAGTCTTTACGCAGCAAAGAGTATTCAGAATCTCCGAGCCCCCTCCCGAAACCGCAACTATTTTCACAATCTTCTGCGGTGCCCCCTGAAAATAATACAGCCTCGCAGTTATCATCTTTCAGCCGCAAACTCTGCATACTACTCGGTTATTTTCCGCACACAGATTACACATGGGAGGAGTTAAATCTTTTTGCTTGAGGAGTCTCATTCTGGGTTTTAGACTCTTCATCAACTTCTAGGTACCCGAGGAATACTCCATCTCCGCAACCATCATCTCTCAACCGCGCATTGGAAGATCCATAGTTCTTCGGCCAAGAAATGTTGTCAAGCTGCGTATTTAAAGACATAAGTCTTCGCACAAGAAAGAACGTCTTCCAAATCTTCCCTAAGCTGATACCACTTTCATCGACTTTCACGGCGTTTTCGACAGATAATTTACCTTACAATCAACACCTCTCAATTACCTAAACTTATCCCGAACATTCCCCTTCCCAACCCTAGCTATATATCGGGAGAGTCGAGGGTCTTCAGGAAGGACAGAGTATTGACCTACACATTGAGGGTGGAAGCCTTCCGGTAAAAATAAATATACTCCGGAATCTTCGTCCCCCCACCACGCAAGTTTTCGGCGGGAATGAGTTCCAAGCGGCATATCCGAAGTGTTACCAGTTTTGCATAAGAAATAGTGTCCCCTCGAATCTCCGAAACCTCTCTCCGAAAACTGAGCACACCTACGAGTACCCTCGACGACTACTCCTGCCTTACAATCACCATCTCCTCAACCGCGAACCCCGAATCACAAGCTCTTACTTTTTTCAAACTAAACTACAATTGGGTACAATCATTGATCTTCTGTTAACACAGATTATCAAGCCACACATTGAAAGAGTCACAAGTCTCCGAGCAAGAACAACATACAATATACCGCCACGAGCTGGACCATTACACAAATCTAGCTGAGGATTAGACCTGGAATTGGAACAAGGGGATAGTGCTCGAAAGGCTTGGGACTATAGTCGAAGTGGCTAGAAATGTGGAGGTTAATAGCGAAGACGAAGAGGATGAAGAAAATGACATCATGAATGGCACATCACGGCAACCTTCCTCATCGAATTCAATTCATTCCTAGAAGACTTATTCAAATACAATAATACTTGACAATGATCGGTTGGTTATGGCCGGTACTATGTTTGACTAGGAACTTCAAAGGAATGGGCCTCACGGCAGTTGGATTTTACTTTGATTGCGAGACGACCCGACACCAGCGAGAGTTTCATATTGTCGACCCCACTTGCATCGCTATACTTGGGACAGTGGGTTAAAAAGAGTTCGAATTGGCACATGGTGCTGAAGCCACGGGAGTTGAGAACATTGAGGTCGGAGATGCGAATATTGGGGGAAATCATGGTGGGGCGTACATTCAAACGAAGAGGACACCGCACTCGACCGCGAAGATGAGGTGTTAGTTTCTCGATTGAAACATCTAGCAGATTGGAGTGTTCCTCTCTGAATTGTATCCTGGAGTTTCACGGCCTTCAAGTCGAAGATCAGTTCTCTCCGACGACCACGTTTGCAAAGCTAGAACTGAGATTTCAGGGCGATCCGTTATTTTAGTGAGCACGATTGGCATTTCCTCGAATTTGGTCGGCAAACAATGACACGTTCCACTAAGAATAAAACCGAAAGCAAGAGTGAATATTTCGGTGGGGTGGAACAATAGGAGGTCTCGGTTAATTTCCCAACATCGATGAATAAGAAGTTCGCACAAGGAATAACACATGAGGTACCTGGTCTGGGTGGTAGATGCGTTGATGTCAGGCACCGAAACCGAGAGCGAAGCAAAGTATGGATCGGTGATAGTATGAGGTAATTTTGGACAGACGCAATTCGACGAAGCGAAGGTTTTACTTCAGAAACCTTGCAAATGGAGACTACAGTTTCTACGAAATCAATTCTCAGGTATGACATGTTCTAATGCATTAACATAACATGCCAGATAGAGTCTCTCTTATTCTAGGGTTATTAATACATTACACATTAGTTTTGCCGCCTTTAAGTCTGGAGAGTTGGAAACATAAAGGTTGTCGGAGTGCGGTGGTCTGGAAATGAAACTGATGAAGGGGGAACGAAGGCGCAAGCGAAGGTTACTTCCCTACTTACCTACCCGATCGTTAACAAATACTCGGGGAGCAGAAATCATTTGGCGCAGCGCAGTTTGGTCATAGTCTCGATGTTGAGAGGATCTGATTCCTAAAGTAACTCTCTCCGTCGACAACCTTTACAAACTTAGTACTACATTCCACTTCGATACAAGTCCTTTATGGAGGAGCATGATTGGCATTTTAGGCCCAAGGAATAGTCGGGGGCGCGGAACAACGGGTTGCCTACCTTGAGGGAATTGCGGCGACATCAATGAGTCAGAACTGGATGAATGATCCAGAACTATCGATGGGTGTGTTTGGCACAAGCCAGAACATAGTCGTAGCGGTCCGCATGGTAGATAAATTCGATCAGGTTCGTGAGTACCAAAAGCAATGTAAGTTATGTGGTTGAGTGATGGCATAAATTTATTTCAGGTAAGTACGATTCTAGCGAAGGTGGAGGTTCCAGGTCACAAAACTGCGAATAGAATGTGCTAACTGAGTGTTGGGATCAAAAGTTTTTGGACGGGTGAAGGATCTGCCAAAGGCGGATCTTATTGAAAGCTGCGTCTCATGATTTCAGACGCCCTCAAAATAAGATGATCGACGAGAGGATTAACGGAACAAGACTTACCGAGCACATCAGTGGGCACGCCCAAGACAATGCGGGATTCAGAGCTGTTCACCAAGGTACAACAACAACTAAGAGCGGAAATAGTGACGAGAAGCCAGACCAGGCTCATGTCGAAGATTGGGGCCCGTCTGTTGTTTTGCTCGAAAGTTTTGGATATGATAGGAAGTTCTATACAATCATCTGGATGTTTTGCTCACAACTTTAGTGAGGTTATGATTCTTGCTACTGGATGGGTAGCCTTTGGACTTTTTCTTTAAAGTTTGCTAACGCTATCATAACATTTGGCAGATTAAAAACCTCTAGGACCATTGGCACACTTGACACCAGTTTTCCCACTTGAAACTCTCAAGCTTTAGCAACAGATCTCAAAGCTGGATGTGCCACAAGCGATCCAATGTACACTCGAGGACTAAGAGAGAATGCATAGCGACCTTTGGCAGACTACACTGAGGCATTGCAGATACCAATTCAACTATTAGACTGGCATATTTGGGGGAGTGAATTGGCCAACGAGATTCTGAATGTCCTATACCATTAGTTGACACCGATTCGCAAGACGGGTAGCTGTTGGTTGGGTTGACCTAACCTTTACGAGGTTCCGCAACCTTCGCTGGCACTCATACAAACACATTCTACGTCGGGAGTGTGCCAGAAGAAATGTATGAAGAGGGATCCCCCGTGCTAATGCACGACGAGGAGAAGCTAGAGTAGAAAGAAAAGACACCAATAGCGAATTGAGATCCCAATAGCCGCTGACATGCATAGTGGTCTAGTTTCCCGAGTATGCTCGATAACTCGAAGCCCACCTTATAGCTAGAAGAACAATGTAGAATTAAAGAAGAGGGAGAAATTTTGAGCCAAGGCGTTAGAATTTATGGAAGGCTACAGTGACGCTCGCTCCTGGAGACCGGCGGATCTCCGTCGACATCAAACATTGAAGAAGAGTAAAGAGTTCGGTGGCTTTGATACGCCTCGAGTGAGAAGCCTTTGAGGTCCCATAGCTAGT
Source organism: Sclerotinia nivalis (assembly GCA_029531795.1). Taxonomy (NCBI): domain Eukaryota; kingdom Fungi; phylum Ascomycota; class Leotiomycetes; order Helotiales; family Sclerotiniaceae; genus Sclerotinia; species Sclerotinia nivalis. Next base: position 2,369,211 of record JAPEIS010000013.1, read on the forward strand.
CCATCAAATCTTGCTCAACACAATTTTACACCTGAGTGCTAAATTCCGTTGTGTGAGGTTCACGGGCGATTTGGAACGATGTAGGTGTAGGAACGTCTAGGTCTCAATAATTTCTGAGCATCGAGATTTACTAAGCAGCTTCATTGTTGCTTTTCCGGTAGCCATAATGGTACCTCTGGATCTGCTCGTTCTATACTACTGCACTGAATGCATCTTGTCTAAAACCTTGATGATCTAGGCTGATGTTTAAGCTATGATTTTTATCTTTTGCTTCGTTCTAATCTCTTGTTAATAACGATCGATCACTTTTTATCATCAGTGCCATACTTTCCGGTGTAATATTTCCCGGTGACATTCTTCCCGGTGCCATTCTTCCCGGCATCATTCTTCCAGGTGCCCAACTACACACTTCAATCATATACCTTTACCTTATTCTAGCTCCGTCTCGGCTTCTCATAGATTTTGTCTGTCCTCTGTACCTATTTACCCCGGTCTCGTCCCTCGTTCACATATAACCGATTGCATTTTATCCCAAGTGACATGTCTTTCCGGTGCCACTCCAGTCGGATATCTTTCCCCTTCGCTTCTCATTGCTGTGTATAATTTCACACATCATCGTTTATAAATTTTTGTACCCCGCCAAACAAGGCTGTCTCTTGTTCTCACGAAGACCTATGAGGGTAGGTTACCAAAGACGGAACTCCACGTTGAGGCATAGTTCTAGCGAGGCCTAGCTTTAATTTGGGTTAGGGGGTAAGTACCTTTGGCGTAGGGCTAGTTGTGTATTTACTCAATCTGAAGGACAAGAAGTTCGTATGATCTAGTCATGGCCGGGGTGCTGCAGATAAGCCAAGTAGCTCACACATACCAGAATCATGAATCAAGTAAGGCCACTGGACGTTCATACGCATGTCGGAGCATATGGATGTTCCTAAATGAGACTCGTGATGTTTATGCCGGGACAGAACCCCTTTTAATCTCTCGTATTATGTGAAATCCCAGCGCCTAGGTACTCTATAAAGGGCGAGGTTCTAGCTCGATGCTGAGCTCAAGTCCTATTTATCACTGAAATAAGTATTTTCAAGCTGCAAATTGGAAGAGTCATGTCTTCTTGCAAAGCCCATTATGTTAGGAGGCATCTCTGCTGTAGTTTCGATAAACTCAAGGGACATTCTACCGCCGTCGCCAAATTTTGTTCATGGCAACATAATTAACACCGATAGGAGTTTTCCTTATTATATGCTTCAGCGTTTGTAAGGCGGGGTCCATCCCCCAGAGTTAGTTTTCACTTCCCCTACCCAACTCAAAAGATTGAGTCCATCTCAATTGCTCGAATTATATACTTAGTTAGGCCAATAAACCAGCTTACCTTCATTATATCATCTATTAGGAGTTCGCAAAAACCTCTAGCCGTTTTAGATAGTCTTAGACTCAGTGTAGACGTTAATTTAATCAATCAATCAACACCGATAGCCACTGGATCGAGCTGAATAGGTAGTCCGCTGAGGAATTCTTGGGGTATGGTATCAACGCTTCATAATCTATTCACTTAAGCACTTCCTTAGCGATACAAGTTATACTTCATGAATGTTACAACATTCTCATTCATAATCATGGAATGATCATAGTCTTGGGGAAAATGAAGTTGGAAGCGAAGTCAAAGATACGCATGTCGATCAAATTCCTACCGTTAGATGCGCATGATACGTGGTGAACTTTGACGTGCTATTCTGAGGTGTGATAAAAGTTTTCCCGTCAACCTGTCTGCCTCCGCCAATTTCCTGTCCAGTAGCTGACGCAATTTTATTATAGATCTCCTATTGCAACCTACATTACCTTCTTCTAGTGCTGGTGGGAGCAACACGTGAGGATTAAAAAGAGTCCGGGATTGGGTACTTCAACCCTTAGTTGATTCCAGTGACACATGAGAGATCAGGGGAAGATAGCCTTCGTGTGTTCATAGATCTAGGCTGAGGAATGAATCAAAGTTGCTAGAGATGCTAGGGATTAAGACCGTGATTGATGAGACGTCTGTATGTGCTCTTTTGACGACGCCAAGTCAAGCTGCTGTGATGAGCCCTTACGAAAAGATTAGACATCCAATTGGGAACTCCGTTCGGGGAGACTCTCGGGATTTCTAATGGTAGTAATGGCGATGGCATTGCCGAACGGAAGCTCAGGTAACCTAGATAGCTTCGAGTAGACAAAATCTTAGCTTCTCTTGAAACATTCACAACCCAATCGAAGCTTTATCCCTATAGTGGTCAGTCATGAGTGTCAGGCACAAGGCGGAGTAGCATTAGCATGGCGTAATACGCTAAGTGATGTTGTCTCCCGTTTTGGAGTGATTCCTCAAAGTAGAATTCCGCAGGAAGTCATTATACAACACTAAACGTCGCCTCTATATCGATTGAGGCTGCAGAAACCAATTGAACCAGGTCTTGTTGCTCTAGCTAGTCACCTCATTGAGAAATCGTCAAGTTCGGGTTGATGGTTTGAGTCAAGCTCCACCTTGACCGCGGGTGCGCTTCATGAAATGACTTGGATTTGATCGTAGATGATTCTCTCCTCAGGCCTACCGGCTTCAATGCCTTTTTAGTGCCATCTCTGCCTCATTCACTAGGGTAATCATCGAGAAATCGTCAAGTGATCATTCTCCTCCTCGGGACAATGCGAAACATTTCCGAGAAGGAAGCACTGATTGTAGAGGAAAGAGTTATTTTAAGCGACTTTCGCGAGGTTGAGAATGCTTGAGTCATATGCTTCTTGGTCATTGTGGGCGTTTTGGGGGAGTTCAAATTTGGGGGAAATGGAGTTGGCGGGAACAATGAACAGCGAACTTCAACGTTTCGCAACGATGAAGAGAGTTAATGATAGCAAATTCGGTCCAAATGTGTTTCAGTAGATATGGGGCCCCCAGAGTATGATTTTCGCCATGATTGCTCTCCGCGTTTGGAAATTTAGTTTCGACGGGAATGGTCCGTCACAGATGGGCGAGCGCAGACTTCAAGGCTGAGCCAGTTATGCGTTCAAGGATAGGCTCTACCAAGCTCTCGAGCACTCTGAGCCACTACTATGCAGTGGTAATGACCATACTGAGCTGTTCCATGAATTTCAATCTCGACGATTCTGCAAGAACTTCGAGGTCTGGCTCCGACGCGTCCTCTCAAAGTCAAAACTATGGACTGAGAATTGCTTTTAGAGAATCTTGGAGGACTCGATGCTCCCGTAGTGTTGTTTCTTCATCGCTGAAATGTCTTTGAGGAACTTGGCTCTGTGAGGTTTGAGCTTTGGCAGGGGAGAGAATTCCGAACTTCACGATATCTCGATAACTAGTAAGGCTAAGAGAATAAAAACTGGAGCATACAGCTTCTGAAAGGTTCTAAAGCTTCCATAGAGTGTTGTATTAAGATCAGACAACATTGAGAAATTTCGATGCTGAGGAATAGAGGTCACCGGGAGCGGGGAAAATCGCGAACCTTATGACGTCAAAACGACGACGATAGATATACCGATTTGGGCAGGTTTATATCAAATCTAGAGATCATATTTCACTACAGTGTGTTTCAAAATCAATGCATGACGTGATTTGAGAATTCCGAATTCTGAACGAAACGTCCCGGACTAGGCACGCGAGCACCCACCCTTTGATTATAGGACGACGACGAGAGATAAAACGATTCATTTAAGTGTTAAGTAAATCCGAAGGTCTTGGCATCCTCCAGCGCAACTTAAACCTATTGCTCGACGTCATTTCAGAAATCCGAATCCTGAACGAATCGTGTCGAATCAGGTACGAGGGCACCCACCGGATGATTTTGAGACGACGGTAGGGACTATAAAGATGGCAATTAATAAGTTCCAATTCTCTAGCCTTCTAGACCTTCCACATAGCTCGTTACATGGATTGTGGTGACTTTCAGAGAATCGATTCCTGGAAGATTTGGGTCCAGATCAGGACGAATTGCACTGACTTCACGATTCTAGGATGAGGACGGACGGTAAAGAAGCGCGAACTAGTGTATATGAAGCATCAAGTCCGTGGTATCTTCCACGGGGTCTCCTATTTGAAGTAAGTCGTCATTCCAAGAATCAAGTTCTGCGAGATTGGGGTCACAGTTTGGGATGTCTTTACGTTTCCCCTGAACCCGGGACGACGACAATAGGAATAGTCACCAGAATATTACTTGATGAGTCGCATAGGTCAGATTATCTCCAGGGAAGATTTAAGTACTTCATTCGCTGGTCCCAAAACGAAGTAGGATTTGGTGAGAATTCAGGTGCGGGGCAAGGGAGCGATTCAAACTTGAGAATTACCCGACGAGAATAGGTAGAAGAGTAAATTTTAGATTTTAGTAAATCTGGTATGTACCAGACCATCAGAAACGTGTTCGCTTGGTTGCTAAACGTGATCTCAGAAAGTTCATTCCGTGCCAGATCCAACCATGAGGGGTTTGAGCACCCACTCGATGATTCCTTCATAATGATGATACCTATGATGATGAAGAAGTGCTACAACAATCCCTGCAACTGAGGAGACCTTCCAAGTAGTATTATCTTTGCTTTGTGACGTCATTTGTGAAAATCGAATTTGGACCAGATTCGGTCTCGCGCAGAGGTTTGAGCACCCACTTGATGATATCTCTACGATGATGATAGTTATGAATTGGAGGCAGTGTGATAAATGATTCTATAACTCAACAAATCCTCCACGTAGTATTACCTTTGCTGTGGGATGTTATTTGAGGAAGTTACTTTTGGACCAGGTTGAATCTTGGTGGGGGGATAGGCACCGACTTGATGATTTCTTGACAATGGAGAAAGTTATGAGGACATGGCATACATTTATATGAAGCTGAAGATAATAGAACCCTCCAAATATAATTACTTTCAATGCCAGAAGTTGTTTGAGAACTTTGAGTCCCATCAGGTCAAATCTACCAGCGGGGTAAAGCACCCACTTGATGATTTCTCGACGACGAGGAAAGCTATTAAGGTAGCGTATAGGTTTTAAAGACTCCACAAGTAGTCATACCCTTGGACGAGGATTACTTTCGCTATATCGATTCGTGTGGGGAATTGAATGTTCGTGTTAATGGCATCTCACCAAGGTATATGAGCGGTGACTTGTTAAATTCTCGACGAGTAGACGAGCTGTGGCATTAAAAGTTTGCCGATACAAAGCTTTATGACCTTATGACACTCTACACCATTTTCAAGCGAAGTCTAGAGGGCATCTAGGGAACATAACTCCTCAAGCAATGGTTTCTCCCAAGGAAGTTGAGCAACCACTTTATGATTTTGCCACGATGAAGCTACCTATGCTTCACTTCTCTACCTCAATCTATTTTTACTAATCACTGTACCTCTCATGAAAAGTCAATCTGTCTCCCGGGATTCTTTCCAAGTAATTATGTCGTGAGAAGATGTTGAGCCAGGGTGAATTGAGCACCCCCACCTTGATTTCTTCATGAAAACACGACCGCCACCAGTGAAATTAATTATGGTAAGCTATAGATACTATAGTATCTCTGGATACTATTTTTATCTTCATTGAAATTCATTTGGGAGTGATAAAGTTTGAGTAGTGCCATGGTAAGTGAAGTCGCAATAAGTGAGCACCCACTTGGCAATTACTCCACGACGAGTTGAGGTATAATAATAAATTTTGGCTCACAAGATTTCTAGAATAATCGATAGACTCAGGGATATAGTTTCCCTTCTACGAAGATTTATCTTGAGTATTATAGCTTCGATTAATGACATCCCCCGCAATCACCTCTGCGATATGTACGTCTCTAAACCCTTAATTCAGGTAAATCTACTCGGAGATTGTGGAGAATTAAATTCTATTACTTACACAACCATGAGGTATAAGATTCTAATCGCCTTCATGAAGTCCGATGTCGATTCCGTGGTCGCACTTCGCTCTCCTGACATCTACTTGTTATTTGCGGACTTCCTACACCGATTTCAATCATTTCCTACCTGCTCCAGACATAATAAAAGCTCCATTAACCTACAGATAGTATCTCAAATCATCAATCCATCTAGTTCATCTCCCACTAGGACCTGGGGGTCTGCGTGAGTATGTCACGTGACATCTCTGTTTTCTCCTCCCTGGTATAACTGTTCCTAGACCAAATTACAAAATTTAAAGACCAGTTTGGGACTCCTCAAAGTATTTCGAGTCGATCCATCTTACTAGATTTCTAAGGATATCTGGAGTCTGTGTTATAAACACGGGTGAAGTCCCCACCCCCTAAATCTCCTACTATTTGACGAATACTCATTTCTAGACGATTTCTGGAAATTTGGAGACCAGTTAGGATAGCCTGGACATATTTAAAGTGTTCTTACCACTTTGGTCTATCTCTATTACTATTCCCGTATGTTATAAACACGCATGAATAATTCAATCATTTATTCACATGTGTTTATAACATGAACGGCTAGAATGGTATCTTTGGGAATACATCTGATTGACTATAATGAGTGCTCTGTATATGAAACTAGTCTTCGAATTTCAATATTCAAGTTTGTTTCTTTGTTGTGAATTTCTACGCTGACGCTGATATTTACCACTTGACTATACCGGAATACCAAAGAGGATATCGCAAATTCGAACACCAGTTCCTATGAAACTAAAATAGTAGTAAAGCATCCACAATTATCATTTTCATTCAGAATATTCGCCGCATGTTATAAACACAGATGAAGAATCATTCCTTTTACACTTATGTGTTTATAACACAGGGCAATTACTCTCACATAAACCAAGTTATCTGATTGATTTGAAAATATACTCTGATACATGTAACTGGTCTTCGATTTCCCACAAACCAGCCGGTTCCTTTTTCGTCGATTTACGTGGTAAGTAACAAAAGACTAATTTAACCACAACATAATAACTAAAGGTAAATCAAGAATTTGAAGACCAGTTCTATATCTAAGGACTAATTTCAATTGATTTGGCTTAATTGGTTTTCTTTAGGAAGCTCCACCGCATGTTATAATCATGATATTCATCTACCACCAAAAACACTAATTCGTGTTTATAACATGGAGGAAGCATTTCTACACAAATATAATCCAGCCATTCCGTTTTAATGACTCTTTTGTATGTATAACTGGTTTTTGATTTTCCTAAAATGCGCTAGTTCTTTCATATTCATTTTCTAGGAGAATCCTCCATTTCGGGCTTTTCACGTCAACGAACAACAATGATTAAATCAAGAATTCGAAGACCAGTTCCATTATTATGAAACTAGCTTCAATATCCGAGTGTATTTAGAAATGTCTCGGATGTTACGGAAGTATGTTTAAACAACAGCAATGGAAATGACCTAAAACACCAACTTGTGTTTATAACATGGGGAGAGCATTATCACACCTAAGCAATTATTGTCTGCGCTTTCTCTTAATCTTCTGTATATGGAACTGGTCTTTAAATTTTCTTAAATGCTCTTGTTCTTTCATAGAAAAATTTTAGCATAATCCTCGATTTCAAGCTTTTGGCTACAACACAGGACCAGACATAAATCAAGGATTTGAAGATCAGTTCGGATAGTTTCAGAGTAGTTAGAATACTATGGTGAAGTTTTTATATCACCGGATCCCTCGCAGTTATGTTTAAACATGAGCAGTAGAATTGACCTTAAACTTACATTGTGTTTATAACACGGAGGAAACATTACCACAACGAACCAACTTATGATAACCATTTTCTCAGTTGCGTTACCTACTGAACTGGTCTTCGAATTCTTTGGAATAAGCTAGTTCTTTTATATTTATTTCCCCTCCTATTTGATAATTTCCTCCTTCTTACAGTACATGAGAATTATGACTTAAATCAAAATTCGAAAACCAGTTCCAATATAAGAAAACTTATCCTAATCATGATGTGAAGTTAGATTTTTATCCCTATGAACGTGGCATGTTATAATAATGGGGGTCGAAAGTGGCCCAATGTTTGAAGCTGATTATGTAATGGCGGGGAAGCTCTCATATTTGAGTGATAGCTGGAAACCACTTTGTAGATGCTTTTATATATATAACTGGTCTTTGAATTCTTTCGGGGGCCTTTGAAAAGCTTTTGATGTGAGATAGGGTGATTTTGCGGGTAATGATCAGAACACCAGTTTAGAACAATGAGAATTATTTGGAACTGAGGCGGAGTATATCCAAAATACTAAGTTTCCCTAGAGTAATTGATCCCTCAGCTCAGATTTTTGATTGGACCTTTGGTTCTGAAATTAGATATGTGTATGGTTGGTGATGGGGGTAATCTGCCCTTAAGCGATCATGGACAGGCTTAAGTATCTCCAGTGAGCTTATATTGTATCACTGTAAATGAAATTACTCCCGATCAGTTTACAAAATGAACCATAGTCTTAGATTATGAATTAGATATTCTGTTCATAAGGTACGGTCTTGCATCTGCGGGTTATGATGGTAGAGCTAGCGACGAGTAGAATTTATGTTTATAGCAACGAGATTACAATTCTGCAGGACCTCAGTTAAGCCAAAACGTTTTGAATTACTCAAGGAGTACGGAACTGGTCTTGGATTTGTTGTTAGACCTTTCATTTTGAAGTAGTCGGTGGGTAGTCGTGGTGTTGGGTCGCGCAAAGTCTCGAAAGCGACGAACAATTGAAGATCGATATCCAACCGTCTAATTCAAGCTTTAACCGGCTCAAAATGATTGTATGGGTTCTTGAACTGATTTGATGCACTAGAGATATAAAGGCATAGACTTCCAGTTCGAGAAAATATGAGGTTGGGTGGTCGAAATGAATGAGGTACTGGACAACGAATAACTTAAGAACCAATAAACTAAATAGAGTTATTAATGGGTAAAAATGATTGAGTCATGTAAGATATCTTGTGAAAGCAGTGCATATAATAATTAGATGGTTTCATTACCTGGTGAGATGGTTGTATGCCATTCACTAGTTGAGGTACTCGACAACCATAAACCCGAGATGTAAGCTTTCTACTTAGACTCCGACCGGGTCAAAATGATAAGAATTAATCTACGACTCAATTGAGATTATCATATATTGTATGTGACAATTGTTGGTGGTGAATCATGGTGGACATGGCTGTCCCCCGCCAAATTGATTAACATTACCACCATCACCACAATGGGAGAGCTGCTACTTTCAACTCTGACTGATAAAGCTTGGTTGGGATAAGAATATGACTCAGTCTCAATCTTCATCCACTGTATGCGACAATTATTGGTGGTGGGTAAAGGTGGACTTGTGTGTTCCCACGCAGTTGATTCATAGCACCATCGACATCACAACAAGTAAGCTGCTTTTTTTAACTCTGACCGCACTAGATTAATGATATTACTGACAAAGCGTGTGGTAGGCATACATTTATAAGTTAGGAGGTACCGTCATTGCGTGTGAGTAATTGAATGGTTACGAGCAATGAAGGCATCGAACAGAACAGATTAGAAGTAATATGACCCTGGAGAATAAGCCAAGTACATTAAAAGATCCGCAAGAGCTACATAATGAATTAGGGGTTTGTTTCATTCTTCTGGCTGTGGTTGTACTGATGGGGAGGGTGTGATTCTGAAGTCCCACGACAAATTTGACCACACACTTCATCATTAATCAACGACAATGATAGTTATGACGATGATAGATATGCTGATGAGAAGTAGTCCGTTCTGATTATGGAGGCTTTCTAACCTTCAAACATACCTCATGTCTGCCCCAAGATGACGTGCGTGAAGTTTCTTCGCTAACGGAATAGATTTCACCATGGGAATAGATTACGTTCTTCATCACCACTCGATGACGAAGAAGCCTATAATGATCGAGACTACTTTGATTTGATGCCAAAAGGCTGCTCATCTCCCGTAGTACTTCATATTTGCTGTTCCATGACATGCATGAAATTTCAATTCTGACAAGATAACGGTCATCGGGGGGCATGAATTACGTTCTTAATCGTTACGAGACGACCATGATTACTATGATGACCAGAACTACCTTCATAGTGTCCCAAAACATGGCGCATCCTCCGCGATACATTCCCCTTGGCCTATGATGACATCAGTGAAATTTGGAATTCAGCTCAATGGAAGTGAATGGGAGCACCTCAAAGTCTGCGCTGGGCGTTACAGACCATACAGAAAGAAACTGAGTCTACAGACCTAATTGGAATACTAATCTTACCCTTGGGTAAGGTCCATATTCATCTCAGCTCCTACTTGTGTTTTGCATGCAGGTCGTCGCTCGAGGGAAGTCACCAAAGGAACACTTCAACACTATGTCTTAACAATGATAGCTGGAAGTAAAGAAGCTATTGGATTCGATTTGCAAAGTGAAGATCATTCTCTGAATATGTTTTTTACCTGTGAATATCCAATGGTGCTGAAATGCGACCGTGGGGAGTGTCTTGGTCATTTTGTGCTGCAAGGCCCCCCCCCCCCCACCACAACTTCACCACCAATGATTCTTGACGTTCAATAAACTACTCCGAACCTTTCCCAGATCCCTAGTGAGGCATCCCTTGGTCCTCAAATTGAATTAGATCGCTCGTAATTGAGTAGCCATGTCGCATCCGCCCCGTGTCGCTGGACCACCCCCACCATCAATTCAATTGATCTAGGCATCTGTAATCATTTAAACACTGGAGATCTTCTCTAGATAGTTATATAAAGCAATGAGAATTAATTACGTCCATAATAGTTGTTGTTTCATTCGTGTGGAATGGTTTTGGTTGTGTTGGGTTCGTTTTGGTGGCAAGGTCAATGAAATCTGCGAATCAAGCTTTCCACGCTACACTTTTGACAAAACTGAATTGACCATTTGTTAAAAAATTCTCTCTTCTATCCATAGCTGCTCTTAAAGTAATGAACTTCACAAATTTTATGTTTGGCGCTAGTGGCCAGGTGTGTTTTTTCTTTCGACGAGATAAATTAATGTTCGAATATGATAGTTCCAACGCGCGGGTTATGATCTACAGAAAAAATAAAATGGTTCTGTATGTTTTGTTTTGTCTTCAGTGCTTTAGTTCGTGCTCTAATGTGGTCCGAACCTCGTCGTCCCCGCTTAGGACTAGGTGACTGGCCGCATGTATTCAGACATCAGGTATGGGGCTTCCCACAGTCATGTATGAATTCTTCAATCAGAATGGAGTATATTAGCTTAGATGAACTACCCCAGAAAAGTATTAGTTCGTGTGATACCCCTCTTCATCCACCATGACCAGAGTCTTCAGAGCTGTTTATAACAACAACAATCAAGTCCGGCAGTAAACCAAATAAGCCATTTGAAGTGGCAGTTCGTGCGTAACACTGAACTAGTCTCAGAATGATGAAGAATGATCTTGATCTCTATGAACAGTTACTGAAGTACCTCAGAATGGTTCGCAAATCAGATACTTATTCGTTGAATAAGAATATGAAAATTCGAAGACTAGTTCCATATATATGAGCTCATTTGGAGTATATCTCATCAAAGAAGCAAAGTCGTAGGTATGATGGTTGTTGTTATAAACACGTTGGAACATTTGTATGGTGGGGACTAAGTCGTGTTTATAACAATGAGCGACTATGGTGTGGCTGAGTTGAGTATACCATTTTGATCCGCTAGTTTTGTTACATATGGAACTGGTTCTCAATTTTGCGTTGGTTCTTTCATTCTAGACATGTTCTTCATTAGGTTGGCTCAAGGTTCCGTGGTAATTATCTATTTACGCTCCCAGGAAGAATGTGGAAATTCGAAGACCAGTCCCATGTACAGAATTCTTGTACCATTTCATGTCTTTAATTAAATTAGTCATCGGTTTAGCCCTCCATGTTATAAACAGAATTGAAATTAAGGTCGAAATTTCAGACATGTTTAAAACATGATTAGGAACATTGGTATTCATTTAAAACTACAGCATTCTACTTCATCTTCCGTCAAGTATATGGAACCGGTCTTCGAATTCCTAGAAATGACCTTACTGTTCAATTAGTCTTCACCCAGCTAAGGCTTATTTGCTTGCATATTCATTATTTATTTTTGAAATTGAGATATAGAAATTCGGAGACCAGTTCAAAATATCCTAGATAAAAATGAATGATTTGGGTCGAACAGTTAATCCTCAACTTTACCCCGTCATGTTATAAACACGGATTTGTGTTTGTGTGGGAAACGTTCAATCGTGTTTATAACAGGGCCGGAGATTACTGTAACTTAACGAACTACATCATCAAAATCAGTGACCCGTGTACTATATGAAACTGGTCTTCGAATTGTTTAGAAATGTTTTAATCTGGAGACATTTTATTCCCCGCTTTCTCCTCCTTCTATTAGATTTCCACAACATCAATCATGAATAGAATTCGGTAATTCCAATACCGTTTCCTAAAGTATCACAGTTTTTAAAATCGATCTCAGTCGATAGAAGTTTAAAAATTTGACCGGAACCATGTTCTAAACTTATGTCCAAAAACAGGCATTTTCGGGAACGTGTTTATAACATGGACGAGAATGACTGGGGTGTACATGGCTAGATGGTTTTAATCAGAATTTTATGCTGTATGTAGAACTGGTCTTCAATTTTAAATGTGATGTTCTTGGTAAAGAGTAGTGCGCTGGCGGAAAATTTTCACCTCCCAGCTGATCTTGATATATCCTAATTGAGGGGGAAATCGGAAATTTGAGAACTAGTTCCATATATTACATGTAAATCTAAATGGAATGCCCCTACTGGCTTTATAATGTCTTGTGTCATTCGTGTTATAAACAACTAGCGTGGAAATGGTACATTCTTGTCCCCAGTTTATAACAACGACGATAAGCTCTTACATAATCACAGATACGTAAATCAGTAAGGTATCTTCTTCCATTTATATAACTGGTGTTCGAATTTTGTCTACTATCCCATAGCCGAAGAAGAGCTTTACAGCTTTACTCCTGTCAAACTAGCTAAACCCCACAATGAAATCCCGCGGCATCTCGAGAGAGTTTCAAGGCCGGTTCCTAAGTATATAAGCCATTTGAAATTGGATGCAAAGTTTAGAAACATGAATAGTCTCATGGTTCGTGTTATAAACCTATCGGTATAGTTTGGTAAATAATTGGAGGATGTTTATAACATGGCGGGGTAAAGTTGACATTAGAATACTTTCGCTAAGTGTTTTAAACGTCCGTGCTCTATATGGAACTAGTCTTCGAATTTTGATTTGGACTCCCAGAGTTGGTGCAGCACAGAATCCTCTTTGAGGCCATTTCTGGCTAAAATCAATTTTTAATCACAGGGATAAGTTCTTGGAATTTGGGTAGCAGTTCCAATTATTTAGATCAAATTTAAGTATATTACACTATTTAGATGAAGCAGACTACGTTGGGAACCATGTTTTAAACATTTAAGTCTAAAACAGGTCAATCTAGATGCGTGTTTATAACATGGCGGAGAGTGTATCACGGAAAAGAAAACCTGTCATAGTATATGGGTAATGCTGTTGTATATGGAACTGGTCTTTAAATTTCCGTATCATTGTCGCTGCCAAATTTTCCGGCTTACCGTATGAGTTTAGAATCGGTCAGACCGAGAGATTAAATTAACTACATAAGATTTCAAAATTTGAAGACCAGTTCCATATACAAGTGGGTTCCAGGGTCTTGGGGGTATAACTCCAGTATTGTGATAACTTGTGGTTGATGTTATAAATATATAAACGCCTTTTGCGGGTGAAATTGGAGAGCTGTTTATAACAACAATCATAATAGCTGAGGATAATTCCTTGGACGAAAAGTTTCTAAATTACGTCTTATATATGTAACTGGTCTTCATTTTTTGATATTATTCTCGGAAAAGGTTTACTGGCTCGCCGCCGTGAGGTATATACAAGCCCCACGGTTTCGGCCAGGGAACCACTCAATATATATCACGAATGAGTAAAATATAAGACCGGTTCCGTATATAACTTATTCAGGGGCTCAGCTCCATATACTTTCCTTCTTCAACAAAATGGTAGAAAATGTTATAAACAGGGTTGAGTATTCTCCCACCAAATATGTTGTCGTGTTTATAACAACAACCATGATAATTGAGAATAATCCGCTGGACCAAAGTTCTTTATTTGATGCATCATATATATAACTGGTCTTATTTTCGTTGATTTGTTTGTTGTTTTGAAGTTACTCTATGAAGCCATGGTGAGAATGGGTGGAGATAAATTCTTGTAAAATCCAAAGACTATTTATGGCAATTAGAAGGCCAGTTATATATATAATGGCACTTTCAGAGTATACTAGCTTATTCAGATAATTTGATATATCGTTGGTTCATGTTATAAACACATGAAACTTTATCGTGACCAAGGGATGGGTTGGCATAAAACATTATTAACGCAACTTGATGAGGCCGCATTCTTGCCTAGGGTATAGTAGGAACTTTAGGGTCTCATGATCTGGCATTTTATTTAGCGAATTCGGATCATGAAATGAGTACCTGGGCAACTGGAGGATTCACTAGGCACTATGCAGCCTGAAATATCTTATGGGGGCAGGTATCAATCAAACAAAGCGCAGATTCTAGTATTTGTACACATCTGTAATGATTCTACTTCATTAAAATGGTGTCGCGATAATTTGCTGTTGTTGTAAATGAGGTGAAATGTTTGAGTGGTGGAACTTGAAAGTGGTTTCGGGAAATGGGAACGAACTTCGCGATAAATCGAAACATAGATTCATGTTCCTTAAAGATTGATTACCAGGATCCGCGCTTATTCAATAGAATCTGGCAGATTTTGTTGTGGTGTGGGCTTCAAGGATTTCCAGTCGCCTCTCATGACTAGGTCAGTCGCACAAGACCAATGAATAGGCAGTAAAAGTCTCAGTTACAAGTTCTTCAGTGCTTGCAAGATTCGGTAGATTAGTTTCCAAGTCATCGGAGGACATATAATTAATGTACACAGCGACAGTTCGAAGGTGAGGTAGTGAAACGCGGTGACCCCGCGAATTGAAGAGCGCCGGCGAGGATGAAACAACAACGAATCTCATTGGAATGGGTATTGGCCGTATGGATTGCAGGAGATTGTCAATCGTATAATAATATATGTTTAAATCTGGCCTTTTCGCTATTTCCGTCGTTGCGCGCATCTGGGGAGGCTGCTTGACAGGTTTGCCATAGCCCCGCACAAGTCAATTGCGCCAACTTACTTACCATTTCTACTCATGAAATTTTTGATTCAATCATTTTTAACTATCATTTTGCAGCTTTAAATCACTCGTCCACATATTCCAGCAGGCGTGGTAGAGTCACAGCTTAAGTTGAACGTTCTATGGCGGGCTTAGTCAGCACACTGATCTCCCACCAAATGAACCCCCAACATTTCATTCTCTTAGATCTCATAGAACTTCCTACTGAATTCTTATATATCCATCAAAAGTGTAATGGACTGTGTATATGGATGTATGGATGTTTGAAATTGTTCCCAAGTGCTGCACGGAAAAGCTACTGGGCGTGATATATGACCATTACAATCGTGTTGCATCAGGACTAGTCGTTACTGGAAGACAAACAATCATCCTTAATACTTTTAATCTATTTGAGAATCAATATTTTAATGTCTAAACATCTCAAAGTTCTTCACATTAGTCATTCTAAGTGATGACAGTCTTCTGTCACGTGACTACCCCTCACCCTCGTCCTTGTTTGTCTTCGTGATGTTTCATTCGTGCGCTACAACATCAGCAATGTCCTTGCTATGGTTTCCAGTATACCTTCAAGTTTTTCTAAGCTCAGGTAAGTCCAAAGCATAATCTAAGTATGATTTTAGCTGCCTTAGCACCCAGGGATGTGGATGGCTGGATGAGGGGCAGCACGCTTTAAAGCAAATTCATGAGAAATGTCGCATTTTAAAATTAATTGATCTTAGGAAGTGAAATTCATTTGATGGATTTGGTTCAGAAGGTGGGGAGTAGTCCCCGTCGAAGAAAATCACCCCGAATTGCCTCGAACTACTCAATCAACCACAACCGCTTCTAAGGAATTAAAAAATCAGTTCCTAGGAGAATTTAATGTTTTAAAACTGGATCTTCTATTGCTTTTTTATCTAATTGCTTCCTCCATCGTATAATCATCAATTTATATTTCGCATGTTTTTCAACAATGTTTATAACATTAACCAGTAATTATTTAGTAACTTCTAATACCGTCAAAAATTATATTTAAGCTTGTTATATATGGAACCGGTCTTTGAATTCTTTTATTTTGCTCATAGGTGGCTGTAGCTGATGACCGGAGGGGGTGGACTTGCTAGTATTAAAGATTGAATCATTATTATTGAAATTGAAGACTAGTCCCAATAATCTGAAGGTAAATGAAAGGATTTGGCCAATCTAGAATAGTTTCATAATGTCTTGTCTGTGTTATAAACACGATGTTAGGTTTGGCGGGGAAATCCTAGTTCATGTTTATAACATGGGTGGAACATTCCCACAAAATTCCAGCTCGGCCAGTTGAATTTAAATGCGGGGTTGTATATATAACTGGTTCTCAATTTTATGGTTTGGACTTAGAATTGATTTGTAATGGTCGTGAAGATCTAGGCATAAAATAGCCATGTTAGTGGTCGAAGAATTATTGCTTTTGAAGGAATTCCAGACTATGTGGGGTAATTTCTGTAAGTTTAACATCAATCCATTTAATGGAAGTTTGTATAATGAGGTACAAAGAAATCATACTTTCTCCGAAGATGTTTAAAACATAGTTACGCTATATAGATACTTCTTTTGATGATTGCACCTTATTTTATCGACATTCTAATATATGAAACTAGTTCTTGAATTGTTGATTTAGATGCACAAATAATGTTGTAACCATAACACCGTTTTTGATACTAGCTATAGTCAGGAATGTTTAAAACATGATTGCTAAAGATATTTGAATTGTCTAACGATTTAATTCATCTACAGATTAGTCAATAACATTGTAACTGGTCTTAAAATTTCCGTAGACGGCCTAGGAGTCGAGATCACAATGTTGGGTTGTGGGATTAATCGAGGTTCACGGAAATGCTTATCGCATTTCGTAACGGGTACACTTATGTTTTTATGATGGATACTAGACGAGCGTTCTCTGGTATGTGATATGAATGAGGAGGTTCCGGTTTGAAAGAGCTATAGAGTTGGAGTAGACGATAGTGTAAGGACTCCGGAGAAGGTAGGAGAATCAAGAAACTCATCAACGGAGTCGTGCTCATAAGGTCTCGCAGATATCACATCAGGCTTCAAAGATGGCAAATGCTCAAGTCAACGGAGGCTATCAGGTACTAATTCGTCATCACTCTGATAAGGATCTCGCTCTCACCATCGTTATAACGAAACCGCTACAATGTTTACTAGCTATTATTACAAGCAAATTTTTGCGCGCAACCGAGTCGGTTGTAAGGGTTGCAGGGGGGTCGGTTGTAAAAGTCGGTTGTAGACCCACTTTTTTTGAAATATTTTAATTTTTCGAATACAATATATTTTAATTGAAATTCGAAAAAAGACACACTTTTATATTTCGAAATTTCATTTTTTTTTACATTCTTAAATTTTTTGAATTTCGAAAATAAAAAAATTGGATCCATTTTTTAAAGTGGATTTTTTTTTTTCAACAAATCCACTTTTTTATACCGAAGATTTTATCGAAAGTTTTATGGAAGATTTTATCGAAGGTTTTATTAAAAAGAAATATCGAATAAAAATATCGAAGAAAAAAGAATAATTTAAATAATATATATAATCTATAATAAAATCATTATAATTTGTAATAAAATCGTTATAATATTTATATTAGATAATATATAAAATTTATAATAAAATCGTAATAGTATTTATATTATAATAAAGGAATTCGAAACCGCTATAATGTTTTTATTATAGTAATAGGGTTAGGGTTAGGGTTAGGGTTAGGGTTAGGGTTAGGGTTAGGGTTAGGGTTAGGGTTAGGGTTAGGGTTAGGGTTAGGGTTAGGGTTAGGGTTAGGGTTAGG